>AP025064.1:13892660-14061294 GCA_036186865.1 Eustoma russellianum | reverse complement strand
TCTTGCTAAGGATAATTTAAGGTAATTCCAAGGTGGAATTTTCGGCCAACAAGGTCTATCCAAGGTGGACCAATTATGTTGTCTCATTTTGCCAAGTGTACAAGGCCAACCAATGATGAAAAGACATTTGGACTTGATGATGAAGATGGTGACACATTGAAGTTCTTATCTCCAAGGCTCAATTCACACTATAAATAGAGGCAATGGCGAAGAAGATGAAACACACTTGAAGCTTACAAGTATTGGTTGAATTGTCTGGCTATCATCGTCTTCTTCTTGTTGTTGTTGTTCTATTCTTTGTAGCAAAGGTGTTCTTGTTGTATTGTGGTGAGCTACAAGTCTCTTGAGCTTCATTTGTAAGATTGATAAGCCATTTCTATAAGGCTATATCAATAGGTTGTAGAGGTGTTGCAACTAAGTGTTGCATAGAAGGTGATTATCCAAGTCTTGAATAGGGTTGGTGTATAACCCAAGGATCAAGCTTGGTTCTTGTTGTAAGGTGATTCATTTGATAGTGAAATCCAAGGAAAGGTGTTCCTTGGGACTGGAGTAGGTCACATTGACCGAACCAGGATAAATCCTCGGTGTTCTTGTCTTGTTTCTTCATTTCGGTTTTTTGCCCGTTTTTACTGCAGTTTTCACACAACTTCTCACAATTTGAAAAAATAGCTAAACACTTTCAAAATTCGTGATTTTGGTGGAGTTATACTTCAGACTGTTAGCTTTCATTTGCAACAAGAATCACTTGGATTGATCAAGGGAAAGTTAGTCTTTCAGTCTTTGCAAGATAACTCCTCCAATCTGGCTGCAATCTGACCAGTTTTGAGAAAACTTAAATTCTGTGTTTATCAATAATTGTTTAAGGTCAGGGCCTTTTGGAAACTTCATCTGAAAATCCTAAGGAGTGTTTTGATATAAAGATCAGCCTTTTTGGTTGAATATTCAAAGAGAAACACATTTTGCAAAATCAGCAACATTCTGTCTAGATTGACCATCAGAATCTTTTTATTTGTTTGAAGGGCCAAATGATCTTATTTTTGTCTGAGTTTTGGACAGAGTCTTGTTAACTCATTGAAATTCAATTCTGGAAAGTTTCATAATTTTTGGTGTTGTGTAGAATTATTTGTGAAATTTTCAAAAGCGTGTTCTGAATCTGAGGTGGTCTCAGATTCTGTTTTCAAAGGGGATTTTAACAAAGGGTTGTAGTGTAATTTCCGCTAACCACTATTCACCGCCGCCCTCTAGTGGTGTTTATTGCATGTGGATGGTCCAACAAAGGACACACAACGCACATAGACAAACTCTAATACTCAAGGAAAATATCAAACCAAATGTGATGTAAAGAGCTGAAACAAAGAATTGCTAAGGGGTTGCCTTGGGCAATCCTTAACCACACTTAGACTCAATACACTCAATCACACGTATGCAATGTCCAAGATGCATAAAGGAAGAATTGTCCAAAGTTGTATATAAAAGGTTTCTTTCCTTTTGGTGTTCTCTTTTTTTGTGGTTGAAATACAAGAAACTCAAAGTAACCAAAGGATTAATCAAAGAACACAACAACCTTCTTGCTCCAATTTTTTCCTTAAAGCCGAATCGTATACGAAACAATGTTTAAAGATGTTCTTGTAAAAAAAGGCTCAATCTTTTGTAGTGTATGGCTTGTATGGGTATGGATCACTTGTATGCATCAATAAACACAACACACGATGCAAGTAAGATTCACAAATCCATGTATGACTAATAGCTTCAAATAGCAACAAGATTTAAAGTGAACAACGACAGCTTTTTAGGGTAGTAGAAACAATATAAGTGTGGTTGAAATGAAAGCTCTCTACACAATGCTCCTAATATCCAAGTATGCATTAAAGCAAGAACGGATGCAAGACAAAATAACCCAAATGAAAAAAATCCCGAACAACATCAAAGATGCAATCTTTTGAATGTTTTAAGATGTTTTAAAGATTGTCTTTGTCCTTTCCTTGTATAGGGTCATTTGTCATTATGTCCAAGGAGTTTCGTTATTTGGTCCTGTGCAAAATGTCCAATATGGTCCAATAGGTCCAAAGTGTCCAATATATCCAATACATCCAAAGTGTCCAATATGTCAAGGAAATTTTGGTCTTTTGTCCAAAATGTTAAGGTATCAGTATTGTCAAGTCCAGAAAGACAGGTTGTGTATTTTTCTTTTAATAGCTAGGAAGAAGTTTTAAGGCTGATTTTTTTGACACTATATGGCTGAAACAAAGAAGACACAAAACATATGCAATATTAATCAAGAAGCAAGAATATGACAAGGAATCAAAATGATAGGGCAGATTTTTTTAAACAAATTTTTGATGACTTAAAGATAGAGACACAAAAGATACAGAATGAAGGATAGATTAAAGGAGAACTTTGCTCTGATATCAAACTGATGTGTTGTTGCCACGCCTTATACGGATCGTCTCCTCTAACACTTGGATCCTTAACGGTTATAGGCAAGAGTTGAACTCCCTCCTAGCCGTTCATCACCAAGATTTTGCTTGAGCCTTCCTCCTTCAAAAGTTACCTTTTTCCCAAGAAAGTTTCCACCCTCTTGGATGGCCACACCTATGATGTTGGATATCTCCCACAAGGTTGCCCACAACTTGATTGGAGTCTAACTTTGATCTTCAAATAAATAAAGAAAGCACTCAAGTTGTTCTTAAGAAAATCAAAGCAAAACTCTTGCATAAGAATTCTTTTTGTTCTATTCTCCCCTACTTAGGGTCGTTTGGCATCCCTTTATATAGGGCAAAAAAGTATAAAAATAAAGTATACAATGCTAAAGAAAAAGCTAGCCAAAAAGCTGCATAAAAAACAGCCTAAATTTGTGCAATATTTCGGTAGCTTTTTGAGCTTTCTAGAAGCCGAGTTTGATGTTTCTATACTCTTGAGAAATGTAGATCAGAATGTGAAGTTGAAGTTTGGATTTTGAATCACCTCATTTGGACTTGGGATGAGTTAGATATGGCCCTTCAAAATTTGGGTGTCCAGAATGTTTTTAGTATTGGCTCCTGAAAACTGGTCGGCATGGTGGCCTGTATTTGGATCCATTGCAGCTTGAATTAGGCCATGACTCCTCTTAGGGAATAGTATGACATTGAATTTACAAAAATAAACATTTGAATTTCCCTGAATTTGTCCCACTCATTGAAGAGATAAGTCCTATTTACTGAAAGTGTGTCACAGAACTCTGCAGAAATAATACTTGAATTTCAATGCTATTTTTAGCCATCACGGAGACTTCTCCTGGAAATGTGCAAAATAGAAACATTTTGGATCTTTGTCTTGTCGTTCCAATGCAACTTGAATCACCAACTTTGCCCTTGGCATTCGATAAATAAGGCTGTTTTACAAAAGCTGGTCCTGCCAGAAATCACATTCCGAAATATGCTTGTTTCTCTTCAACTCCTTTGGTCTTCAAGCAACTCCAACATCCTCATAAGACCTTAAAACAACTCTAATAAATTTAGACACATGCTAAACAACTCTAAAGGCTTAAAAAGCTAAAAGACTCAAGGTTTGGTCATGCAAGACCAAAATAACAACCTTTACAAACAAGAAACTTTAAACAAGCGACTCAAGGAATGAAATAAATAATACAAATGACTCATATATGTTACAACACATAAAATCTCAAAGATTGGGCTCAAGTAGGTGAACTCAACGGCCCTCTTTGTTCATGGACTCGTCTCGCACATGTCTGAACAAGAATGCATCAACTTCTTGGCTCAAACTCTTTGTCATGCTTCTTATCCCTGGACCTCGACTTGCCTCGCCTTTGTTGGCTGATGGCACCTATACCTCGCCAAAGGATGTGAATGATGTATGCATTGTCTCCAAGTCTATAGACAACTTTGAATGGTTCATCGCCTCTTGGCATCAACTTTGATTTCCTCTCCTTAGGAAACCTTTCATTCCTTAAGTGTAACCAAATGAGATATCCAGGTTGAAATATAACAGCCTTACGGTTCTTGTTAGCTCTTTTGGCATACGTTTTGTTTTTAGCTTCAAGTTGTGACTTAACCTTTTCATGTAAATCTTTGACAAGTTTAGCCTTACGTTCTCCATCAAGACTAACACGTTCATGAAAAGGAATGGGTACTAAGTCAAGTGGGGATAAAGGGTTAAAGCCATAAACAACTGAAAAGGAGAATGCAAAGTACCGCTATGAACATTCCTATTGTATACAAACTCAATGAAAGCTAAACAATCTTCCCAATTCTTTAAGTTCTTTTGAATTATGACATGCAACAATTCTGACAAAGTTCTATTGACTACTTCCGTTTGTCCATCAGTTTGTGGGTGAACAGTTGTTGAGAAAAGAAGTTTAGTACCAAGTCTACTCCACAGAACACGTCAGAAGTGGCTTAGAAAATTTGTATCTCTATTTCTTACAATTGTACGGGGCATTTCATGTAATCTTAGAATTTCATTAAATAATAGGTCAGAAACATCCATGGCATCATCCACCTTCTTGCACGCAATAAAATGTACCACCTTAGAAAATCAATCAACAACAACAAAGATGCTATCCTTACCAGTCTTGGACCTATGCAATCCTAACACAAAGTCCTTTGAAAGATCAGTCCAAGGTGAATTTGGAACGGGTAGATGAGTGTACAATCTATGAAGTTGTGTTCTAGATTTAGCTTGCTTGCATGTAATACAGTTAGCACATACCTTTTCAATATTCACGCGTATGTGTGGCCAGAAGAGATGCTCCTTAAGCATCTCTAATGTCTTGAATGAGCCAAAATGACCCATCAAGCCTCCTCCATGAGCTTCCTTGATCAGAAGTTCCCTCATTGAGCACATTGGTATATATAACTTTTGCTCCTTAAACAGAAATCCTTCATGCAGATAGAACTTACCAAAAGGGGATTGAAGGCATGCTTCGTAAATGGAACGAAAGCCATGATCAAAGACATACAAGTCTTTGATAGTTTCAAAACCAAACATGTTACAAGTCAGCATAGTAATCAAGTTATATTGACGAGATAGAGCATCAGCAACAATATTGTCTTTTCCTTGCTTATACTTGATTACATAAGGGAATTGTTCAATATATTCAACCCATTTTGCATGCCTTTTGTTTAGTTAACCTTGGCCCTTAAGGTACTTAAGGATTTCATGATCAGTGTGGATCACAAACTCCTTAGGTTGCAAATAATGTTGCCAAGTTTTTAAAGATCTAACTAAGGCAAAAAGTTCTTTGTCATAGGTTGAATAGTTCAAGGCTGCTCCTCTTAACTTCTCACTAAAATAAGCTATGAGTTTCTTAGCTTGATTCATTACAGCTCCAATGCCAACCACGCTGGCATCACACTCAACTTCAAACGTCTCTTAAAACTTTGGCAATCTTAGGAGAGGTACTGAGGTTAGGCGTTTTCTTAAGTTCATCAAGGGCTTGTTGTTGTGAGGTTCTCCATTGAAAACTTACATCTTTCTTAACCAACTCATTTAGGGGTGCAACAATGGTAGAGAAATCCTTGACAAAACGCCTATAAAAGCTGGCTAGTCCATGAAAACTCCTAATGTCTCCTGCAGACTTAGGCGTTGGCCATTCATTGATGGACTTGACCTTCTCTTGATCCATCTCAATCCCTTTAGCACTGATCACAAATCCTAAGAACACTACTTTCTCTAAACAGAACGAACATTCTTAAGATTGGCATATAGTTGTTCCTTTTGCAACGTTTCAAACACAGCTCTCAAATGGATAAGGTGTTCAGTGATTGATTTGGAGTAGATAAGGATGTCATCAAAGTATACTACCACAAATTCCCAATGAACTTCCTCAAGACCTCATTCATCAACCTCATAAAGGTGCTAGTGGCGTTAGTTAGGCCAAAGGACATGACTAACCACTCATACAATCCAAACTTAGTCTTGAAGGCCGTTTTCCATTCATCTCTTTCCCTAATTCTCACTTGGAAGTACCCTTGCTTAAGATCTATTTGGTAAAGTATGTAGACCCATGTAACATATCCAGCATATCATCCAACCTAGGAATAGCTTATTTATACTTCACAGTGATCTTATTGATTGCTATACAATCTATGCACATTCTTTAAGTTCCATCTTTCTTAGGGACAACTATCACAGGTATGGCACAAGGGCTCATACTTTCTCTCACCTTACCTTGGTCTAAAAGTTCCTCAACTTGTCTTTGGATTTCTATAGTTTCTTCAGGAAAGGCGCTATAAGCAGGCCTATTGGGTAGGACAGCTCCTGGAATGAAATATATTTGATGCTCAAAGCCTCTAGAGGTGGTAAACCTTTGGGATCTCCTTTAGGGAACAAATTTGAAAACTCTTGCAGTACGGAGGTGACTTCACTAGGCAAAGTATAGGGCAATCAGATGAAGAAAATAAGGTTTCTTTGTAAAGTAAGATGTAAACAGTTTTGTTGGAATTGATTGAGTGGAACACCTCACTTTGTGATGCAAAGAAAGCACTCTTCTTCTTAACTGTATTTTACTCAGAAATGACAAGTTCTTTCTCCTTTGATTCAACCTTGTCAGAACAAATGTTGTAGGGAAGACTCTTTTCAATTCTTTCTCCATTGGATCATTTCGACTTATGGTCATTCTCTTTTGATCTTCAAACACCTTCTATGGGTGTAGTGTGTGTAGCTTAAACAGTTTGTTATGGTGCCTAAAGGAATACCTATTTAAGTAGCCATCATATGCTACTTTTTTATCAAATTGCTATGGTCTACCTAACAAGATATGACTTGAATGCACAGGTGCTACATCACATAAGATCTCATTAGAATACCCACCAATTGACAAAGAAATCAAGACTTGTTTATTAACCTTAACTTCTCCACAATCATTAAGCCAAGTAAATATATAAGGATGTGGGTGATTGATTAAGGGTAAATTAAGTTTCCTAACAATCTCAATGCTTGCAACGTTTGTACATGAACCAGAATCAATGATGAGTGTACACTTTGCCTCTAACCATGCAATGGATGTGAAAAATGTTTTCTCTTTGCAAATCTTGTTCTTCCATTTTGACTTGAACATTTAAAGCACGTCTTACAACTAAGAACTCTTTATTTTCACCTTCGTTACTCTCATCAACTATTTCTTCCTCTTCCACACATGTTTTCTCAACTTCCTCATTCTCTTCCAATTCTTATTCAGAATAGTATTCATTAGACTCCTCAATGAACAGAATATGCTTAGGGTTAGGGCATTGATTTGCAAAATAACCTTTACATAAGCATTTAAAACATTGAATATCACAGAATCTAGTATTAGAAGTAGTACCTTCCACTTTTGCTTTGCCTTTGTCAGCGACTGGAGAGTTGCTTGTTGTGGGACATTTTGGAAAGATTTGTGGCGCCTTCCCTTGAAATCCACGGCCTTGACTTTGTGGGGGTCTGAACTTGGCCTAGGCTGTACCTTGGAAAAATTTGAAGGATTAGGCCGAAAAGAAGGGACAAGGGTACGTATTTTAAGTTGCCTTTCCACTTTCTCAGCAGGGTGAACCATAGAAGCCAAATCTAAGCAGGGTGTGAGTTCCATTTTGAATGCAATTTCCTTGTTAAGGCCAGCTAAGAACCTTGCCATTGTGGCCTCCTCAGCTTCTTCTATTTTTGTCCTAGTAAGCAAATGTTCTAACTCTTTGTAATATTCATCGACAGATTTGTTACCTTGAGAGAGTTGTTGCAGCTTTTGGTAGGCACTTCTTTCATAGGACTGTGATATGAACATCTTCCTCGTCTCTTGCTTGAGCTCTGCCCATGTGACAACAGGAGGTTGTCTAGCTCGTCTTCTTGCATTTTGCAGATGTTCCCACCAAAGTAAAGCATAATCTACAAACTCAAAAGTACCATACCAAACTTTGGCCAACTCAGAATAATTAGTACAAGAATACATATGATCTACCTTAAGTTCCCATTGCAAGTATGCTTCAGCGTCACTTTTCCCTTAGAAAGGAGGTATATTCAGTTTAGTTGTTATGAACTCCTCTTCAGGGGTTTCATTTCATTCAAACCTGTTGTTATAATATCTCTCTTCCTGATAACGGTCATTATACTCAGGGGGATCATCAAATCTATCCTCAAATGAAATATTCCTACGACCACCATTTAGACCATGATTCCTACCACGTCCTCTCTGGGACATGCTCCCACAATGTTCAGTCCAAGATTCACCACCACAAGATGTTCCTTCGTTAAAAGGTACACTTGTGGTTCTCTTAGACCTTGACTAGCACTTTCTCCCTTGGGAGCTCGAGAATTATTTTTAAGATGTTCAATTCCACTTTTCATGTGACCAAAAGCGTGAATCATGCTAGCAATAGTTTGTTGTAATGTTTCAAGTGTGGCAGGAACTTGGGGTATGCTGGGGGTAGAAGGGGGTGAATTTTCTCTTTCTTGTGAAGTAACCATGATTGAAAGCAAGTAAATAAATCCAACCAAAAAGTTAACAAGATATTTACTTCTACTCTATGCTGACAATTGATCAAAAAAACAATCTTGGACTATCTAAGATTCAAAGAAGGGTAGAAGTCAAGTGATGTTTAGGCTGAATCAATAAGCTAAGGGGGTTTGTACAAAACAGTCCTTTAACTTACTTCAATCTTGATGCAATCTCAATTGTAATAAAGTGAAAACTAAGTACACATACACAAGTGCTCAGCAAGGGTTTGTTTTTGAAACTTTTTCAACAAAGATCAACTCCTTAGGTGATGGTACTTTCTGTTTCTTGCACAAATTTTGTTTCTATGTTCTTTTTGTGAATTTGGAACTTTTTTAAAACAAAGCTATACCTCTCCTCTTGTGTAATCTCTCATGCGTCTTGCCTCTTACTTTTGTGACGCAGGTTGGCTTTTCTCTCAGTTTATTTCTCAAACAAGCTCTATTTTCTTTCTTTGTGCTTTTTGGCTTGTTCGGTGAGACTGCTGCTCATATCCTTTATGAGACATTGTTCACGGCTTTGGGTTTGCTTGCACAAGTTTTTGTTGTTTTTTTGTGAAAAAGTTCCCTTTACAACACGGCTGAACGCTAGTGAAGTGACAAGTATTTCACAAATATAACAACCAAGAATGTATAAAGTTTAATGCAAGCTCAGAAAGTGTAATGACAACAAGATGATTTGTTTGGGTTGGCAGTATAACAATGTGGGGTAAAATATGGAAAGACTGATTTTAAATGAGAACTTAAGTCCAACAAAGTCTTTAATCAATTTAAACCAACATAAAGTAAAGGTGAATATTCGGCCAACGTCTAAGTATGAACTAATATGCTTGTAATCAATCAATGTGTACTCCTAAGCCACGGTTTGCATGCAAGTTCCTTTTCTTTTTTGTTTCATTTTTGGTTTATAAAGATAATGAAAACAAATTAAACTATTGAGGTTACACTAGTTTGACATGAATTTTGATCTAAGGTTAAGCAATCAACGGGCTGTTTTGTATTTTTTGATTTTTAAACGAAAATCACATGCTAAACAAACATCAACATAACCTATTCATATACCTAAAGGGCGTTTGAACCTAGCTATGTTCAGAAAACAAAGAAAGACTCAAGCTAAACAGAAATAAACTAGGACAAGTTTTAAAGGGCACACAAGTTTTACCCAGGTGCCTTTCTTTTGCTTGTTTCTTATGCCAAACTACAACCAAACTTCAAAAAAACTACACATCATATTTTAACATGTTAAGGATGTTCATGCAAAGTTTTAGCAAAGTTTGATAAGAAAAAAATCAATAACAATAGGATGCTAATTCAGTCTATGCGGCCGAGACACAAACAGGACATACATGCATGTTTCTTGCTTTTTGTTAAACCAAATAGTATCCAATCACCAAACCAACTTTACCAAATCATAATCAAATGTCCAGTAGGTGATTGATCAAGTTTTATGCTCAGGTTGTTAGGAAAAAATCTCAAGAAAACAAGACTCAAACTACTACACAAAAGCTGGAAAAATAGAATGGATGGAAAACTAGGTGTTTTTGGGTTTCCTATATTTAATGACTTAACAAAAATCTAAACAAGTGTTACACATCTTAACCTAACATCTTAAACTACTGTTTTAAACAAAATTTAGGTGCTGGAAGTACAAAGAAAAATGTGAAACATACAAAAACACAAACAAAACTGAAAACTAAAATATGACACTTGAACTAACTACTGTTTTTGTTTTCTGATTTTGATGCAATTAACAAATGTTCAAACTAACATTAACACAAAATTTCTAACACCTTAAAGGTATGTTTGAACCAAGTTTAAGTGCTGGAATACCAAAATAAACGTGCAGCAACAACACAACACAAACAGATTGCAAACGGATAACTAAAACAGAACAGTAAATAAAAACACAAGATATTTGAGTTCAAGAACACCTTATCACTCTGATACCACTTGATGCACAAACACTCACATATTTAAAGGACCCTTCTTCAACTCAATAAACCCAGCTGGAACCATGGATGAAGATGCAGAACATTCCAAGAACACCAAGCATGCAATCAATCCAGATTTTGGCCAAGCAAGTGAATCAACTTCATCAAATGATCTCAACTTTTTTGGACAAGCCTAAACCCTTCCAAACAATATCCACCCCAAGATATAGAAGCAATACAATCAAGTTATGATTCAAAAACTTGAAGGGAATCAAAAGATTCAAATGGAAAAACTGAAAATAGTTTTTGTTGCAAAGTTGCTGTTTTTTTGTATCTTGAAAATCTGAAGTTACCAACGTTTTTAGCCACCTTGAATAAGCTAAACAAGGCTTCTAAGGGAAGACACAAAATATGTGTGGTCCAATAGGAGAAAAGAAAAAAGTTTAAACAAGTTACAAGTGGGAATAAACAATATTGCTTCAGCAAGTTGTTCTCGGGAGAACATTCCCTTTTGTTTGCAAGTCGATTTTGTCTTTGAATTTTGATTGGACCAGTTCTGCTTGCTTGGGAATATTATGTAGGACGTCCTGATGTGCTGGTTAAGCCCCTTGAAGCTGATTGATTGAAAAAGCCACGAATAATCAAAGAAGCTAAAACTGTCCAGATTTGACCCCTGAATTGTTTTGCAATATAACGCTAACTTTTGATCAGATTCAGCTCTTGCACATAGAATATAAGTTGTAGATCTTTCTCTATAGATGTGTTTTGACAGCATAATGACGTCATTTGGAGATTAAATGAGTGAGTTATGCCCGTTTGAAGTTGACATGCTTCGGATGTGGACCTTTGGAAGCAGGTGACTAAGCAGCCAGTTTGTTGCAACGATCGTGTAACTAGATACAGGCCTTTTATGGGAAAGTTCTGAAAATCGACGTTGTAGATTCTCCTCTTAGCTTTCACCTCCAACTGGAATCACATCAATTAGAGTTGTGGTTGGTGAGATATGGGTGAAATACTAAGAAGGTGTCATCCTGCCAGCTTGCTCTTTCAACTCAACTTGGTGTATGACATTTGGTATGGACTCCATCAAGCTTCCTTAGCCTAAAATAAGTTCAAACATACATCAAACAACATATGCAACATACTAGGACATGTCTTGGTTAGTTTACAAAAATTTATAAAGGAAAGAAAGCTAAGCACTCAACAATATGAACAGTACACACAAGACTAACTAATATATTACAACATGATTCAAAAATTAAGTTAAATCTTGTAGCAAATGGATCCAATGTAGGCTATCTTGGGTTGGTTAGTCCTCAACATATTTGTAAAGGAAGGTTCCACTTCATGCATCAATTTCTTGGTCATACTCCTTGTTATAGAGCCATTGTCTTGCATTGGTGTACCTCCCGCTGCGGTTGGTTTTTCTTGGCTTGGCTGGGGCTCATGAAAAGATGATATTCTATGTGATGTTGCATCAATGCATGCTAGTCATATCTTACTTGGTTGACCATGGCAATTTGATGGACATGTGACATATGATTGTTATTTGAATAAATATTCTTTCAAAATTGAATGGTAAATTGTACAAATTGCATGCACTTCCACCCCACAAAGTTCATGAGGATTAGAAACGTATGTCTAAGTCTAGGACCAATCTTAAGGAGAAAGAAGCCGAAACGAAATTATGGAAGGCATGAAAAGTGAAGTTAGAAAGCAAGAGAGTAAAGGGAAGGAGGTAGTACCCCTAAACGTGAGTGAAAACAAGAAAAAGTGAGGATATTTTGCAAAACAAAGAGAGGTGACTCATGTCCTTTATACCCATCAAACCGTCCTAATTTTAATGTATAAGGAGTGCCTCATCTCTAGTGAAGAGCTGCTACCATCTTTACCCACCTCAGTAGTATCCCTTCTAGAAGAATTTGATGTTTTGTTCCCCACTGAGCCACCCAAAGGCTTACCACCCTTAAGAGGAATGGAACACCAAATAGACTTTGTACCAGGATCTGTCCTTCCTAATAGACCAGCCTACAGAGCCAACCCCGAGGAGGCTAAAGAAATTCAAAGACAAGTTGTGGAACTCCTAGCTGGTGGATTAGTAAGAGAGAGCTTGAGCCCATGCGTTGTATTCGTTATCCTAGTCCCTAAAAAAGATGGTACTTGGAGAATGTGCACGGATTGTAGAGCCATAAATAAGATCACAATGAATTATAGGTACTTGGAGAATGTGCACGGATTCAACGTGTGGGTCGAAATGCTTACGTTTTGGACCTTCCTCCAAGGTATGGTGCTGTTTCCTCTACTTTTAATGTTGCTGACATAACCCCCTACAATGATGATCCCTTTGATTCGAGGACGAATCCTTTTGAGGAGGGAGAAATTGATGCGGATCAAGGATCCCATCAAAAGGTCATTAGTCTTATAACAAGAAGCAAGGCCAAACAGCTTGCTTTTGATGTTGGTAGCTTCTTATTTAGGAATGTGCAAGATGAACCAAAATATCATTGGATTCATTTACTTGAACCGAAAAATGTTTAGACAAGCTTGCATGTGTGTGCACGTTTTTTAGTCATTGTGTTTCATAATTCTTGTGTTTCATAACCTTTGATTACTAATGATGTTTGTTTCCATAACTTTGTCTTATAGGATGGCGTGGATTTAAAACGATGATCATTTCTTGAAAGACAAGAGAATGTTCAAGAGAATGTTTCTCCTAAGAGAATATTTGTCTCCAAGAATGATTGTACTAGAGAATGTTTGTCTCCAAGAATGTTTGTCCTTGGGAATCTTTGTCCTAAAGAATGTTGTCTTTAGGAATATTGTCCTAATCCTTTCCCCAACAAACACACGGTTTGAAATGATATTTGAAGACCAACTCTCCGACAAGATAAGGACAAGCATAACAACTCTACAAACATCAAAAAGGAGGTCGGCCAAAAGATGATAATGATAAAGACAAATTTGAATTCAGAGTTGAATTCGAATTCAAAGGCAACCCAAGTTCAAATTCAACCAATTTTCGAATTGACCTCAAAGCTTATCACAACTTCAAATTTCAATCAGCAAGTCTTCCAAATTGTATCCCCAAAATCGGCTGAATGGGATTCACAAGGATCAAGATAACAATTCCAAAATTGAAGACAAGATCATTAGTTTTTCCAAGTTTAAAGTTTATTTCAAATTGTAGCTTGTTTTTGTTCAAACTTTTGATAGACTTTTAAGATAGAATTTTATGCTTCTAGGACTCTTTTTAGCTAGAACAATTCAGCATAAGGATGCCTCATTTGACCGAGTTTAACGCATCTTGACATGGAATCAAATATTTCGGTTTCCTTCTCCCTTATGTGTGAGACTTGTTTTCTTGATTTTGCACTAAAAATCAAGGTTAATAACTCTCAAAGGTGAGCATTTTGAGTGTGTTTTCCAAGGCTAAGAGTGTGTAGGATCTGCAAGGCACCACTAGAAGGGGGGTTGAATAGTGGGTGCGGAAAATGTGGTTTTTAAAATAGTTTTAAACCAAAAACTCAACTTCTGAAAACAGTTTCTGTTTTCAGGATCAGTTTTAAAACGTTTTTAAAACTAGATTTCAGGTCTTCAAAAATTCTGAAATTTTGAGATAACTTAGCCTCAGATGTTATGAGTATCTCCTAAAAATTTCAGATTTAAATTCAACCTCTAACCTCTTCAAAAATTGTTAGTGGTCAGATTTTGCGAATCTGCCAGAAACGGTAGACTGATTTGAAAAATTTATTCCTATTTGTACGTAACTCCAAATGCTCTGAAATTTTAACCAACGGGTTATGTTATATTTAAATGGGTTGAAACATTTTTGAAAAATTCTTTTGGGAAGTTAGTCAAATACGATCAAATTCTTAACCTTTGCAAGCCTGAAAATCAGACTGCACTAGTCTCAGATCTTTGGACGTTTGATTGACTTATACTTGTCCAAAAGGGTTGAAACTTACGCCAAAAGAACCTTAAAATGTTTGGCTATGTTTCCTGAAAGTTTCGTGATTTTTGAAATTCGTTTACTATTTTTACAAATGTGATTAAAAACAGTAAACTGTGCTGAAACAGAAAATCAGTGCTGAAAGTAAATGACACCAAGAATTTTATACTAGTTCGGTTATAAACAACCTTCTCCAGTCTTCGAGGAACACCTTCCTCAGTTCACACTAATCACACAACACAAAAACACCTTACCACAGGGTTGATGGAGTTACACACCAACTCCAACCCTTTACAAACCTTGTATGATTAATACAATGCGCACGAACACCACCACCTTGCAAGATTGAAGATTAATCACACCTTGATCAATCTTTTACAAAGATAAAGAATGTGTGGTGGTCTAAGAGAAGCCTATTCAAGTATATGAATGTAAGTACAATAGGCTTTTAGGAAGAAGAAAGAAAGAGAGTGTAGAAGAAGAAGGCTAGAACATTTTTGATCTTTGAATTTGCAACTCTTGTTCTTGTTCTTGTTTTGCTCTTCTTCCTTCTTTTTAACAAGTCTTGGCCGCCCCCTTTGGTGCCTTCCCCTCTTGAAAATTATCTTCTAAGTCCTTGGGAGAATATGTGGCATCATTGTGACATGATCTTGCTTACTTGGCACCTCCTCATTGGATGATCATTTAACTTTTGCTTACTTGGCACTCATTGATTGGTTGAATGTTTTCATCATTTGATGACTAGGAAAATCTGAGAATTCCACTAAAAACATGTGCCAAAATCAACACAAAATAGTTGCCATAACTCGTAAGATTACCACCCAAATCAAGCAAGATAATATTTCTCCAAACAAGGTGAGAAAATCAGCCATAATGAGGACTTGACATGCTGAAATTTTAGCATGTGATACATGGCTCCTCACTTCAAATGACTACCAAATTTTCTTTGATTTTTCTTTAAAAAATAAATCACCAATTAGTAGACAATATTCTTATCAATTTTGGAAATGAAATTGGACACTAACAAGGCCAATATTTCGGCCAAGATGCATACACACACATGCTGAAATTTTCAGCATGTGTGATATTCAAAATATCACAATTTATGAATTCATATCTTATTCAAATTACTTCCAATTCTTCTTCCAATTAATCACATGTTTCAAGAAACAAAATATATGCTCATGAATGATGAAAATCGGCCAGCTCTTTGTGCACATGCTGAAATTTTCAGCATGTGTTTCAAATGAGATAAAATTTGAAACATTACCTTTTGTAGCTTCTTTCTTTAAATCACCAACATTGTATGATTGATTCTTGACCAATCAATATGCCAACAAGTCTCCACATATGCTCCATCTTATCTGTATAGGCGTGTATGATATGTATATACATGTGCTGAATTTTATTTTTGCAAACTTTGTAAAATAGTGCACATTTAATAATACACACATGGTATATTCCAATCAGCCCTTAATTTAATTTTCTAGAACACTTTAGGATGTATGACATATGTAAAATATGTCTAGATACATGTCGTATGATGTGCCAAAAACGTTCCATGTGTTGTGTACGTAGAAAACCGAATTTTCGATGTTTATCGATTACCCGATTTTTCTCTAATTAAATTCCAACTTTTTACACATGTTATATATATTATGTTACACATAATATACATAATATAAACTTTAATATTCAGCACTTGGCTGGTCTTAAAGTGGCGCCATTAACATGTGACAAAATTGAAATTGGAATCTCCATAATTTGGCCTTAATGTGGGGTGATTTGTGTGTGCCAACATGGAATGATTTTATTGCTGCACATAACATCATACCCACGAAATTTTTGAGTATTTTTGAAGTATAGGGGCAGGCCATCTATTTATGGCAAGTACGTGACACGTTGGCGAAGTTTTGGTATTCGTCCGATATGACAATTTTTGGTTTAGAACCTTTTAACGTGTCGTATTTAATTTGTCATCACCATGACTTATATCATATGATATAAGACCTGAATATACTCATAAATATGAGTTAATTATGGTGGTGTGACGTTAACGTACGTACATAAAATATATAATGTGCCGGTAGTACGTTGGAATACATGTGTATGTGCCTTTTTCAAAAAATCTGAAAATATATATATTTATGCGTGTATATGAGTGATGAGAGGAGGAGGAGACTTTCCTTTCTTAGTCTTGTTGCCTTTGTGCCTTGTCCAAATGTTGCTTCCTTTAATGAACTACTTAGTTTAATTAACTAAGTACTTCACTTAATGAACTAGTTTAGTTCATTAATGGTGGCACCTGAAAATAGTATAAACACAAAAAATGTTTGCCATTTGATGTAAGCTTTAACGCTTCATGGCTCGTTAGTACTGCAACATTATATATGAACTATATAAGGCAAGTTATATGCAATATATCATGCACATTTATGTCATGCACATTTTTATGCACATTTAAATCATATATTTTGAAATCACTCAAACCTCTTTTTCTCTACAGAGTGCAGTGTAGGAGGGCCTAACGAAGATTTGCCTATCAATGTAAGCTTGAAGTTTTTGGTGATTGCTCGAGCCAGCAACTTTCCACAATGGAAGCAAGGAGAAGATCACTTCTTTGTACCCACACCTTTGTGAGAAAGACGTTGGAGGTGGTAGACTGGATCCATCCATCATGTGCTTGCATCAAATCGGTATCAGAGCGGAAGGTCACTCTATTCCATCTATATCTTGCATTTTGAGTCGTTTTACACCTTTTCTCAATTGTGATTTTTTTTCATCTTCTCCAACCTTCACACGTCTTAAAGATTCATAAAAATACAACAAAAAATTGCATCTTTGAGTCCCCATTGAGTCATATAAACCGAGGCCTTATAAGTGTGGTAGGACTGAAATTTTCGTGCCATAAAAATCGTAGCTTTTGCATTCCTTACATTTTTTTCTCCATCGCCATTTGTTTTCCCAAAATTTTTGTGTCTTATATATAAAAGGTCTGACTTGAACAATAAGCTTTGCACAATCGGTTTAGTAATCAGCCTACATAATATCGCACTACTTAGAAAGCCACCTAGTCATAATTAATCTTGTTTCTATCGAAGCTTTTGGTTAATTGTGATCTTGTGTGTCTTAATTCTCATTTTGTGACTTAATTCTCATTTGGGACAATTTTAGGGTGGAACGAATTAGGATGTATTTGCAATTAGGGTTTTTGGCTAGAATTTGGGGATTTCAGGTGGTTTGGGGGTTTTGGTATAATAGGGTTTTGGGAACCTAATATATGGTATATTTAGGTTATAAAGGATGCGAATTAAGGTTATGCTTGGTCAATTTGGGTGTGGGTACGGTGTAGGGCAGATTTGAAAGAAGTTCAAATCCTAGGGTTTGTAATTCAGGATTTTGATTGATGATTTGGGAACATTTGAATCTGATTGTTGTGGGTTTAATTGGCTTAGAGTTTTCATTTGAGGGTTAAAATAGGGATGTTTAAAGTCTTGTTTGATGGTTTGTGGGGTTGTATTTTGGGAGGTTGGACTGTGGGAGAGTATTCGGGTGAATTAGGGTTTTTAGCGGAAATCTGATTTTTGTGCGTTAGGTATCAACACTGAAACAGCAAGTTTATGGCATAAATTCAGTAACACAATGAAGTTTAAGACACATAAGATCACAATTAACCAAAAGCTTTGGTAGCAACAAGAATAATGATGACTGGGTGGCCTTTTAAGCTAAGTAACGCGATTTTTTAGTGGCTGATTCTCATACCAATATGCAAAGCCTATTGTTTAAGTTTGAGCAACCAAAGATCAGTTCTTTTAGGCATAAAACACGCACAAAATGATGGAGCAAGAACTTAGGGATGGAAAACAAATAATGGAATGGAAAACTAGGATTTTAATTCATGTAAATTTCAGCTTTTGACGCACTTTATAGGGCACTGTTTTATGATTCAATGATGGCACAAAGATGAAACTTTTTTCATGGTTTTTGGGACACTTGAAGACGTATGATAATGGAGTCAAAATGGGAAAAAGGTATAAAAATGACTCAAACGAAAGATATAGATGGAATTGAGTGACCTTGTTCTGATACCAATTTGATGCAAGCGTGTGGGGCGATCCACTCATCCACCTTCAACGTCCTTCTTCACAATTGGGATTGGCACAAAGAAGATCCCTTCTCCTTGCTTCCTTTGTGTAGAAATCGGCTGATTGAGAAAAATACTAACCACTAACGAATGGTTGCTGATAGGCAAACCAATGAGGCCCTCCTAGACAATACCCATAGCTATGAAAAACACCTTCAAAATGCTCATCTTTGAAGATGATTAACCCTGATTTTTAATGCAAAATCAAAAAAAGTCTCACTCAATTTCGGAGAGAAAACCAAATTGTATTAATCAGGAATAGGCCAGTCGAGTACACGGCCTCTTGGCCTTTATTTATGCGATTCGAGTCTTCATAGAAGATGCCTAGATGGATAATTTTCCATCTCAAAAAAAGTCTACCACAATCTAGATAAAACACAAACTAGAATTTGAGATAATGTTTATAGTTTTGATTGAGAAAAATACTAACCACTAACGGATGGTTGCTGATAGGCAAGCCAATGAGGCCCTCATAGACAATACCCATAGCTATGGATAACACCTTCAAAATGCTCATCTTTGAAGATGATTAACCTTGATTTTTAATGCAAAAATAAAAAAACGTTTCACTCAATTTTGGAGAGAAAACCGAATTGTATTAATCAGGAATAGGCCAGTCGAGTACACGGCCTCTTGGCCTTTATTTATGCGATTCGAGTCTTCATAAAAGACGCCTAGATGGATAAGTTTCCATATCAAAAAAAGTCTACCACTATCTAGATAAAAACAAACTAGAATTTGAGATAATGTTTATAGTTTTGATAAGCTATGATCTAGTCTTCAAATTGATTTGTTGTGTTGATCCTTGGAGACTCCTTCCTTCAGCCGAGTTTTAGATATCCACTGGAAGAGTGGTTGACTCAATCTTGAAGTTGGGATATGCTTGGAAGAAGTTGGCTATATTTGAAATTGAATTGTCTTCAAGTTTGAACTCAAATTTATCTTCAATTTGGGCCTATCCATTGGTCGGTCAAGGCTTGAATGATGATGATAATCTTGGCTTCACAAGCTTGATGAGTTGGCTTCCAAGAAACTTCCCAAAACTGTGTATAAGGAATGAGGGAACATTAAGACACATATTCCTTGAGATAAATATTCTTCAAGGAAAATATTCCTTAAGACAAACATTCCTCAAGACAAACATTCCTTAGGACAAACATTCCCTTTTGGACAAACATTCCTTGGGCATACATTCTCTTCAAAACGTTCTCTTGTCTTCAAAACAACAACATTCCTTTTGTCCCCTTTTTAACCTGTATCTTCGCATGCACCATCTTCCTTATATAACAAAGACATGAAAACAAGGATCATTAGTAAATGAGACAAGAATTAAACTAAAAAACACACACATGCAAGTTATTCACAAGGTTCACTTTTTGGGCTCAATGAGGCGAACCCAAAGAACCTTAGGTTCATCTTACACATGCCTATACAAGAAGCTACCAACTTCATAACCAAGGTTTTTGGCCTTGTCTTGTCATAGGTCCATGGACCTCATGGTGGGATCCTTGATCCTCATCAATCCCCACCGCCTTAAAAGGATTTGTCTTCGAATCAAAGAGATCATCATTAAAAGGAGATAGTTCAGTTACAGTGAAAGTAGAGAAAATTGAACCATACCTTTCAAGAAGATCAAGAATATATGCATTATCACCAATACATTTCCTCGAGGCAACAATTTAGACTTTCTTTCTTTAGAAAATCTTTCTTTATGCAAATGCAACAAGACTGAATCACCAGGTTCTAAAGAAATTTGTTTCCTATGTTATTGGCTCGTCTTGCATAAGCTTTGTTCTTTTTCTCAAGTCAGGTTTTTACTTTGTCATGCAATTTCTTTATCATTTCAGCTTTACGTTTACCATCTATACTTGAAAGTTCATGCATAAGGATGAGAATCAAATCAATAGAGGATAAGGGGTTAAAGCCATACACAGTCTCAAAGGTACTATGCAAGGTACCATGATGAACACTCCTATTGCATACAAACTCTGTATGGTAAACAATCTTCCCAATGGTTGAGGTGTTTTTTGCAAAATGACACGTAAAAGTTGAGATAGAGTATGATTGACAACTTCAGTTTGGCCATCAGTTTGTGGGTGAGGAGTGGTGAAAAATAACAATTGAGTACTTAGCTTAGCCGACAAACATGCTAGAAATGACTCAAAAATTTAGTATCTCTATCACTTACAATAGTACATGGCATGCCATGCAATCTAACAATTTCCCTAAAGAGTAAACGAGCAACATGTGTGGCATCATCTACTTTCTCACATGGAATGAAATGTGCCATTTTAGAAAACCTATCAACCACACCATAAATGCTACCCTTACAACTTTTAGTGATGCACGCCTATGATGCATCAACAACATGTCAAGCATGTCAAACAATGAACTTGTTAGTTCTCTAGGACATGTCACACTTGTATGAATGTTTAAGGGTCATCTGACCATTCATAAGTGCAAGTTAACGTCTCTTATAGTCTAACAAACCCTAGGACATGTTGTATATGTTGCATATGTTGTTTTGTGTGTGTTTGGACTCATTTAGCCTCAAGGAAGCAAGAATCAAACAAATCCAAAGTTCAAGCACAAAGTTGAAACTGAAGAGTTAAGCAGACAGCTTGACACCCGGTTGGTATTTTGGACATATCTCTCCAACCACAAGTCCAATTGACCTGATTAAAGTTGGAGGTGAAAGCTACAAAGATTATCTACAACTTTTCTGTTTATTATTTTTCCAATAGAGGCCTGTAACAAGCTCCACAATTGTCCTCAACAAGCGGCTTCTTAGTCACCTATTTCCAAAGATCCACATTCGAAGCAGGTCAATCTTCAAACGGCCATAACACACTCATCTGACATCCAAATGACATCACACCGGTGCCAAAATTCAGATCCCGGAAATGATCTACAATTTTGATTTGTATTGCAAAATCTAATTCGAATGGTAGGATGGTCTTTTGGGTGAAACAAAATCAACTGTCCAGATTGATTCTGTTTTGTACAGTCTGCTATATTTGCTTTATTGAGAACCAATCACAAGTCAAGCTTCCAAGCAACTCTCAGCCCTTTGAGAAGACATCTGCAACTATGCTTTTGGCTGGTTCAATAACAAAGAAGACGTTTCCTTCAACTTGCCAAAGCAAAACAACAAAACTGCTGAATCTGTCGAGAAGCTTAAACCAGTAATAACACTTGCTTCTCAAGCTTTGTTTACAAAACTTTCTTCCTTGTTTTCATTGGTTATATTCATATAGATATTTAGCATAAAGTTAGCTTAGTTTGGATATAAAATAAAGGCCAAGAAAATGTGTAAAAAGGTAGAGACATTTCAGATTTTATGCAAACCAGCAGAAAGCTGTTTTCTCTCCCAGACTTTGTCTTGTGTTTTCTCTTTGATTCAAGGGCTTTTGGATCCCTTGAAGCTTGAAAAACCTTGTTTGTAGGCTAACTTGTGGTGAATATCATTTGGGAGGGTTGATGCTTCTCTAGATGAGTTGAAGTCATTTGTGAAGTTAGTTCACCCTCACGGCAAAACATAACCTGGTTTGTTGCAAGGTCATCTAGAAAGGTTGTGCTGCACTTAATTCTTGTTCCAGCTGTATTAAGGAGTTAAAAGAAGGTCCCTTCTTGTTCCCTCATCAATTGGTATCAGGGCTTAAGGTACACTTTAACTCCTAATTATTTCGTTTTGTAAGCTGTTTTGTGTCTCAGCAATCTGTTTTGTAGTTCTGTTGTTTATGTTGTGTTGTACGTTTTATACGGACATTCCAACACTTATCTTTGCTCAAAGCATACCTTAAGGTGTTAGGATAAGTTTTGTAATGTTTGTAATTAAACGTTGGTAACCTCAGAAAAAAACAGGTTAGTTGTTATCATAGGTACTGTGTTTTGCTCTTATCTTCAGTTCTGCTTGTGTCTGCTGTGTTTCACGTTTTTCTTTGCACTTCCAGCACCTAAATCTTGTTCAAAACAGTAGTTCAAGATGTTAGAAAATGATAGATAGTTTTTGTTTAGTTTTCATAATGGTCATAAAATTCTGAAAACCCAAAAACAGTAGACTAGTTATTAGGTTCTGTTTTTGTTTCCAGATTTTTAGTTCTGTTTGTAACTTGGGGTACTTCTTGTCATCCTTCAATATAACCTGGTTTAAACATCCCTTATATGTTTGAATATGTTATATTGAAGTTTAATTAATGTCCTGTTGTTCCTAAAACTCAGAAAATATAAAAAAAAATCTAAGTAGATTTCAGTCCTGTTCTCAGTCTTTGTTCTGTTTTGCATTCTGTTGTGTGTATGTTTTTTTGTTCTTCACGTTTTCCATGTTATTCCAACACTTGAATTTGTTCCAAAACAGATTTCAAGATGTTAGAAAGTGGTGTTAAGTGTTTGTTAGACGTTTTGAAAGCCACATAAATTCAGAAAGCCAAAACAATTGTAGTTGTTCTTAGTTCTGTTTTTCCAGATTTTTATAACTTGTGTTTCTTGTGTTGTTTCCAAATAACTCTTGCATAAAACTTGATCAATCACTTAGTGGACATTTGAATATGTTGTGGTAGAATTGGTTTGATGTTTTGATACTGTTTGGTTTGAGAAAAATCAGGGAACACGCATGTATGTCAAACTGTGTAGCTTAGCCATATACACCTAGTTTCAAGTCTGTCCTTATTGAGTTTTTCTTCTCAACTTCTGCTCAAACATGGTGTGAACGTCCTTGACATGTTTAAATATGACGTGTTAAAATTGGTTTGAGGTTTAGTTGTAGTTTCATATAAGAATAGCAAGAAAAGTACCCGGATCAATTCTGTTTTATAGCCGTGTACCTAGTGTGTTGTTTTAGTTTAAACTTTTTAAAAACCAACAGCCCCTAGCCTAGATTCTTTTTATATGTCTCGTCTTTATGTTGTTTTAATGTTATAAACTGAAAAATCACAAAAACAAAGTGCATGTATACTGTTTTGATCAAGAAACCGTGGCATGTACAAACTTGATACGACTTGTTTTTGAATCAAACTTTCTGAACCAAGTTGCAGGTGTTGCAAATTAATCAAGCCGTCTCAAACTCACTTTCAGTCATTAAACAAAGATAAACGTTTCAAGGTTGGCTGAACTTTTAATCAAATGTTTATTGACTTTAAAACCATGAAAAAATGAAGTAAACTTGAAAGAAAAAAGAATTAGCATCAAGTTGTAACGTTGGCTTTGCGTTTATATTTACTTTGGGTTGTTTCAATTGATTAAAGACACTTTTGGACTTAAGTTCTTACTTAAAATCAAGTTGTCTAAATTTCAGCCCTACACTGTTATATTGCCAACCCCGTTTATCATCTTGTTGTCTTTACACTTCTTCAAACTTGCATTGAACTTTCATTCATATTTGGTTGTTAAAATTGTGAAACAGTTGTCATATCATTAGTGTTTTTTGGTGTTGTTAAAGGAATGTTTCACAAAAGACATACCAAAACCTTATGCAAGTAAACGAAAAAGGCCATGAGCAATGTCTCATAAAGGCCGTGAGCAGTAGACTCACAAAACAAACAAAGCCAAGCCAAAAAAATAAGGGGTTGTTTGTGAAAGAAACTGAGATAAAAGCCTTCTAACGTCAAAAACCAAGAGGTAAGATGTATGAGTGATTGCACAAGTGAGATATAGCCTTGTATAGAGATCCAAATTCACAAAAGTGGATATACAAAAATTGTGCAAACAGAAGATACCTACACCCGAAAGTGTTGACTGTTGTTGAAAGATTCTTGGAACAAACCCTTGTTAAACACTGGTATGTATGTACTATCTTTTCACTCTATTTACAATTGAATTTGCATAAAAGTTGAAAGTAAGTTAAATGATTGTTTGGAAAAAACTCTTAACTTCTTGATTCATCCTAAACATCATATGACTTTTATCTTTCTTTGAATCTTAGATAGTCCAAGATTGTTGTTTATTCAATTGTCAATTTAAAGTAGAAATTTACATTTTGTTGAAGTTATAGTTTGATTTTACTTGCTTGTGATCTAACTTGGTTACCTCACAGTTTTACTATCTTTGGTAGATTGTTTTGATTAAAGATGTCACGCTTTTATCAAAACATTGGGCATGAGCAGAACTCATGTGATTTTGAAAATAACAAACCAAATGTTAAACTTGATTCTGATGAACAAACAAGAAGGGACCTTCCTTCAACTCTTAAACACAGCTTGGACAAGAATTGGGTGCAGCACAACCTTCCTAGAAGACCTTGCAACAAACCAGGTTCTGTTTTGCCGTGAGGGTGAACAATGGCTAACAAATGGCTTCAACTCAGTTGGGCAAGCCTAAACCCTCCCAAATGATATTCACCCCAAGTATATAAGCCTGCAAACAAGGTTGTCCAAACCTTGAAGAGATCCAAAAGCCCTTAGATCAAAGGTTGAAGAAGAAGAACAAAAAATGTTCTGTCAAGCAGCTCTCAGCTGAATGTTTATAAACTGAAATGATGTCTATGTTTTTACAAGGAATTCAGGGGTATATGTAGGCTAAGACTAATTTAAACTATAATATATCAACCTAAATGTTAACCAATGAAAAGCAAGCTTAGAAGTGAAGTAAAACCATTTTTACAAACAAAAAAAAGAAAATATCTTTTCTGGGAGATTGTTCAGCCAATCATGACAAGCTTTGAGACTCGTTTTGATTACTTCCTTCTGATTATAGCACCTCAAAAAGAAAGCTTGATATGTATTCTAATGAACCACAAGGGTGGCCTGAGGTTTAAGTCGTTTTGAGGCTGATCCTTGCAAGTGGTGCTGACTGGACGATTTACATTCAGGCAGGTTATGCACCTGCTTGCTTGGGCTTGGGACCACTCCAACCAACCTAGCGGCTTACTAGACATATGGAACAATAAGTTGGCGTAGCTGGTTGGTGCAAAAGTCGTCAAATAGATTGAATTCCACGTTGGTGAAAGTACATAGCTAATTCAGCAGTCTGCTTGGAAAAGAGATGCAAATTGTTTTGGCCTTTCTGAAGCTCTTCCACTCCAAGTCATCAAACATGTTTCGAATAAAAGTTGTAGATCCTGAAAAGATCTTGAACTTAACCACCTGCTTCATCTGATTTGGAGTTGTGATGACGGAGATATGACCCATTGAAGTTTACCTGCTTACGGGTGGGTACCTTTGGAAGCTGCTGACTCAACAACTTGCTTCTTTTGGGGACGACGTGTGAGCTTGTTACAGACCTCTACTAGGAAATGCATTCATAGAAAAGTTGTAAATATACTTTTTATCTTTCACCTCCAATTGGAATCAGATACATTGAACTTGTGGTTAGAGAGATATGACCAAAATACCAACAGGGTGTCAAGCTGCCTACTTGACTGTTTGGAATCAGCTTTGTGTTTGAACTTTGTATCCGTTTGATTCTTGCTTCCTTGAGCCTAAATGAGTTCAAACACACGCAAAACAACTTGTGCAACATATACAACATGTCCTAGGGTTTGTTAGACTATAGAAGACATTAACTTGCAGTTATGAGTGGTCGGGTGACCCTTAATCATTCATACAAGCGTGACATATCTTAGGGAACTAATAAGTGCAATGTTTGACATGCTTGACATGTTGTTGATTCCTCAAAGGCATGCATCATTCCCTTCCCCTTCGAAAATGATTCGTCCTCGAATCTAAACATCAGTAGGGAATAAGATACAAGGATGTACACGTATGTTCAACTCCACCTGAATCAATTATGAGCATGAAAAAACAGTAGGTGAAGATGATATACCTTGGTGCACCCTTATCTTTTCCAACTAACGTATAATGTGTGCACACGTTTCCTAAAGTGCTTATGATGTACCAAAAGTAAGATAGCAAAAAGTTTGCACCAGGAACATCCTAATAAATAAAGCAACATCCAAATGATATGTTGCGACATATTTAAATCCAATGTAGATTGTATATGTATATGTTCAATATCTTGACCATATGTAATGAATGAGATGGCAATATGACTATATTTAACTAGATTAAGGCTAGGTGATGTTCAGTGATGCCTTCATCTAAGGTGAACATCAACTAGATTATCCAACATTTTATCTTCATGTGTAGCTGAATTCTTTTCGAAGGAAACATTATCAAAGTTCTACATCAAGTAGACTATCTAATTCAGCCAACAAATCATCATATGGATCTAGTTTCTCAATTTTATTCTCATTAGGCACATTTACATCCGTGTCATAAACAATTTGTTCAGGATGTATATCACTTTCTAATCCAAAAATAAGCATCTCAAGGATATGCAAATCATGCATAGGGATTTCATTTATATGCATATCAAGGTTTAAAACATTTTTAGACAAAATGTTGGCAAGGTCAATATCAGCTATAGGCATGTTATTAACACTTTGTAAGCCACCAATTTGAGTCTCAAGTGACGTATCTTCTTCCAATTCAAATACTTCATATGGTTGAACATGCGTATCATGTAAAGGAGTTTCAATTTGATGCATGTCAGGGGTCAATTCAAGTTCACACAAACCATTACTTTCAAACACGTTGGGTTGCAAAACTTTGTTGTTATAGAATCCTTTTTCATCGTATGCAACATATCATGAAATCCAAGCATTTCCTCTTTAAAGGTATTCATGTTCACAATCAAATTGCTTAACTTATCTGAATCAGTTTGATCGTTTGGTGTGTCATTTTGCAAAATACATGAGTTCTGTTCATGCCCAAATCTTTGATTAAAACGTGAGATGGTCAAGTTCCATTCAATAATCTTTACCTTTTCAAACATGTCATCGAGTGATAAAAATGATTCTTCTAACATGCAATCGGCAATGTCTTTATGAACCTAATCATGCTTAGCTCATCATGTTCATTAACGTTAGCATAATACAAATCATTTAACATTTCATTATAGTATGCTATAACATCTTTAGCATGGTGAGGAATGGTTTGATACCTTAGAGTTTTACATTCCCAATATCTCACTCAAAGACCATTTGTTGTCCAAAGGAGTTCATATGTTGGTCGAATTCTTCGTAGTCATTTCTATGACATTCAACTCCCCAAATGGTTCTAAGAATCAGGTTTAATCAAAACAATCAACCAAAGAAGTAAAAACTATAAGGTAACCAAGTTAGATAACAAGCAAGTAACATCAAATTATAACTTTAGCAAAACGTAAATTTCTACTTTAATTTGACAAATGAATAAACAACAATCTTGGACTATCTAAGATTCAAAGAAAGATAGAAGTCAAGTGATTTTTTAGGCTGAATCAAGAAAGATAAGGGCTTGTTCAAGACAATCCTTTAACTTACTTTAAACTTTATGCACATTCAGTTGTAAATAGAGTGAAAATACAATACATACACACAAGTGTTCAACAAGGGTTTGTTTCAGGAACCTTCAAGAACAGTCAACACTTTTGGATGTAGATATTTTTTTTGTTTGCACAAATTTTGGTATATCCACTTTTGTGAATTTGGATTTTTTACAAGGTTATATATCACTTTCTTGTGCAATCACTCATACGTCTTTCCTCTTGCTGTTGATGTTAGATAGGCTTTTCTCTCACTTTCTTTCACAAACAAGCCCTTATTGTTTTTCTTTGGTTTGCTTTGTTTGTTTTGTGAGTCTACTGCTCACGGCCTTTATTAGACATTGCTCACGGCCTTTTTGGTTTACTTGCACAAAGTTTTGGTGTGACTTTTGTGAAATGCTCCTTTAACAACATGGAAGACACTATTGTATGACAATTGTTTTACAATTTTAACAACAAAATATGAATGAAAGTTCAACGCAAGTTTGAAGAAGTGTAAAGACAACAAGAAGATAAACGGGGTTGGCAATATAAAAGTGTGGGGCTGAAAGTTAGACAACTTGATCGTAAGTAATAACTTAAGTCCAACAATGTATTTAATCAATTGAAACAACCCAAAGTGAATATAAATGCAAAGCCAGCGTTAAAACTTGATGTTAATTCTTTATTTTGAAGTTTACTTCACTTTTTCACGGATTTAAAGTCAATGAACGTTTGATTAAAAGTTCAAGAAACCTTGGAGCATTTATCTTTTTTTAATGACTTACAAATGAGTTTGAGACGACTTTGATTAAGTTTGAGATGTTAACAAACAGTTCAAAAGACGTTAAACTCAAAACAAGTGGGTAGATGCCGTGGTGTGTTACAACAACCCACAAACGTATGCTTTTCTCTAGTTTATGATATGAACACAAGCTAAAAACATGGCATACAATCTGAACTATGTAAAACACCAGATATATATTAGGTACTAGACTAAATGATGTTGATTATACGGCTAGAACAATCCTGAAATATACGTATCTTTTTGTGTTGTTTTCTAATTTAAAGATATACAAAACTCTAAGCAACCTTCAACATAACACAATTAGACATTTTAGAGAGGTATAATCAAGGTTATGATCAAAGGTGGCATGAAAAACACAAGACAAACAGATTTAAGTTTAGAACAAAAACCAAATTCTATACGGTTATGAAAACTGAATTGATCCGGGTACTTTCCTTGTCCTATTCTTATTTCAAGCTACAACTAAACTTCAAACAAACTCTAACACATCATATTTAAACATGTTAAGGATGTTTATGCATAGTTTGGGCAGAAGTTGATAAGAAAAAAACGCAAGGGAAACAAGTTCTAAACTATAGGTGTTCCGCTAGGCTAAAACAGTTTTACATATGTATGCATTTTGGTTTTTCTTGAATTCAAATGACAGAAAAACATCAAACCAACTCTAACATAGCATATTCAAACATTAAAGAGATGATTGAACAAGTTTTGGGTCAGAATGGATGATAAAAAATGCAAGATAAAGTAGTGTAAAGTTAGATACGACAACAGTTTGTATTCGGCTAGAAAACAGAAAACTTGCCGGAGGTTCCTTGCACTTTCTGAGTTCTAAACGACCATTAAACCTCAAAGAAATTTTACCACATCATATTTATACATGTTAAGCATCATTATGCAAAATTTGAGAAGCAATGGATAAGCAAAATAATATGAAAACAGCGGCTAAACTCAAACTATACGGCAGAAACAAAACAGTGACACCTTGATGTTTTCTTGCTAGTTTAGGTTCCAAACAGCAACAAAACACCAAACAACTTCTAGCATATATTATTTAAACATTAAAGAGATGTTCAAGCAAGGGTATGACCAGAAATTGCAAGAATAAAATGTGAAAACAACAAGACGCAAAACACAACACAAAACTGGAAAACAGGACACTTGGAAACTAGCTAACTGTTTTTGTGTTTTCAGGATTTAATGACTACTAAGACGTTTAAACAAAAACACTACAACACTGATTCTAACACCCTAAGGTATGTTTTGAGCAAAGATTAAGTGCGAGAATGTCCATATAAAACGTACAACACAACAGAAACTACAGAACTACAAAACAGGTTGCTGAGACACAAAACAGTTTACAAAACGAAATGATTTGGAGTTAAAGTGCACCTTAAGATATGATACCGATTGATGAAAAAACAGAAAGGACCTTCCTTTAACTCCTAAACACAGCTTGGACAAGAATTGGGTGCAGCACAACCTTCCTAGAAGACCTTGCAACAAACCATGTTCTGTTTTGTCGTGAGGGTGAACAATGGCTAACAAATGGCTTCAACTCAGTTGGGCAAGCATAAACGCTTCCAAATTATATTCACCTTCAAGTATATAAGCCTACAAAAAAGGTTTTTCTAGTCTTGAAGGGATCCAAAAGCCCTTGGATCAAAGGTTGAAGAAGAAGACCAAGAATTGTTCTTTCAAGCCGCTCTCGGCTGAATGTTTATAAACTGAAATGAAGTCTGCATTTTTACAAGGAATTCAGGGATATATGTAGGCTAAGACTAACTTAAACTATAATATGTCAACCTAAATGTTAACGAATGAAAAACCAAGCTTAAAAGTGAAGTAAAACTATTTTTACAAACAAAGACAAGAAAACAGCTTTTCTGGCAAATTGTTTAGTCGATCATGACAAGATTTTAGACTTGTTTTGATTACTTCCTTCTGATTGTACCACGCCAAAAAGATAGCTTGATATGTCTTCTAATGAAACGTGTGGGTGGCCTGAGGTTTAAGAACTGGTGAGGTCGTTTTTGAGGCTGATCCTTGCAAGTGGTGCTGACTGGACAGTTTACTTTCAAGCAGGTTATGCACCTGCTTGCTTGGGTTTGGGACCACTCCAACTAACCTATAAGATTACTAGACATCTGGCACAATGGTTGGCTGCAGCTGGTTGGTGAAAATGTCTTCAAATAGGTTGAACTCCACATTGATGAAAGCACACATCTGATGCAGCACTCTGCTCGGGAAAGAGAAGCAAATGGTTTTGGTCTTTTAGAAGCTCTTCCACTCCGATTCATCAAAAGTGTTTCAAATAAATGTTGTAGATCATGAAAAGATCTTGAATTTAACAACCTGTTGCATCCGATTTTGAGCTGGGATGACAGAAGTATGAGCCGTTGAGGTTGACCTGCTTACGGGTGGGTACCTTTGAAAGCTACTGACTCAGCAGCTTGCTTTTTTTGGGGATGATGTTTGAGCTTGTTACAGGCCTCTAATGGGAAATTAATTGATAGAAAAGTTGTAGATATACTTTTAGATTTCACCTCCAACTGGAATCATATCAATTGGACTTGTGGTTGGAGAGATATGACCAAAATACCAACAGGGTGTCAAGCTGCCTACTTGACTGTTTGGAATCAGCTTTGTGTTTGAACTTTGTATCCATTTGATTCTTGCTTCCTTGAGCCTAAATGAGTTCAAACACACACAAAAAAACATACGCAACATATACAACATGTCCTAGGGTTTGTTAGACTATAAGAGACGTTAACTTGCAGTTATAAGTTGTCGGGTGACCCTTAAACATTCATACAAGCGTGACATGTCTTAGGGAACTAATAAGTGCAATGTTTGACATGCATGACATGTTGTTGATGCCTCAAAGGCATGCTATTCGTCCAATACCAAGAAGAAGAGAATTACTTCCAATACCAAGTGAGAAAAAAGACTTCCGAGTGCAGGAACTTCTAAGGTAAGAGGCTACACCATCTATTCTAGCCATATTTTTCTCCATTCATCTCCTAAATGGCTACATCTTCCTCTTATTTCCTCCATCTAGGTCATGTGTGTAAGCAAGGACAAGTAAGAAGCTTATACCCTAAGAAAGTAGAAATCTTCGAGAGTTACAAAGGTAAAGTAAGATTGCAGTATGTTGATTTTAGAACCATCTTAAGGTCTTTACTTAAAAAAATGACCAAATATTCCTCCATTTGGCCACCTAGCCGAGGACATCACCAATGGGAGCAGAAGAAGAAATCTTTTCCATTTTTAGGCTAAGTTCAAAATAAAAAGGCAAGTACTCTTCTTGATTTCTTCATGCATGTTGAAAAACACATCATTTATGTTCACCTATCAAATTGGATCATGCATGCATATGTTTAAATGGTTTTCTACTATGATCATATAAAAAGAATGGATCTTGCCTGCTAAATGTATAAAGACTTGTGTGTTCATGAATATATGTATACTTGAGGCTAAGATGATGCTAAAAAGAGGCATGCATGTGAAGTTTATGGCATGTATAGGTCCCATATGTATGTGCATGCCATATCTAATGGAAGATTAGGCATGCATGCTCATTTCTTGAAAAAGCATTGGTTATACATTTAATTTTCTTGAAAAAGTGCATTAAAGACCATAGTTTGCTCCATCTTCTTGTATATTTTCTTGATGATCATCATACATGTGTTGATCCATGATTTTTAGTGTTGATGTATGTCAAAAGCCTTGAACTAGCATGATTATGATTCACCATAATTTGTGATATATTGTAAGGGCTATAAAAGTTTGCTTCTTTGATGATCATCATGTCATCTTCATGAATATTCATCCTAAAATGGGGCTGTGTTTTGGGTTCCATTATTAGGCATGATTCATCACCTTCAATTTGACGTGTAATCCATGGTCTAAGAATGTGTATTTTCATGGGTCACATGTTCATATGTATTTGCATTGTCATCATGGATGTTATGTTCACATCTTTGTTGAAGAACACCATGTATGAGTTTATACATGTTAAATTCAAGAGTCCCATGCATCATGTTGAACGAAATGCATAGGTCAAAAAATCATGTATGTGGATATGATAATTTGAGTTGCTTAATAGGTATGTTCATCCTACATGCATGATCTAATAAACAAGTTGAAAATCTTGTGTGTTGTGGGCACATATACTTTCGGCCAAGTGGCCATAAAGTATGTCATGATGATGTTTGAATATCTACTTGAGTACATATATGTAAAGATATGTGTATTGGATATTGTATGTGTGGCTAATTAAGGATGTGTAATCAAGTGAATTAAAGAGGTGGTGACATGTAACAAGCACAAATGCAAGGGTTTTTTAGTGAATGGGCTGAGAAATCCTAGAAAGGCAAAATGGTAATTTCTAAATTTCAAAACATGTGGAAAAGTGGGCTGTTTTAGAATGGCCATAAAATAGAATGAAAAATGGACAATTTAGGACAAGGATTTAGTAATTAAAGCCCAAAAAGTGGGCTGTTTTAAGGGTTAAAAACCATGATGTTCAAGTGAGGGCAAAATGGGAATTTCACACATGTTATGATATGAAACCTAAGCCAACTATTGACCTTAGGAGCTGAAATGATCAGAGGCTAAAATCAACCCCACAATCGAACATACTTGCATACATACATGAAACCAAGTTTTTGAAACGATACGTTTTATCATACAATGCATGTTTGCAAAATGTTTTCACCACGTGATACATTTCAAAGAGATTATACTACATTATCTGCTTTTACAGAGAGATTTGATCACATGATACGTTTTAAAGGGATTTTAATAAACAATGCCACGAGACGACTGATTCCGATGACACAATTTATGATACGATGACACAGTTATATTTATACGATGTTATGATTCCCTGTTCTTACAGCTCATGTTATATGATTGGAGACCGGACTGTCATCTGGTGGAGGAGAGAGGATGTCAGTGACATACAGTATGTTACAATTATCAGAGGCCGTCACGACATTGGAACCTAGGAGAGGTTGGTGTCGTGGGCATACAGTGTTCCCTATCGATTTGGTACATATGAGTATATGGGAATCAATCAGTCTGTTGTGCGCATCATTTATACATGAAAAGTGTTATAGCCATGTATTTGGCATGGTCTTGAAAGTTATGAATATGTTACGTTTTGAAATGCTTATGAAAAGATTCATGTAACTGTTTGATTGGGCATAAGCATATCCTCCGAGCCACCCTACTGTATACGTATTAAGACCATGGGTAGACTTAAGATGAACTTATAGAAAATGATTCTCGACACAAATATAATCGATGGGTTTTAACAAAAGACAAAGGTCAAAACATGTGAAATGATTAAACTAATGAAGGAATATAGAAACAATGTAATTTCTTCCGTGACTTTATTTTCTGTATTTTATATGATTATATGATGTCTTGAATTAACTGCTTTACTTGTCATATTATTCATAAACGGAGACGTGTATGTTCATTACTTTACTGTATTTGCTTTATTACCCCGTCTCTCATGCATGATCCATATGACGAACCCGGACGAAGATACTTGCTGAGCGATTCATTATTGCTCACTCCTTATTTTACCATCTTGTAGAGCCTCAGACCTTGAGTTGGACTACATAGACGACGAGCTGAGGGAGTAGGTTATCCATGAGCTATCTAGTGGGCCTAGCTGATCCAGCTTTTGTGTTTTGTTATTTCAGACATGTATTTATATATTGATGTACTAATGAGATTGTACCTGGAGACAGTTATGATGTATGCAAGTCGTTTATGTTTTTATTCTTGTCTATTTTATGATGCTTCCGATGTCTGATACATGGTTATAACGACGTGCATATAGATGTTATCGACGCCTTGTACTTCTCGTAGAATATTAGTGGGGGTGCACCGTGCTGAGACCTTAATCTCGGGTGGGGTGCCAAACCACATATGCTTTCTGATGGTCCAACCGTGGTGTTACACTATACGTACATAGATCTAACGGTGACGCATTATGGTGGAGATCCTGGGTCCCTGACGTGGTGTTACACTCGACCATAACGTATACTATGCCCTTGACATCCTCCCCCGGGACCAGATGTCAGGTCGGCGCTCCATAAACATATCATAATCATGTCATAAACATATCGGAAACATATCATAAGTCGTATGGAATCATTCGTCTCGTGGTACGATTCGTTATGCATAAAATCCTTTTTAAAACATCTCGTGAGTAAAACGTTTTGTAAAAATATGTCGTATGATAAAGCCTTTCGTTTTAAAACTTATTATGTCATACACATGGATGAATGATCCTTTTTGGACTGTTTTTATGCCTCTAACTATCTCAACTCCTAAGTCTCATGCATTGCTCCTGTTTTATGCCATAAATGGAATGAATTTTCAATTTTGCCCCTCTTTGTCTTAGCCTCGTCTAGCCCTCCTAACCAGCCCACTTTTTGGCTCTTAACCATTTAAGTTTTTGGTTTAAATTTCCTTTTATTCATTTTATCTTAAAAACTTTTCAATTCAGCCCCTTTCTCATAGTTTTTAAAGTGTGAGAATTACTCTTTTGCCCTTCCATGGCCTCGGTCCATATGTCTTCAAAATAACCCTTATTTTAGTTTGTCACACTTTATCAACTCCTCATTTTACGTATTTTTCCTTTTCTTTGTTTAGTTGCATATATAATATACAATATACATATCACTACTTATATATAATCATACATATATTCAAGAACACCTTTGGTCCACATTCATGACTATGTGGCCGAATGTGGAGCTACTTATGCACACATGATTTTCATTTGGTTCTTTGTAACATATATACTAGAATATTTACGCTTCTCTTGTGCCTTAATATATCATGAATATATATCATAATGATGTATGATGATGCATTGATCTTGTGATCTAATCACACAAAGGATCATGCTTGAGGTTCTCCATCACAACCATGATCATAAGGTCCATGATCATGATAAGAATCACATGCAAACACATATGGAAATGCAACCCATGAAAATACACCTTCTTAGGCCATAATCATCAAGACATCATGATTATGATGATGAAATTATGCCTAGTGATGGAGGCCAAAACAGCCCCATATTTAGAAGGAAATACATGAAAATGAGGTGATGATCATCAAAGAAACCATCTTTTGTGGCCATGCATTTAACATAATTTATGATGCATCATAGTCAGGCTAAATCATGTCCATTAACATGCAAATACAATAAAAATCATAGGTAATCAAGGATGTGATGATCATCATAAACAAATACATAAGCATGGATCAAAGTGAGGTTTTTAGTACACTTTTTCAAGAAAGTGTCTTAAGATGCCCACACTTACATGGAAATGAACACATGCATGTCCTATTCTTCTCTTAAGGGCATGCCTAACATATGAGGCTTAACAAGACATAAACTCAATATGCATGACACTCATTTATACTCATATGACCACCAACACACTCATATTCAAACACTACACACAAGACTTCATCAAATTGGCATGCAAGCACACTTTTTCCATCTTTGTAGTGAAAAAATCATTTGCATATATGCATGCATGATCCAAGAGTGTAGATGAATATAGATGACACATTTTTGAACATGCATGATGAAACTAAGAAGAATACTTGCCTTTACTTGCACTTTAGACTTAAAATGGATATAAGATTTCTTCTTCTACCTCCCTTGGGTAGGTAACGGCCTAAGGCCAAGAAATGAGGAAGAAATGGTCATTTTGAGAGATAATTACTAAGAGAATTCTAAAATCAAATCTTAAGGAAAGTTTTACCTTGAATTCTTCCAACACCTTAACCTGTAAAGTCCTTCCTTCCTCCTTGATGGTGTTAACAGATGGAGACCTAAAATGAGAGGTGTGGTGAACCTTGTGAGGGGATGGATGATGAGGGAGGTGTGTAGGAAGGGAGGTGAGGTCCCTACCTTTAAGGATTCTTGAATTGGAGCTTGATTCTTACTTGTAGATGGAAGATTTTCTCTTCCTTGCTGGCTATGGAGACCTCGAATGATGGGGGAGAATGGAGGGGAAGAACATTGCTAGAGAGAGAGGGATGTGATGGAGACAATTTTTCTAGAGAGTGGAAGAGTTTTGAGTGGGAATCGAAAATGAGGGGAAATGGCTTGGAAGATGGTTTTAAGCCTTGGCTAGCCCTTTTTGGCCGAAATTGCAGGAGAGGTTGAGTGGGAGTTTCATCATTAGTTAGGAGGAATAGTGGAGAGAAAAGGCCATGCATCATGTTTGATTGGGGGATTTTCCTACTTGTGTAAGAGGGGTAATGATGGGAAGAAGAAAATGGAAGAAAATTGGGGATAGTGGGGAGGGGTGGCCGGGTGCATGGTAGGGGGTATAAGTGGGTATTCTTGAAGAATTTGTGAGTTAGATGGGTATGATTTGCTCACTTGTAATTTTTCCAACTTGCATAAGATTTTATAAATGGGTGAAAAATAAATCCCCCCCACATATGCCTTATAGGCCACGACTATGGTCCCTCCTTGAGGGTAAAGTTGGACAACCATTTTGTGCACTTATTTTCCATGTCTTACACCCTTTCTTACTTAATTTAATTTCAACTATTATTTGTGTCATCTTCCATATTTTATTTAATCATTCCTATTCCTTTTTAAGTTATCCAAGTGTGACTTTGAAATTTTACCCAAGCAAGCATATACACAAACCACACCAAGTGTCATACTTTGGTATCAATTTCTACGCACGTAGCGGAAGTCGGGGTGTAACATCTGTGCACTCCATGTTGCGAAAAGTCTTTGGATTTGATTATGGAAACTTACATCTGTATTGTTTGTGAAATCACGAATCCCATCACGGATGGGATATAGATATGGACTGGCCTCCGGCTGGATATGGATATGGAACAGCCTCTGGCTAGATATGGATACGGAATGGCCTCGGGCTGGATATGGATGTGAATTGGTCTCTGACCAGATATGGATATGGACCGCCTCTAGCTGGATAAGGACGGGTCTCCGACCAGATATGGACATGGACATGCATTGCATTTTTAATAACTTGGCATCACTTGCATCATCATGGATCATGAAAAGCATATGGACATGAATATGGACTATGGATTTTGTTTTATGAATTATGGACTATGCTTTTCATGGATTATGGACATGGACTATGGATGCGGCCTACGAACATAGATTATGGACATTATGTGAATATGGAATAATTATAGACATGGATTTCTACTATTTTAATGGATATGGACTTTTTATTTAATTATAGATATGTATTTTTATATACGGACATGGATTTTCACTATCTTTATGGACATGGACCATTCAAAAGTAACAACAATATTACCCCATTGTCTTAGAGGCTCCTGCCTATAGCGGGGTATGGAGGGTCGGATGTATGCAACCAAACCCATGTGTTAGAAACACAAAGAGGTTGGACCATTATAAACTATTTTACAGATATGGATCTTCATGGATTATTTTTATAAAAAATGACTAATATGGATTATATATATATATATATGGATTACACAAATCATAATAAAACTTAGGATATGGATTTACCATAGGAAATACATGGACATTGAAGGACATAGATTAACTAATGGACATGAGATAAAATAACATGAAGATTTCTACGTAATAGTTATGGATTATTATGAAAATGATATAGAATTGGTTTTGAATGGATTAGCAAATTAATTGAATGATCATACAGTCGGACTTATGTGTTATCGGGCATATGGACTTACGTTTAATGAAGAAGTTATCTTTATTTGTAAAATTGAGACGGAAAGGTAAGAGTTTATAATGTATTTTATTTGTGAACCCCGTCTCTGCTTGTATGATCCCATGACAGATCTAAGGAGGTATACTTGCAGGCGATTTCTGTTATCGCTCACACTTGTTGTTTTAAATTATTCTTTTGTAGTTAACAGAGTTCCGGGTGTATGACCGTGAGTATAGGGAGGACGAGCCAAGAGTAGACTACCTCTGATGAGACTAGTATACCCGAACGATATCTTTTGGATTTGTGATTACATCAGCCATGTATTTATGATCTTTTGTACTGATGAGATTTTACGACTTTTACGGGTTTAGTTATGACAATATGTATGCATGTCAGTTATACTTTTTATATTCATATGTTGCTTCCACTATTATGTATAGCATCAACGCCTTGTACTTCTCTTAGTAGAGTATGGCGGGTGCACCATTCCGAGGTTGAAGAGTTAGTGGTCCAGAGCAGGGCGCTACAATTTTTGTGTATTTTCTTGTTTAGGGGCATTTTTGTCATTTCATTCAGTGTTAGGTGATTCACGTGCATGACATACATTTTATTATCTTTGATGAGAATGATGGTTGGTGGTGTTATTATCTTTGTTGGAAGCATAATGGGAGAAGGCATGCGTTTTGGAGAAGGGTTAGGCAAGAATAGATGCTGATTGGATCAAGCTTCGGACATGCATAACTTCTTTGTTTCAACTTGAAATGGTATCAATATTGGGCTTAAATTCAATGTCTCAAAGAGGTCTACAACATTGTTGAAGATATTAAAGGCCAATTCTAAACGTAGAAGTCTGTACAAAGAAATGAATGATCAAGGCTCAAAAGGAGACTAAAAAGCTCTTAAGGTTCCTACATTTTAGGGAATCATCCCTACATTTTAGGAGATCAAGTTTTTGGCAAATTCAAGTCTCAATAGGTGTTATGGCCGGCCACCATAGGAAGTTAGGATAAGATTCTTTCATGTTTTTGTAAATTACCTAACTAGTAGAGTTGTAATTTAGGATTTTTCCATATACTTGAAGTTATAGTTTATGACTTTTCTATTTAGTTGGTGTTGTAAATTGAGACTTTTCCATTTAGTTCTTAGATTTTGTTTTCCTGTTTAAAGGGTCTTATGGCCGCCCACTTGTACTCATTTCAACATCAACACTTCTCTTCAATAAAATTCAGCTTTCTCTTAAGACTTATGTCTTTGAGTTGTTTCTTGGTTTTTCATAAAATCAAGGTTAGGATCCTTAAAGTTTGAGCTAACTTTAAGGTGGTATTTGCCAAGCCCAAATGGAGAAACGTCTTGGAGGATGATTTGTTTTCCAAGATCAACATTAATCCTGTTGTGGAGGTGTTGCTCAACCGTTGATGCCTTGAAGGACGTAAGGAGGGAGAGTACCCCTTTGTGCCAACCCTTGAAGGTAAGTTTTGCAAGAAAAGATCTGAACTTGTGTGAGAAACAAATTGATGTGAATTTCTCAAGGATATTCAATCTCCTTAAGGGTAGATTGAGCGACACTAGGGATGACAACAAGAAGATCAAACGAAATTAGACAGAATTTAAAGATAAGTGAATTAAAGTGTAACCTTCGTTCTGATACCACTTGATACACAATTGAACCCGAAGGGGGACCTTACTTTAACTCCAAACATAGCTCACAACAGTAGAGAATGGAAGCAAAACGAATCCAAGTCCACCAACCTTAACGGATCTGTTTGCTAACCGTCGGGTGTTGAACCAAACTTTACAAGTGATTTCAACTCATTTAGGCAAGAATAAACCCTCCTAAATGATATCCCTCCCAAGTATATGAAGCATATAATTAATATGGTTAGAGTCTTAAAGTGAATCAAACATTGATTCAAAGGAAAACAAGACAATGTCTTGAACAAACATGCTCTTGGCTGAAGTGTATTGTTTGAAAATGTGGTGAATGTTTAAAATGGTTAACTCCCTATTTATCGGCCCATTCTATACTAAAATATTATACAAAGACTAACTATCAACCAATAAGAAAAAATGACAAAGAAAGAAGCAAAGTATGTCTTGGAAAACAAGAAAGACGTTTCAACAATTATTGGCATGACTTTCCGTCCGATGGAATAGGCCTTTGCAACTTGTTTTGAATCCTTCCCTCTGATTGGACCAGCCATATATCTCCCCTAGGATGCTTTTTGTTGTTCCTTGTAAGCAGCTTGGGTGTCCTTGAGCTTGATTGGACGAAAACAAGGCTAGAAAGATCCAGTAGCAAAACTGTGCAGTTTTTGGCACCTGAATTATTTTCGATTATATGAATGCCTTCCACTCTAAATCAGCCATTGAGATGCTCTTGAGAGTTGTAGAGCTCTTCCTGAAGTGGATCTTTGGCACCGGAATGACGTCATTTGGAGCTGAGAAGAGGGAGCTATGACGTTTTGAAATTGAGGTGCTTGCGGGTGGGGACCTTTGGAGCTGGAAAGTGTATTATAGCAACGTTGTAGCGTATTCTCCTAGCTTTCACCTTCAACTAAAATCAGGTCAGTCGGAGTTGCGGTTGAGGAGATATGGCTGAAATTCCAACAGTGTGTCAAGCTGTCTACTTGCCAAACCTATTTTGGCTTTAAGTTTGAACTTTGTGCTATGGCCTCATTCTTGCTTCAATTGACCTATAATAAGCTTATAAAAGCACCTAACAAACCTGTACAATATGTCCTAATATATGCTAGACTCAACTACACATAGACTTGTATAAACGAAAGTAAGACAACTCCTGAAACCTCATACAAGTATCGCATGCCCTAAAGACCTAACAATACATTGTGACATGTATAATGTGATGCGTCATGGTATCACATCACTCTCTTTGATACACACATGAAAGTATCCATTCTTAAGATATTCCTTGGTAAAGTATTTAGCACCAAAAAACATATCAAGCATATCATCCAACTATAACATATCAAGCATATCATCCAATGTAGGGATAGGGTATCTATACTTTATAGTAATCTTATTGATAGCTCTAATGATGCACGACGTGCAAGACGTTATAGATGTGTCTCAGATTGCACTTCATGCATTGCATTTTGTGTGTTTTAGATTACTTGCATGTCATTGCTTTTCATACACTTCTATCTTGGTCATTGTTATCTTCTATATGTTACTTATATGTGTTTAAAGTCTTTTTAGGTCTAAGGAAGCATGGTTGAAGCGAGACCAACACAAAGATGAAATGTCATAAAGTTAAAACAGGATGACACAATGCTCGTATTTCAGTCATATCTCATCAACTATAGCTTGGATTCCTTTGGTTCTTATTGGAGCTTCAAGATAAGATGCTAAGATACAACTTTGGTGCTTTGTACTTATTCAAGAAATTTCTTTATCAAACTCAAAAATCACAAAGAAGAAGAAGCTACTGAATCAGCTGCCTACTTCAAGGTTCACACTAGGAAGCAACTGAAAGTTCAACACGTCATATATCCTTCGTCCCAGCTCAAAATCAGATGACCCAAAAGCCAAAACTAAAGTGATTTAATTATCTATAAATTTCATGGCGATAAGATTGGCTGAATCAGAATGGAAGGAACTCAACTAACACAATACAATTTATAACGCACAACTTGCACCATGTGTCCAAATCAGCCTCACACTCGGGCCAATCAAACAGGGACCCCAAGTTGCTTACAAGGATCATTAGAAGACTTCTTAAGGAAGGTATTTGGCTTGTCCAAGCATGGAGAAGACCTCAAACCAACTTGCAAAAGGACATCCCATCTGCTGGACAAAATCTGTTACAAGTAGCTAAATATTCTTTCTTTCTTTTAAGACTTATTTTGCTTCTCTCTTTGCCCATTTTTCTTAGTGGTTCATAGTTAGGACATTATGTAATAGTTTAATATAGATTAAGCTTATAAATAGAAGATTTACCTTATTGTAAAATTCATATTTTTATGAAAACAGATTTCAGCCAAAGGCTTTTGAACCATTGTGTTCTTCTTTATCCTTGAATCTAGGCTAGGTTCTATTCAAGGCTGAGCTATCTTGGATGTATATTCCTTATACTTGGAAGAGAGAATATCTAAGTGGGTTAATTCTTGCTTAGAAACATTTGAACTCATTTGTCGGTAGGCTTACTAAACCTCATGGCCAAATTAGTTCAGCTTGAGCGAGGAGGATTCAATTCTATTGTTCTTTTCATCCAAGCTGATTAGGAAGTTGTGTGTTAGTTAAAGGAAGGTGCAACCTTCGTGTACAATCCATGTAGCATCTACAGTCAGTGCACATCCTCCAGGTTCCATCTTTCTTAGTAACTACGATCACAGGTACAACACAAGGGCTCATACTCTCTTCAGCTTACATTTCTCTAAAAGTTCCTCAACTTGCCTTTGTATCTTCATAGTTTCTTCTGGGATTTCTCTATAGGTAGGCCTATTAGGCAATACAGCTCCAGGGATGAAATCTATCTGATGTTCAATGCCTCTTATTGGTGGCAATCTGGAGCGTTCTTCCTCAAGGAACAAGCCAGAAAACTCTTGTATTAAAAAGGTAACTTCATTTGGCAAAGTAGATGGTAAATTATATAAGGAAAACAAGGATCCCTTAAACAACAACACATACACGTTTTATATGAGTTAATTGTATGAAACACCTCACTTTGTGATGCAAAGAAAGCACATTTTTTCTTAGAGTTACTTTATTCTACTTTGACTAGTTCTTTGCCTTTTGACTCAATCCTTTCACTTTTAAGACATTCAAGAAACTTTCTTTCAATTTCCTTTTCCTTAGGATCATTCCTATTCTTTGTCATTCTCTTTTGATCCTCATACACCTTGTGTGGGGGTAATGCATTCTTAAACAACTTGTTGTTAAATCTGAAAGAATACCTATTGAAGTAGCCATCATAAGTAACCTTATTATCAAATTTCCATGGACTACCTAACAGGATATGACTTGCATGCATGCGAGCTACATCACATAATATTTCATCTTTGTACCCAACAATTGACAATAGAATCAGAACTTGCTTGATAACATTAACTTCTACACAATCATTTAATCATGAGAGTTTATAAGGGTGTGGGTGATTAGTTAAAGGCAAATCAAGCTTTCTTACAATTCCACACTAGCTACATTTGTACAAGAACCTGAATCAACGATAAGTGTGCAAACTCTTCCTTTAACCATGCAATGAATGTGAAAGATGCTTTTCTCTGCAAATCTTGTTCTTCTACTTTTACTTGGGCGTTCAAGACCCTTCTCACAACTAAGACGATGAGCCCAAGCCAAGCCAAGAAGAATCAACCACAATGGGAGGTACACCAATGCAAGACAAGGGTCCCATAACAAGGAGCATGGCCAAGAAATTGATGCATGAAGTGGGAAATTTCCTTTACAAGCATGTTGAGGATCAACCAAGTCAAGGTAGCAACTATTGGGTCCATTTGGTACAAGCTTTAATTTAGTTTTGAACCATGTTGTAATATACTAGGTAATCTTGTGAGTTTTGTTCATATTGTTGAGTACTTAGCTTTCTTTCCTTTATAAAATGTTGTAAGCTGACCTAGATATGTCCTAGTATGTTGTATACATTGATTGGTGTATGTTTGAACTATTTTTAGGTGAAGGAGGCTTGATTGAAACCATGCCAACGTTCAAACACAAAGCTGAATTGAAAAGGCAAGCAGACAGGTCGACGCCCTCTTAGTATTTCAGCCATAACTCATCAACCACAACTCCAATTGACGTGATTCTAATTGGAGGTGAACTCTAAGATGATAAGCTACAATTTTGATGCCCAGTAATTTCCTAGAAAAGGCATGTATCAAGATATACAATCGTTACAAACAAGCTGGCTACTGAGTCAGCAACTTCAAAGGTAGACATCTGCAAGCAGGTCAAGTTCAAGCAGGCATAACTCACTCATCCCAGCTCCAAAAGACGTCATTTTGTGTATCAGCCTTATAGTTTGAGTTTACAACCTATTTTCATTGTGTTTTTCTTATCAACCTCTACTCAAACATTGCATGGACATCCTTAACATATTAAATTATGATGTGTTAGATTTTGTTTGAAGTTTAGTTGTAGTTTGACATAGGAAACAAACAAAAGAAAGTCACCCGGGTAAAACTTGTTTTAGCCGTGTACTCTTTAAAACTTGTTCTAGTTTATTTGTGTTTTAGCTTGAGTCTATCCTTGTTTTGTGAACATAACTATGTTCAAACGTCCCTTAGGTATATAAATATGTTGTGATGATGTTTGTTAGTATGTGATTTCCGTTTTAAAATCAGAAAATACAAAACAGCCCGTTGTTGCTTAACGTTAGATCAAATTCATGTCAAACTAGTGTAATCTCAGTAGTTTAACTTGTTTGCATTATCTTAGGCATATAACTTGAAAAATCAAACAAAGAGGTCTTGCATACAATCTGAACCGTTGCCTAAACAAACTAAGTACAACTTGATTGATTACAAGCATATCAAATCATACTTGAACGTTGGCTGGATATTCACATTTACTTTGTGTTGATTTAAATTCATTCAAGACTTTGTTGGACTTAGGTTCTCATTTAGAATCAGTGTTTCTCTATTTCAGCCCACATTGTTATATTGCCAACCGAACAAATCATCTTGCTGTCATTACACTTTCTGAACTGGCATTGAACATTATACATTCTTTGTTGTTGTATTTGTGAAATACTTGTCACTTCAATATCTTGTTAACTTTCTGGTTGGACTTCTTTAATTTCTTTCGATCATGGTTACTTCACAAGAAAAGGAAAACTCAGCCCCTTCTACTCCCAGCACACCCCAAGGTCCTGCCACACTTGAAACATTGCAACAAACTATTGCTAGCATAATTCACGCTTTTTTCACATGAAAAGTGAAATTGAAGATCTTAAAAATAATTCCTGGCCTCCCAAGGGAGAAAGTGCAACCCAAGGTCAAAGAGAACCCCCCAAGTGTACCTTTTAACAAAGGAACATCTTTTGGTGATGAATCTTGGACTGAAAACCATGAAAACATGTCCCACAGGGGACGTGGTAGAGGTTGTGGTCTAAATTGTGGTCGTAAGAACATTTCATTTGAGGATAGATTTGATGATCACCTTGAATACAATGACCGTTATCATGAAGAAAGGTATTATAACAATAGGTATGAAAGGAATGAACCGCCTGAAGAGGAGCTTATTAAAACTAAACTGAATATGCCTCCCTTCTAAGGGAAAAGTGACGCTGAAGCATACTTACAATGGGAACTTAAGGTAGAACATATGTATTCTTGTACTAATTATTCTGAGTTGGCCAAAGTTTTTTTTGTAAGGTGTTGGCCAAAGTTCGGTATGCTACTTTTGAGTTTGTAGATTATGCGTTACTTTGGTGGGAACATCTGCAAAATGCAAGAAGAAGAGCTAGGCAACCTCCTGTTTGTCACATGGGCAGAACTCAAGCAAGAGATGAGGAAGAGATTCATATCTCAATCTTAAAAAAGAAGTGTCTACCAAAAGCTGCAATAACTCTCTCAAGGTAACAAATCTGTTGCTGAATATTATAAAGAATTAGAACATTTGCTACCAAGACAAACATAGAAGAAGCTGAAGAGGCCACAATGGCAAGGTTCTTAGCTTGCCTTAACAAAGAAATCGCTTTCAAGGTGGAACTCACATCCTATTCAGATTTGGCTCCTATGGTTCACATTGCTGAGAAAGTGGAAGGTAGCTTAAGGTACGTACCTCTGTCCCTTCTTTTTGGCCTAATCCTTCAAACTTTTCCAAGGTACAGCCTAGGACAAGTTTCAGACCCCCACAAAGCCAAGGCTGTGGATTTCAAGGGAAGACCACAACAAGCTTTCTAAAACGCCCAGCAACCAACAATCCTCCAGCTGTGGACAAAGGCAAAGCAAAGGTGGAAGGTACTACTTCTAACTCTAGATTCTGGATATTCAATGTTTGGTTAAAAGCCGTCTTGCAAATCAATGTCCCAATCCTTAACATATTTTGTTCATTAAGCAATCTAATGAGTATTATTATGAAGAAGAATTGGAAGAGAATGAAGAAATTGAGGAAACATATGAGGAAGAGGAAGAAATAGTTGATGACACTAATGAATGTGAAAATAAAGAGTTCTTATTTGTAAGACATTCTTTAAATGTTGAAGCCAAAATGGAAAAACAAGATTTGCAAACAGAAAACATTTTTCACATTCATTGCATGGTTAAAGGCAAAGTTTGCACATTTATCGTTGATTCTGGTTCATGTACGAATGCTGCAAGCATTGTAATTGTTATGAAACTTGATTTGCCCTTAATCAATCACCCACATCCTTATAGACTTACCTGTCTTAATGATTGTGGAGAAGTTAAGGTTAACAAACAAGTCTTGATTCCTTTGACAATTGGTGGGTATTCTGATGAAATCTTATGTGAGGTAGTACCTATGTATTCAAGTCAGATCTTGTTAGGTAGGCCGTGCAATTTGATAACAAAGTAACATATGATGTCTAATTAAGTAGGTATTCCTTTAGGCATCACAACAAACTGTTTAAGCTGCATGCATTACCCCCACAAAAAGTGTTTGAAGACTAGAAGAGAATGACCAAAAGTCGAATGATCAAAAACAAAAATAATTGGAAATGATCTTCCTTAAAAACATTCGTTCTGATGAAAATGAATCAAAGGGAAAAGGACTTGTCATTTCTGAAGAAACTAAACATAAAAAGAAGAGTGTTTTCTTTGCGTCACAAAGTGAAGTGTTTCACTCAATCAATTCCAACAAAACTATTTACATCTTACTTTACAAAGAAACCTTATTTTCTTCGTCTGATTTACCATTGACTTTACCAAGTGAAGTCACCTCTCTACTGCAAGAGTTTTCAAATTTGTTCCGTGAAGAAGATCCCAAAGGTTTACCACCTCTAAGAGGCATTGAGCATCAAACAGATTTCATTCCAGGAGCTGTCCTATGCAATAGGCTTACTTATAGAGCCAATGAAGAGGAAACTAAGGAAATCCAAAGACAAGCTGAGGAACTCTTAGACCAAGGTAATGTGAGAGAAAGTATGAGCCCTTGTGCTGTACTTGTGGTATTTGTCCCTAAGACAGATGGAACTTGGAGGATGTGCACCAACTATAGAGTAATCAATAAGATCATTGTGAAGTATTGATGCCCTATTCATAGGTTGGATGATATACTGGATATGTTACATGGGTCTAGATACTTTACCAAAGTAGATCTTAAACAAGCATACTTCCAAGTGACATTAGGGAAGGAGATGAATGGAAAGCGGCCTTCAAGACTAAGATTGGATTGTATGAGTGGTTAGTCATGCCCTTTGGCCTAACTAACGCCCTTAGCACCTTTATAAGGTCGATGAATGAGGTCTTGAGGAAGTTCATTGGGAAATTTGTGGTAGTATTGTTACAGCCGTGATTTAAAATAATAATAATAATAATAATAATAATAACGATAATAATAATAAGAGATAATGTAGGATAAAGATAAAAGAAAAGGAAGGAAATTGTCTAATTTAAATTATTCAAGATAATTACACTATCCTATTTTCTTTAAAATTTCTCCATCAAATTCCTAAAATCTCTCCCCTAACCAAAATAAAATTCCTCAAACCCCTTACAAAAAAAACCGACACCTTCCTCTGGAGAAAAAGAGAGAACGTCAGCGAGGGAGGAAAAGAAAGGAAAAAGAAAGAGAAAAGAAGAAGAAGAAGAAGGCTAGCGAGACCCCGAACCCAAGATCCAATCCGTCAAATCTATTCGTTTCTAACATCAAACGAGGTAGGTGCCTCTTTTTCCTTAAACGGGTATAATGCATGCATGCTTCGATGATATATTCATGTGATTTGTTGTTTTTATTTGTTTAATATATTAATTTTGCATATGTTTTATATGGCAAAGCATGAGATGATTTGTTCATGTCTGCTACGTGTGTGTATGTGTATGTATTTAGTGGTAGGATTATGTTAGATTAAAAATACCTTCAAATTAATCCAAAAGGTTAGAAATTTTCATAATTGGAGTTGTTTAAAATTGTGTTTTGGCCTTAGAATAGGTTCATCTAGTCCGGAATAGGTTGGGATTGGGTTGGAAGTCGAAAAACGGATCTGACAGACGCGTTTTAGTGGGGGGCGCGTGGGGCCCACGCGCGGCCCCTGAAGGGCCGTCCGGACACGTGATGACATGTCCACTTTCAAAAGATGCGTCTCGTTATAACGAGTCCAATGCAACTAGTTTGAGGTCAATCGAAGCTAAAACGAAGATTTTATGAAGGTTAGAAGGAAATAGAATTTAATTAAAAATAAAAAAAGAAAATGCTATTGGACCGGCCAGGCTGCCGGACCGGACCGGATGGCCAGATGACCGGACCAGGTAGCAGGCCGGCCAAACCGAATATTTGAAAAAAAAATCTGAAAGTTTATTTCTGAAATGAATAAATAATAAATAATTAATTAGAATTAGGTTAAAACTTCAGAAAATATATTTAATTATCAGAAAATTCTAAAAAAATTCCAAAAAATATAAAAGGTTAAAATTAAATTTTATCCACTTAATTTCTGAATTTCGGTTAAATGTAAGTAATTAAAAATTAATTAGTAATAAATAGAAATTAATAAGGGAAAATAGAAAAAATTAGTAGAAAATTCTAGAAAATTAATACAAGCTAAGAAAAAATAAGGGCGATGCTAAATAACAACTTTTCAATATTCGAAAAATTCACAAAACCAAATATTGAGTGCCGGAGATTATGAGGATGGGCGTACGGGCCCCAGGCGACTTTGTTGTTGCATTCATGGCACGTGATTTGCATTTGGAGTGGGTTGAGATGTACGGGTCTCAGACGCTCGAGTGGAGTGGATCATGGTGTACGGGCCATGAGTAGTCGATTATGGTAGATCATGGTGTACGGGCCATGGGCATCGGTTATGGTAGATCGTGGTGTACAGGCCACGGACATCGGTCACGGTGGATCGTGGTGTACGGGCCACGGGCATCTGTCAGGGTGGATTGTAGTGTACGGGCTACAGGCATCCAGTCAATCCCGGGATCATGCATTGCATATAGGTCTAGGGGCATATTGCGTGACATGATTCTTGTTGCGTGTGACACGTGGATGGAGCATGCATCACGTACTTGCGCATTTTTATGTGGAGTGCTTTACTTACCGCATTTACTTAATCTTATGCATGTGATACCATATCTATGTGCTATGTGGCTATATCATTTCGGTATGCACGTTTTGTATTGGTTTAAGGCGGGCATCTACTGGGTGATTTCTTGTCACTCACCCCTACTTCCCATGTGAGCCAGATGAGGACTACGAGCATATCTTTGTTGAGGATGGGAAGGACATAGCGGAATGGGCTGGTTGATAGTTGCATCTAGGATATGAGGGGACTCTGCAGCCGACTGTTCTTATTTATCTTTTGGGGATTTTCACTGACTTCTTTATTATTTTATTATCGCAGTTTTTATTCGGTAATGTAATGACGATTATTTGAGTTTAATTTAAGTTACAAATTTTAAGTTTTCGCGAGAAAAATTTCTACGTCATTTCTGACATGTAAAAGATTGATTCGACGCCTTGTATTCTCCTTAGCGAGATACGACGAGTGCACTGTTCCCGATGTTAGGGCTGGGGAGCGGGGCGCTACAGGTGGTATCAGAGCCGAGGCTTCAGATCTGCCTCGGAAACGCAGGATTAACTAGATCACTAGACGTAAGTTATGATCTTTTGCGAAATGACAATTTTTGCCCCTAATAAACAAAGTAGACTTAAGAGATGATTTTAGACTTAAGTTATGATTGGGTTATGGGAGGTGTGTGCCGATGGTGAGCTTTCCTTGTTTAATTACCGTTTTATAAGCGTCCAGTCCTTCAAATTACTCTGGATTAATCTGTATTTGTCTCATGAACTCAAATTCCGGATAATGCCTCCATGACGCGAGCCGCCAGCTGGAAACAGAGGACATGATGTCAATGATCAGCAGGGTCAGGGGACCATTCCTCAGGTCCTTGCAGATACCCTGGCCACGCTGACTACATTTGTGGCCCAGCAGCAGATACAGATGGCTCACCTACAGCAGCAGCAGCAGCCACCACCAGCACCACCACCCCAGTGGGCTTTGATTTTTCTACCAGGAGATTCAAGACTGCCGGATACCTATGTTCAGAGGTACCACACGACCAGAGGAGCAGAGATCTGGCTCAAGAATGTGTCTGAGCAGTTGAGGTTAATCCAAGTTCCAGATGGCCTGAAGGTTGATGTGGTTCTACCATTCTTAGGCGGTGATGCCGAGCAATGGTGGTAGGGCATGGCACGCAGACTGACTCCAGCACTGACATGGACCCGGTTCAGTGAAGAGTACCATAAGCACTATGTTCCTGAAAGTGTCATTCATAGGAGGATGACGGAGTTTCAGCTTCTGACACAGGGGTCCATGACTGGGGACCAGTATTTTGAGAGGTTCCATGCACTTGCGAGATACATGCCCGTCATCATGGATAACGAGAAAGCGAAGATGCTGGAGTTCAAGACCGGCTTGAGCTCTCGCATTCAGTCATTGATCATCTGCACCCAGCCTACCACTTTTGAAGAGTTGTTGGAGGTGTGTCTTGAGGTTGAGGGTGATCTTGAGAGGGTTGCAGCGGTCGACAGGGTTAAGAGACCATGAGAGGAGTTCCTGTAGCGCCCCGCTCCCGAACCCTAGTACCGGGAATAGTGCGCCCGCCGTATCTCACCAAAGAGAATACAAAGCGTCGAATCAATTCCCAACATGTCTGAAAAGACGTAGAAATTTTTCTCACAGAAACGTAATACCATAACACTAATTCATATGAATAAAGGACAATCCTCCATAAAAACAATAAATATGTCACGACAATAAGTCACCACGCTAGCATCTAGAGTCTATCGTACTAAACAAGGTGATGTCCGATGTGATCCCAATAAAACAAAGACGAATAGTCGCAGGGTCTTCTAGTATCCTAGGCGCGACCATCAGTCTGCCCACTCCACTGTATCAGCCCCGTCCTCAACAAAGACGTAGTCATAAGTCTCTTCCTGCTCACCTGGTGGGGGGGGGGGAGTAGGGGTGAGTGACTGGGAAATCGCTCAGTAGGCACCTGCCTCCAAGTAGTACAAGACGAGCATCCAAAAATGATATAACACATAGCACGTAAAACATGATATCACATAAGTACATGAAAGAATGCGGAAAGTAATTCACTCCAGATAAAGAATGCGCAACATCGTGATGCATGTCCTACTATGCATGTCACACGCAACAAAGTCATGTCACACAGAATGCCGATATCTCCACCGTGCAATGCATGAACCCGGGTCCTACTGAGTGGCTGCAGGTCGTACACCCCACAGTCACCATACTGAGTGTGCGTGGCCGCGCCACCGCACACCATCCTGAGTGTCGTGGCCCTGCCACCGTACACCATCCTGAGCGCCCGTGACCCGTACGTCACGACCCGCCATCATGCAATGCACGTGCCATGAATGCAAACAACACAATCGTCTGAGGCCCCTGGCTCATCCTCACCATCCTCCGACACTCAAATCTAGGTTCATTTAATGATCGTCTGAGGCCCTTGGCCCATCCTCACCATCCTCCGGCGCTCAATTTTAGGTTTATTTATTATCCGAGTAATGATTTAATGTTGTTTGACGTTAAACTTATTTTTCCATGGCTTGTATATATTTATGGTGCATTTTCTATATTTTTCCTCATTTTTCTCTAATTTATTTCTATTTATTACCCAATTATCCAATTTAAATGAATTATCACAATTAATGAACTTTAGTAAAAATAATTTAATCTCTGCATTTTATAATTTCTGGAATTTATATATAATTTTCCGATTTTATTTATATTTTTTCTATAATTATTACTATTTAAAATCAATTAAATAACATTTCTAGAATTTCCAGAAATTTCAGAATTATATTATTATTATTATTATTATTATTATTATTATTATTATTATTATTATTATTATTATTATTATTATTATTATTATTATTATTATTATTATTATTATTATTTTGTTTAATTGGACCAGCCAACTGGGCCCGGTCCGTTGACCATTCGGCCCGGCCCGCGATCGGCTCAGTAGATTATTTTATTTTATTTTATATATATTAAGTAAGTGAGTCAGACCTGCGCACAATCGGCCCACTACACAGAAATTTGATGAAAATAATTTAATTTCAGTATTTTACAATTTCTGAAATTTATTTATAATTTTTTGATATTTACTTATATTTTTTCTATATTTAATACTATTTTTTAATCAATTAAATAACATTAATAAAATAAACCCTAGAAATTCTTTTGATATCAAATTCATCCCTAACATCAAATTACATAGACGCAGAGCACACCGCATAGCCTTCTGTGCATCCCACAGACTCAAAACAAAATTTATACTATTTTAATTATCAAATTTTTCTCTAAAATCAAAATGTTTTACTATTTTGATTATCAAATTTTTCCCTAAAATCAAAAATCCAATCCACGCAAAACCACAGAAATCACACGCATTCAACAGAAATCAAATACAATCCACAGTAATCAAAAACTCATGCTTTTCACAGATTAAGCAACATAGTATAGATTTCAACAATTAAAAACAACAAAACACGTAATATATCACCAAAGCATGCTTGAATTTGTACCAATTGGAGGGGGAAAAAGGAATCTACCTCGAGGCAGACAGTTATACGACCAAGTCGGGGTTTGTTTTGCACGCTTCCTCCTTTTTCTTCCTCCTTCTTCACTCTTCTCTCTTCTCTCTTTTCCCTACTCACTTCCTGCTTGCGTTGCTTTTCTTCACAACTATTTTTTTTTGTTGCCGTCCATCTGCTGCCCCCCCTTTGCCCCTTTTTACGACTGCATTTTGCGTGATTTGGGGGGCTGTTATCCCCCCATAAACACACGTTCCTTTTCTTTTTTTTAATTTTTTTTATTTTTTTGTCCATTCTTATCTTCGTTCTTCTCTTTTTTTTTAAATTATTATTTATTTATTTATTTATTTTGTTTATCCTTATCTTCATATTTCTTTCAATGCCACTATTATCATTATCTTTTTTTTATATTCTATTTAGGCACATTTTCCATTCATATCTTATACACCCTTAATATTCATAGAATAGCTATAAATCACTTGGGCATAACGAGTTGCTATGATTAATTTAATTCGAGATTGTTACACTCAACGGCTACTTGTCGTACCTTATACGGTAAGGTAAGGGTAGCGCTTTCGCATCTAATCCTCCAGATCCTGATCTTTGCGGTCTATGATTCGATCAAGAGTCTCTTCATACGACGCATCCGGTCTAATTCTTAAAAGTGGTATGTCCAATACATCACTCCCGTCTGAACGTACCTCCTTAGCTGAAAAACATAGAATACATTATGCACTTGGACCAGCGGCGGAGGTATCACCAAAAGGTGAGCTAACGAACCGATCCTTTCGAGTATCTCACAAGGCCCCAATGTATCGTGACCTTAGTTTCCCTTCATACCAACGTACCACACCTTCTATAGGTGACACCTTCAAGTAAACATTGTCTCTGCCCGCAACTCCAAAGAACGCCTCTTCGAGCCTGCCCAACTCTTGCTTCTGTCTTGGGCAGCCTTAAGCCTCTCTCGATTCAACTTTACCTTCTCCTAGGTCTGCTCAACCAGTTCTGGACCGGTAATAGTATGCTCTCCAACTTCGTCCCAGTGGACAGGGGCCTACACTTATGTCCATAGAGCGCCTCAAACGGTGCCATGCCGGTGGCGTTATGGTAGCTGTTGTTGTAGGCAGACTTGATCAACTTGATCATACTATCTCCGTTTCCTTTGAAGTCCAACGCGCAAGCCCTCATCATGCTCTCAAGAGTGTGAATCTTCCTCTCGACTGCCCATCCGGTGTAAGGATGAAATGTAATGCCCAAGCGTAGCTCTGTCCATTATATATATCAGCATACACGAGTTTTAATATGTGTTGTCATATTAATTGTTAAGTTGTTAAACATGTGGGTATAGACTTATCGCGCATTATGTATCCTTATTTTAGTCGCATGCGTCACTTAGATATCACATGTAGCTCGTGAGTTCACAACCGTTATCTATAGTTTGTCACATGTATTATGTTTATATTATTGGTTAGTTGAATTTTAAAACGATACACACGTTATGCACGTTCAGTTTAGTCTTTGTTTATCGTGATCTCTCTTTTGTACTTATGTTATTCGTTAATATTTATATTTATTCTAATTTTTTTGTACTAGCTTGTCTCATCGCTGTATAAATGCCTTTAGATATCATTCAGAAGAAAATACATAAATGCATAGATTTTACTGAAATTTAGATGTATAACTTATTTGGGTGTTCGAATATGATAATAAACATTTTTTTTCATGTTATTAAGTTATTTACACTCTAATCTATTACTATGTTGTCATGCAATGCTATGTCATCCCTAACTCGTAATTAGCATGCTTTACTTCAATTGTGTATGTTAATGATTTGTTATAAAACTTGTAAATGTCTGTCTATATCGTAACTCATGTCTTGTACGAAAAGTATTTGTGTTACTGTATTCTGTGTAATTATGTTATTTGTTGTCGTTATATATTATGATGTTTATCATTGTTTTGTTGTATTAGTTATGTCGTGGTGTTATTGATACAATTGTGTGTATACTTGTGCATATTTACTTAGAATCATTTAATTGCTTATGTTTCGTATATCTATTTGTATGTTTTCTTAGATCGACTTATTTACGTTATATTAGTAATGTCGTAACATGTTGTGAGTAGCCATATGCTTCTTTATTGTTGTAAGAGATTGAGTGTTTTTTTTTGTAATTATGTATTATTCTATGGATTAGTACCCCATGAATTGTATTAACAGCATAACGTTTATAAATTCCTAAGTTGGTTAATCTTTTCCTTTTCTCTCTTTTTTTTTGTATTGGTTATTTAGCAAATATAGTTCTGACTTATCGTATTTCTTTTATATGTTCACTGCTCCTACGTTGTTATCGTATTCTATATATAGTGTGAGCTTTTACCTATTACTTTGTATTATTATTTTGTTTTGTGGTCACTTTGTATATATATATATATGTGTATATACATTGTTGATTTAGGTTGCCGTATATTTATAGTTTATTATGTTATGTGATACCTCTTTTTTTTGTACTGTTTTATATCTCTTGGCGTAATTATGTTGGACTTCGTATGTTAACGTTTTAGTACGTGGTTGATGTGTGGAAATATGTCGTTAGGGTATTTTGTATTGAGCGGTGCGCGTTTATTTAGTTAATTAGCACAACCGTGTATTATGATCGTGTGTTTAAGTTTTTTTTGTTGGCGAAGCGGTGTTGACATCAACTGCCCACTCGATCTTCGCATTCTTATGCTTCCGCCTGCTCAGGGGCACCAGTGCCGACGAGAGTCTGGAATGAATTCCATGTATCAGCTGGCCAGACCAAGAAAAACTCCTTACTTCAACCACATTGGTCGGTACGTGCTACTTAGCGACATCCTTAATCTTCTTCGGATTCATTGAGGTTCACTCTTCTGAACTTACGTGACTTAAGAAAGCCACGCTTCTGCTGCACAAATCTGATAATTTATCTTTGACTGATATTCTACGTACTGATGATGAGTCATTGATACGTGGTAGTCGGCGGTTGACTCTGGTATGACGTCGTCAGCCTTCCCTTTATGTGGTTTCTGATTCTGTTGGGATGGTGGCGCTGGCCTTCGCTCTATGCCCTCACTCGTAAAACGTTCTGGTTGTCACTCATACTCGCATAGTCCCCCCACACTGACCCTAGTGTGGCATCCCCATTGCGCACTTGGTATTGTGGCATCCACATCGAGCACTTGGTGGCAGCAGTGGCCCTGCACTACTTCGTGGTTGTACTTTTGTCACGAGCGGTCTTGTGATTATTAGCGGCCATGTCGCATATTTATGCCTCCCCAGTGAAAGATCCTTCTACACATTGGATTCTGGATGTCATGCATTTCCTTGTAGTAGAACTTCAGACCCGGTGGCGCCGGCGTCAGAAGACGCTAGTTCAACTGCTACTGACACTGCGTAGTCTATAGTTACTGTTGCGCCAAAGTGGTGGCCATGGTGTTGATCAATGCTTAAAGGATGACCATCTGATCCTATTGGTCGTTACCATAACTATCGTTGCCTCCTTTGCCATTTTTTTTACGACGCGACGATATTTTCTTGGGTTCCGCACGAACCTCGACAAGAATATGGATTGACGGAAGTAATAGAAAGATTTGAGTATTTAGGGTGCTCAAGCAAACGTTCTGGGGTACAACGGTAATGAAATAGAGAAAGCTCTCCAACGGCGCATACCTCCCTTAGCCCGATCATAACTTAGGTCTGCTTCATTTATTAGGGGTATAAGTGTTATTCCTAGATACAGATCATAGCTTATGTCTAAGTGATCTAGTTAATCCCGCGTTCCCGAGGCGGATCTGAAGACTCGGCTCTGATACCACCTGTAGCGCCCCGCTCCCGAACCCTAGTACCGGGAACAGTGCGTCCGCCGTATCTCACCAAGGAGAATACAAAGCGTCGAATCAATTCCCAACATGTCCGAAAAGACGTAGAAATTTTTCTCGCAGAAACGTAATACCATAACACTAATTCATATGAATAAAGGACAATCCTCCATAAAAACAATAAATATGTCACGACAATAAGTCAACACGCTAGCATCTAGAGTCTATCGTACTAAACAAGGTGATGTCCGATGTGATCCCAATAAAACAAAGACGAATAGTCGCAGGGTCTTCTAGTATCCTAGGCGCGACCATCAGTCTGCCCACTCCACTGTATCAGCCCCGTCCTCAACAAAGACGTAGTCATAAGTCTCTTCCTGCTCACCTGGTGGGGGGGGGGGGGAGTAGTGGTGAGTGACTGGGAAATCACTCAGTAGGCACCTGCCTTCAAGTAGTACAAGACGAGCATCCAAAAATGATATAACACATAGCACGTAAAACATGATATCACATAAGTACATGAAAGAATGCAGAAAGTAATTCACTCCAGATAAAGAATGCGCAACATCGTGATGCATGTCCTACTATGCATGTCACACGCAACAAAGTCATGTCACACAGAATGCCGATATCTCCACCGTGCAATGCATGAACCCGTGTCCTACTGAGTGGCTGCAGGTCGTACACCCCACAGTCACCATACTGAGTGTGCGTGGCCGCGCCACCGCACACCATCTTGAGTGTCGTGGCCCTGCCACCGTACACATCCTGAGCGCCTGTGACCCGTACGTCACGACCCGCCATCATGCAATGCACGTGCCACGAATGCAAACAACACAATCGTCTGAGGCCCCTGGCCCATCCTCACCATCCTCTAACACTCAAACCTAGGTTCATTTAATGATCGTCTGAGGCCCTTGGCCCATCCTCACCATCCTCCGGCGCTCAATTTTAGGTTCATTTATTATCCGATTAACGATTTAATGTTGTTTGACGTTAAACTTATTTTTCCATGGCTTGTATATATTTATGGTGCATTTTCTATATTTTTCCTCATTTTTCTCTAATTTATTTCTATTTATTACCCAATTATCCAATTTAAATGAATTATCACAATTAATGAACTTTAGTAAAAATAATTTAATCTATGCATTTTATAATTTCTGGAATTTATATATAATTTTCCGATTTTATTTATATTTTTTCTATAATTATTACTATTTAAAATCAATTAAATAACCTTTCTAGAATTTCCAGAAATTTCAGAATTATATTATTATTATTATTTTGTTTAATTGGGCTAGCCAACTGGGCCCGGTCCGTTGGCCATTCGGCCCGGCCCGCGATCGGCTCAGTAGATTATTTAATTTTATTTTATATATATTAAGTAAGTGAGTCAGACCTGCGCACAATCGGCCCGATTCACAGAAATTTGATGAAAATAATTTAATTTCAGTATTTTACAATTTCTGAAATTTATTTATAATTTTTTGATATTTACTTATATTTTTTCTATATTTAATACTATTTTTTAATCAATTAAATAACATTAATAAAATAAACCCTAGAAATTCTTTTGATATCAAATTCATCCCTAACATCAAATTACATAGACGCAGAGCACGCCGCATAGCCTTCTGCGCATCCCACAGGCTCAAAACAAAATTTATACTATTTTAATTATCAAAATTTTTTCTAAAATCAAAATGTTTTACTATTTTGATTATCAAATTTTTTCCTAAAATCAAAAATCCAATCCACGCAAAACCACAGAAATCATACGCATTCAACAGAAATCAAATACAATCCACAGTAATCAAAAACTCATGCTTTTCACAGATTAAGCAACATATTATAGATTTCAACAATTAAAAACAACAAAACACGTAATATATCACCAAAGCATGCTTGAATTTGTACCAATTGGAGGGGGAAAAAGGAACCTACCTTGAGGCAGACAGCTATACGACCAAGTCGGGGTTTGTTTTGCACGCTTCCCCCTTTTTCTTCCTCCTTCTTCTCTCTTCTCTCTTCTCTCTTCTCTCTTTTCCCTACTCACTTCCTGCTTGCGTTGCTTTTCTTCACAACTTTTTTTTTTGTTTTGTTGTCGTCCATCTGCTGCCCCCCTTTGCCCCTTTTTACGATTGCATTTTGCGTGATTTGGGGGGCTGTTATCCCCCCATAAACACACGTTCCTTTTCTTTTTTTTTTTTTATTTTTTTGTCCATTCTTATCTTCGTTCTTCTCTCTTTTTTAAATTATTATTTATTTATTTATTTTTTTTGTTTATCCTTATCTTCATATTTCTTTAAATGCCACTATTATCATTATCTTTTTTTTTATATTCCATTTAGGCACAACTTCCATTCATATCTTATACACCCTTAATATTCATAGAATAGCTATAAATCACTTGGGCATAACGAGTTGCTATGATTAATTTAATTCGAGAGATTGTTACACTCAACGGCTACTTAGTTTTAAATTAATGTGTAGCGACGAGTTGAAAATTACGGGGTGTAACAGTTCCGTCCTGGGAGATCGGGGAGGTGGCTGAAGATTCTGCGTCGCCATCTGACCAGGCAATCTTTCAGACCACCACAGCAAAGACAGGGATCGGCGTCCCGACCATTGATGATTGAGGGTCCCACAGCGACGGCAACACGGCCACTCAAGGCAATTGGACCGCCACCCCCAGTATGTACACAGTGTGGGCGTTCGCACACAGCTTAGTGCTGGAGAGCTCAAAAGGTTTGATGCAACTACAGCAAACAGGGACATTACGCTAGAGAGTGCCCTACACCGGCACAAGCCCCTCCACCACAGGGTCAGAAGCAACAGAAAGCAAAGGGGAGGACTGTTACACCCCGTGACTTTTAAGCACGACTTTCAACACTTTAGGTCAACCTTGAATTCAATTTAATTAATGATGTAGATTGTGGTATTTGGTTACTTAAATATAGAAAATAAGAAAAGGGGTTAGAATTAGAATTAAAGGTAATTACGGGTAATTACATAAAAAGCCCCTACTAAAGATAGGGGAGTTACACCACACTTTGGTATAACTCCCCATTGGCATTAAGGGGGGACGGTTTTAACATCAAAAAGGAGAGGGAAACCGCAGGAAAAAAAAAGAGAGAAGAGAAAAGGAGAGGAAGAAGAAGAAGAGAGGAAGGAAAGGAAGGAAAAGGCCATTCTAGGATCAATCCTTGTCAAGGTTCTGCAGTAAATCCGTAAGGTTAACTAGAAACCAAGGCAAGTAATCTTTCTATACGCTTTACGCAAATTTTGATACTTAAGGCCCTATGTTCTTACAAAGAGAAAACATGAATCACACATTAGTATTCTTGTCTTATCTATCTTAAATGCTTTGTTATACGTAAGTCTTGTTGCTAATTGTGTAAAGTCTTGTTCTTTGGGCCATAATTATGAAAATAGTTGTGTGGTGCTTTATTGTTTGTCAAGCATGCCCATAAAAGTGTATATTTTGACGTACTTATTGTCTTGCTCTACTCTTATGTTGATTGTCTACACTTAGACGTTGAGAGTAAGTGCAGGAAATTGAGAGATGAGTGATGACATTGCTGTAGTCTTGTTTTGTTGGGAAAGTGGATGAGATCTTTTGAAGGTTGTGAATGATTGAAGGCTAGAGTGGATATTGCTAGGCATGACTAGGCAGCAATTCATGTTTAGATGTGTGTTAAGTAAGATGAATCTAGATGTTAAGATGGATCTTTAAGTGTTGAAAATGGAAGGGTTGAAGAAGGAGGGTGTTGGAGAGGAAGTTACTGCAGAAAAACTGCAGTTTGGCATCGTTAGAACACTTCGAACGCCTACATTAGGCGCTCTATGTCACATTAGGCGCCTAATGTAGCGTTCAATGTGTCCTGAAGCTTTCCCGTGCAGAAAAACTGCAATTTAGAACCGTCAGAACACTTCGAACGCCTACATTAGGCGCTCTATGTCACATTAGGCGCCTAATGTAGCGTTCAATGTGTCCTGAATCATCCCCGAACACTTCGAACACCTACATAAAGCGCTCTATGTCACATTAGGCGCTTCATGTAGGCGTTCGATGTCTACGGAACATCCCCGAACACTTCGAACGCCTAGTATAGGCGCTTTAAGTCACTATAGGCGCTTCATGTAGCGTTCCAACTCTATTGGAAGTCTTTTTGACCCTTTAGGTGCCCTATGTACGTGTAGTAACCTTATACACTTCTTTTGAATATAAAACGCAAAGGTAATTGAGGTGTAATTGAGGTATAGATGGTAAGTTTGATCATGTAAGAATAAGATTGAATCCCGAGTGATTTGGTAAGACGAATGGGCTTGGAAAGATACGAACATGGATTGTTTGAGGTGCAAGACTGCACACTTGATATGTACGGTGTATGTGTGTGTGTTACATGTTTGATATGAAGATTACATGTGCATCCTGCATCATGACATGGGCACTTGCATTTGATTTGAGATTTGCTTTGCGAAAGAAGTATTTACAAGAAAAGTTAAAGTTTTCGAAAGACAAAATGGCTGCTGGTTGATCACAGGGTATAAAAGTCACGCCTGCGGAAGCAGGGTATAAAAGCGTGATCTGTGAATCAACAGCAGGGTATAAAGTATTTTATGGGGCCGTGGACCTATCAGCACGGAAAACAAAGTTATTTTATGGGGCCGTGGACCTTTCAGCACGGATATATGATGTATGTAATGGGGCCGTGGACCTATCAGCACGGATATATGATATATGTAACGGGGCCGTGGACCTTTCAGCACGGGGTATAAAGTTATATGTTATGGGGCCGTGGACCTTTCAGCACGGGGTATAAAGTAATGTTTGCTGTGGACTGATCACCCACAGGGTATAAAGTTCTGCTACGCGAAGAATATGATATGTAAAGTGATGAGATGTTTTGTGAAATGACATGCATGACATGTTTATGAAAGAAGACATATGCATGGGTGTTGTGTGTGATTTTAAAGAAGTACATGCATCATGATACACGGAGCATAAGAATTGACATGCAAGAAACGTGACTAGGTTATGACTTGCTATGTGATACGTTGTTTTAATACATGTTGGTTCTCATATCTGTGTACATATATGTGCTTTATCCGCTTTGAGAAATTCTTATTAAGATGCTATTTGCTAACCCGAGCACCTTATTTTTGGGCAATGTTTTATACACTGGTGACTCGACGTGTGTGATTCCGTAAGGTGTATAGACGGGTTACTTGCTAGCGATAATTTCGCTAAGAACAATTACTCTGTTCCTTTTCAGGTGAGCCTGAATATGAGTTGATATTTGTTGAGGACGACGGCGAGTGGGCTCAATGGGATGATGGACATGGGAATAGATAGATGCTGGACTACTTTATTTCAGTTTGGAAAACTCATTTGTCGTTATGTTGATCTAAAACTTATGTTGGCGAGAGGAACAAACATCTTTTAATTCCGCTGCATTTTATGGATGTTTTAATGACGATGAAGGTTTAAATTTTATGACGTTTCCGCTGGTTTTTATCTTACATTATGAAGGATGTACGCTTGATCTGCTTGACGCTTCGTAGTTCTCATAGTAGGCTACGGCGGGTGCACTGGTTCTGATGACGGTATCGGGCCAGGGCGCTACAAGGACATTCCTATGGTACGAGAATTTAAGGATGTCTTCACTGATGAGCTACCAGGTTCATCACCGAGCAGGGAAGCCGAGTTCGAGATCAATCTTATACCCGTATCTGAACCGATCTCGAAGGCGCCATATAGGATAGCACCAGCAGAGTTAAAGGAGCTTAAAGAACAGTTGCAGAAGTTGCTGGACTGGAAGTTCATCAGTCCTAGTGTTTCGCCCGGGGGGTACCGGTATTATTTGTGAAGAAGAAGGACGGTAGTCTGAGGCTATGCATCGACTATCGTGAGCTTAATAAGATAACGATACAGAATAAATATCTACTACCAAGGGTCGACGATCTATTTGATCAGTTGTAGGGTGCAGAGTGTTCTCGAAGATTGACCTCCGATCAGGCTACTATCAGTTGAGGATTAGGGCGGAGGATATAGAAAAGACGGTGTTTCGCACTCGATACGGGTACTACGGGTTTCTTGTAATGCCCCTTTGGACTGACGAATGCACATGCGGCATTTATGGATTTGATGAACACCGTGTTCTGAGAGCAGTTGGATCATTTCATAGTAGTGTTCATCAAGACATCTTGGTGTATTCACCTGATCAAGAGACACATATTGAACACTTGCGGGAGGTATTGGAGACTCTCAGGAAGAAAAAGTTGTATGCAAAGTTCAGCGAGTGCAAATTCTGGTTAGAGAGTGTGACTTTCTTAGGCCATGTGATTTCTAAGGAGTGCATTTCTGTTGACCTAAAGAAGATATAGGCGATTACAGAATGGCTCCGACCTACTAATGTCACTGAGGTACGCAATTTTCTTAGCCATGTCGGTTATCATCGCAAATTCGTGGAGGGATTTTCGAGTATCGCAGCACCTCTGAGTCGACTGACTCAGAAAAAAGACCAAATTCCTGTGGACCTCCGAGTGTGAGAAAAGTTTTGTGGAGGTTGACGACTGCACCAGTATTGGCACAACTCTCTGACACTGAAGGGTTTGTCATCTACAACGACGCCTCGAAGAATGGGCTAGGATGCGTGTTAATGTAGAGAGATAGGGTTAGTGCATACGCTTTGAGACGGTTGAAGCAATATGAACAAAATTTCACGACTCATGATCTGCAGCTGCCAGCGTTCCATTAAAGATTTGGCGCCATTATCTATACGGTGTAAAGTGCGAATTCTTCACATATCATAAGAGCTTGACGTATTTATTCACACAGAAAGAGTTGAATATGCGTCAGAGGAGATGATTTGAGCTACTGAAAGACTATGACCTGACCATCAGTTATCATCTGGGGGAAGGCAAACCAAATTGCAGATGCCTTGAGTAGAAAGTCTAATCACGCCAGACGGACGCCACTGGAGAAAGAGATGGCAGAGTTTGATCTTGACATTGTTGATTCCACTGCTAATGTTCTGGCGGCCTTGGTTATTACACCATCTTTGATTAAGTGGATTAAAGAGGCGTAGAAGGAGGATGTGACGCTTAGGGATACCTGAGAGAGAATGTTGACCAGTTTGATTGAGGGCTTCCAGATCCATGATGATGGCAGTATCTGGTACCAAGGAAGGTTGTGTGTGCCTGATAATGAGGACCGGAGGAAGGAGCTATTGAAGGAGGCACACAACTCGAAGTTGTCGATTCATCCAGGCGCGACGAAGATGTATAATGACCGGAAGAAGCACTACTGGTGGAGTGGTATAAAGAGACATGTCGCCGAGTTTATTGAGAGGTGCCTTGTCTGTCAGCAGGTTAAGGCAAAGCATCAGAGACCGGGAGGTTTGATGTTGCCGTTGGAGATACCGGAGCGGAAGTGGGAGCATGTGATGATGGATTTTGTAATGGGACTCCCTACTCTGGGTGATTGTTAATCGATTGACGAAGTCTGCTCACTATCTACATGTGCCTATTGATGTGACCTTGGAGAGATTGTTGACGCTGTACATTGATGATAGTGTCAGTCTTCATGGGGTTCCTGTCAGTGTCATTTCAGATCGTGACCCGAGGTTCACCTCCCGATTTTGGTCAGCTTGACAGAGAAGGTAAAGGACAGAGCTACGGTTGAGCATCGCTTTTCATCCGTAGATAGATAGGCAGTCTGAAAGGACCATTCAGACTTTAGAGGACATGTAGAGAGCGTGCGCGTTGTACTTCAAGAAGGAATTGGGATGGTATGATCAAGTTAATTGAGTTCTCCTACAACAATAGTCACCATAGTGCCATCGGCATAGCACCCTTTGAGGCGCTCTATAGACGTAAGCGCAGATCCCCTGTTCATCGGGACGAGGTTGGTGAGCGTACTATTACCGGTCCTAAGTTGGTGGAACAGACTAGAGAAAAATGAAGTCGATACGTGATAGACTCAAGGTTACTCAAGATAGAAGCAAGAGTTGGACTAATTCAAAGAGACGTCCTCTAAAGTTCGCTGTGGGCGAGAAGGTTTTCTTGAGGGTGTCGCCTATAAAGGGGGTTCCACGATTTGGTTTGAAGGGTAAGATGAGGCCTCGCTACATTAGTCTATATGAGGTACCCGAGAGGGTCGATACCTTGGCCTACCGGTTAGCGTTACCCCCTGCCTTGTCCCAGGCACACAATGTATTCATGTTTCTCAACTGAGGAGATATGTTCCGGATCCAAGTCGTGTTCTGGATACGCCGCCGTTGAGAATCCGACCTGATACTACATACGAGGAGATTCCTATCAAAATAATGGATCGCAGGGACCAGGTTTTGAGACACCCAGTCATCCCTTATGTTAAAGTTCAGTGGCCCAACCATACGGAGCGCGAGGCAACTTGGGAGCTCGATGAGCAGATGCTAGAGAGATATCCACAGTTCTTTGAATAATGTATGTCAAGTTTCGATGACGAAACTTTTTGTAAGGTGGGTAGGATGTTACAACCGTGATTTAAAATAATAATAATAATAATAACGATAATAATAATAATATTAAGAGAGTAGGATAAAGATAAAAGAAAAGGAAGGAGATTGTCTAATTTAAATTATTCAAGATAACTACACTATCCTATTTTCTTTAAAATTTCTCCATCAAATTCCTACAATCTCTCCCCTAACCAAAATAAAATTCCCCAAACCCCTTACCAAAAAAAAACCAACACCTTCCTCTGGAGAAAAAGAGAGAACGTCAGTGAGGGAGGAAAAGAAAGGAAAAAGAAAGAGAAAAGAAGAAGAAGAAGAAGAAGGCTAGCGAGACCCCGAACCCAAGATCCAATCCGTCAAATCTATTCGTTTCTAGCGTCAAACGAGGTAGGCGCCTCTTTTTCCTCAAACGGGTATAATACATGCATGCTTTGATGATATATTTATGTGATTCGTTGTTTTTATTTGTTTAATATATTAATTTTGCATATGTTTTATATGGAAAAGCATGAGATGATTTGTTTATGCCTGCTACGTGTGTGTATGTGTATGGATTTGGTGGTAGGATTGTGTTAGATTAAAAATACCCTCAAATTAATCTAAAATGTTAGAAATTTTCATAATTGGAGTTGTTTAAAATTGCATTTTGGCCTTAGAATAGGTTCATCTAGTCCAAAATAGGTTGTGATTGGGTTGGAAGTCAAAAAAAGGTCTGACGGACGTGTTTCAAGGGGTGGCGCGTGGGGCCCACGCGCGGCCCCTGACGGGGCATCCGGACATGTGATGACGTGTTCACTTTCAAAAGATGCGTCTTGTTATAAAGAGTCCAATGCAACTGGTTTGAGGTCAATCGGAGTTAAAACGAAGATTTTATGGAGGTTAGAAGGAAATAGAATTTAATTAAAAATAAAAAAAAGAAAATGCTATTGGACCGGCCGGCTGCCGGACCGGACCGGATGGCCAGCGGACCGGACCAGGTAGCATGCCGGCCCAAACCGAAAATTTAAAAAAAATCTGCAAATTTATTTCTGAAATGAATAAATAATTAATAATTAATTAAAATTTGTTTAAAATTTCAGAAAAATATATTTAATTATCAAAAAATTCTAAAAAAATTCTAAAAAATATAAAAGGTTAAAATTAAATTATTCCACTTAATTTCTGAATTTTGGTTAAATGTAAGTAATTAAAAAATAATTAGTAATAAATAGAATTTAATAAGGGAAAATAGAAAAAATTTGTAGAAAATTCTAGAAAATTAATAAAAGCTAAGAAAAAATAAGGGTGATGCTAAATAACAACTTTCCAATATTTGAAAAATTCATAAAACCAAATATTGAGTGCCGGAGATTGTGAGGATGGGCGTACGGGCCCTAGGCGACTTTGTTGTTGCATTCATGGCACGTGCATTTGCATTTGGAGTGGGTTGAGATGTATGAGTCTTAGACGCTCGAGTGGAGTGGATCATAGTGTATGGGCCATGGGTATTCGGTTATGGTGGATCATGGTGTACGGGCCATGGGCATCGGTTATTGTGGATCGTGGTGTACGGGCCACGGGCATCGGTCAGGGTAGATCGTGGTGTACGGGCCACGGGCATCTGTCAGGGTGGATTGTAGTGTACGACTACAGGCATCTAGTCAATCCTGGGATCATGCATTGCATATAGGTCTAGGGGCATATTGCGTGACATGATTCTTATTGCGTGTGACACGTGGATGGAGCATGCATCACGTACTTGCGCATTTTTATGTGGAGTGCTTTACTTACCGCATTTACTTCATCTTATGCATGTTATACCATATCTATGTGCTATGTGGCTATATCGTTTTGGTATGCACGTTTTGTATTGGTTTTAGGCGGGCATCTATTGGGTGATTTCTTGTCACTCACCCCTACTTTCCAGGTGAGCCGGATGAGGACTACGAGCATATCTTTGTTGAGGACGGGACGAACATAGCGGGGTGAGCTGGTTGATAGCTGCATCTAGGATATGAGGGGACTCTGCAGCCGACTGTTTTTATTTACTTTTGGGGATTTCACTGACTTCTTTATTATTTTATTATCGCAGTTTTTATTCGGTAATGTAATGACGATTATTTGAGTTTAATTTAAGTTACAAATTTTACGTTTTTGCGAGAAAAATTTCTACGTCATTTCTGACATGTAAGAGATTGATTCGACGCCTTGTATTCTCCTTAGCAAGATACGGCAGGTGCACTGTTTCCGATGTTAGGGATCGGGAGCGGGGCGCTACAAGTATACTTTGATGACATCCTTATCTACTCCAAATCAATCAGTGAACACCTTATCCATTTAAGAGTTGTGTTTGAAACGTTGCAAAAGGAACAACTATATGCCAATCTTAAGAAATGTTCATTCTGTTTAGAGAAAGTAGTGTTCCTAGGATTTGTGATCAGTGATAAAAGGATTGAGATGGATCAAGAGAAGGTCAAGTCCATCACTGAATGGCCAATGCCTAAGTTTGCAGGAGACATTAGGAGTTTTCATGGACTAGCCAGCTTTATAGGCGTTTTGTCAAGGATTTCTCTACCATTGCTGCACTCTTATTGAGTTGGTTAAGAAAGATGTAAGTTTTCAATGGGGAACCTCACAACAACAAGCCTTTGATGAACTTAAGAAACGTTTAACCTCAGCACCTATCATAAGATTGCAAAATTGTGAAGAAACATTTGAAGTGAGAAGTTAAGAGGAGCTGCTTTGAACTATTCAACCTATGACAAGGAACTTTTTTCCTTAGTCAGATCATTACAAACTTGGCAACATTACTTGCAACCTAAGGAGTTTATGATCCACACCGTTCATGAAAGCCTCAAGTACCTTAAGGGCCAAGGCAAACTAAATTAGAGGCATGCAAAGTGGGTTGATACATTGAACAATTCCAATATGTAATCAAGTATAAGCAAGGAAAAGACAATATAGCTGATGATGATCCGTCTCTTAGATATACTTTGATTACTACATTGACTTGTAACATGTTTGGTTTTGAAACTATCAAAGACTTGTATATCTCTGATTATAACTTTAGTTTTATTTATGAAGCATGTCTTCAATCCCCTTTTGGTAAGTTTTATCTGCATGAAGGATTCTAGTTTAAAGAACAAAATTTATGTATACCAAAGTGTTCAATGAGGAAGCTACTGATCAAAGAAGCTCATGGCGGAGGCTTGATGAGTCATTTTGGATCATTCAAGACATTAGAGATGCTTAAAGAGCATTTCTTCTGGCCACACGTGCGTGTGAATGTTGAAAAGGTATGTGCTAGTTATGTTATATGTAGAGAAAAAGGGGTTTGAGTGATTTCAAAATATGTGATTTAAATGAGCATGACAAAAACGTGTGCATGATATAAACGTGTGCATAACATATTGCCTATTACTTGCCTTATTTAGTTCATATATACTGTTGCCGTACTAACGAGCCACGAAGCGTTAATGCTTACATCATATGGCAAACATTTGTTGTGTTTATACTATTTTCAGGTGCCACCATTAATGAACTAAACTAGTTCATTAAGTGAAGTACTTAGTTAATTAAACTAAGTAGTTCATTAAAGGAAGCTACATTTGAACAAGGCACAAAGGCAACAAGACCAAGAAAGGAAAGTCTTCTCCACCTCTCCATATTTAATATACACGACATATATATATATATATATAAATACATATATTTTCTGATTTTTTGAAAAAGACACATACACATGTATTCCAACGTACTACCGACACGTTATATATTTTACGTACATATGTTAACGTCACACAACCATACTTAACTCATATTTATGAGTATATTCAGGTCTTATATCAATTGATATAAGTTATGGTGATGACAAGTTAAATACGACACGTTAGAAGGTTCTAAACCGAAAATTGTCGTATCGGGCGAATACCGAAACTTCGCCAACGTGTCACGTACTTGCCATAAATAGATGGACAGCCCCCCTACACCTCAAAAATTATTCTTAATTTCGTGCATATGATTAAAATTCCAGCTATAAAATCATTCCATGTTGGCACACACAAATCACCCCACATTAAGGCCAAATTGTGGAGATTCCAATTTCAATTTTGTCACATGTCTAGGCGCCACTTTAGACTAGCTAAGTGCTGAGAATTAAAGTTTATATTATATATATTATGTGTAACATAATATATATAACATGTGCAAAAAGTTGGAATTTAATTAGAGAAAAATCGGGTAATCGATAAATATCGAAAATTCGGTTTTCTACGTACACAACACATGGAATATTTTTGGCACATCATACGACATGTATCTAGACACTTTTTACATATGTCATACATCTTAAAGTGTTCTAGAAAATTAAATTAAGGGCTGATTGGAATATAACATGTGTGTATTATTAAATGTGCACTATTTTACAAAGTTAGCAAAAATAAAATTCAGCACATGCATATACATGTATACACGCCCCTACAGCTGTGATGGAGCATATGTGGAGCCTTGTTGTCATATTGATTGGTCAAGAATCAATCATACAATGTTGATGACATAAAGGAAGAAGCTACACAAGGTAACAATTCAAATTTTGTCACAATTGCGACACATGCTGAAAATTCAACATGTGTGCTTATGTATGGCCAATTTTTACCTCCATTATGAGTGATATTTTACTTCTTAATTAAGGTGGATTAATTGGAAGATAATTTGGAAGCATTTTGAATAAGTTATGGAATTTAAGTGGTGATATGTTTCAATATCACACATGCTGAAAATTTCAGCATGTGTGAATAAATAATGGCCGAATTTTAGGCCACATGGGAGTCAAATTTTTATCTCATAAAAGATGAAAATATCTTCTACTAAATGGTGATTCATTTTTAAGAGATAAATCAAAGCAAACATGGCAACATTTTGAAAAGATTACCCATGTATCACATGCTGAAATTTCAGCATGCTAATTCTCTTAATGGCCGAAATTTTCATGCCCTTTTTGTGAGAAAATTATCTTGCTAACTTTATGTGATAATCTTGGATGTTATGGCAACTATTTTATGATGATTTTGGCACATATTTTAAGTGGTTTTCTCAGATTATCCTAGTCATCAAGTGATGACAACATTCAACCAATCATGAAGTGCCAAGTAAGCAAAGGTTAAATGATCATCCAATGAGAAGGTGCCAAGTAAGCAAGATCATGTCACAATGATGCCATACATTCTCCCAAAGACTTAGAAGATAATTTTCAAGAGGGGGAGAACACCTAAGGGGGACGGCCAAAAACAATTACAAGGAAAGGAGATGAGCAAAAACAAAAGACAAGAACAAGCATTGCAAATTCAAGCATCAAAAACGCCTAGCACTCCTTTCTCCTACACTCTCTTTCTTTCTTCTTCTTGAAAGCCTATTGTACTTATATTCTTATCCTTGAATAGGCTTGTAATAGAACACCGCATACTCTTTATCTTTGTAAAAGATTGATCAAGGTGTGATCAATCTTCAATCTTGCAAGGTGGTGGTGTTCGTGTACATTGTATTGAACATACAAGGTTTGTAAAGGGTTGGAGTTGGTGTGTAACTCCATCAACCCTGTTGTAAGGTGTACTTGCGTGTGTGACTAGTGTGAACCGAGGAAGGTGTTCCTCGAAGACTGGAGTAGGTTGTTTATAAACGAACCAGTATAAAATTCTCGGTGTCATTTACTTTCAGCACTTATATTCTGTTTCCGCACTATTTACTCTTATTGTTTACGTTTGTAAAAATAGTAAACGATTTTCAAAAATTACAAAAATTTTCAGAAACATAGCCACACGTCTTAGGGTTAATTTGGCACTAGTTTCAACCCTTTTGGATAAGTATAAGTCACTCAAAAATCCAAATTTCTGAGACTAGTGCAGTCTGATTTTCAGACTTGCAAAGGTTGAGACTTTGAGTGTATTTGACTATCTTCCCAAAATAATTTTTCAAAAATGTTTCAACCCATTTAAATATAACATATAAGGGGTTATTGGTCAAAATTTCAGAGCAATTGGAGTTAAAAACAAATAGGAATAAATTTTTCAAAACAGTCTACCGTTTCTGGCAGATTCGTGCAATCTGACCACCAACGATTATTGAAGGGGTTAAAGGTTGAATTTAAATATGAAATTTTTAGGAGACACTCATAGCATCTGAGGCTAAGTTCTCTCCAAATTTCAGAATTTTTGAAGACCTACAACCTAGTTTTAAAAACGTTTTAATACTGGTTCTGAAAACAGAATCTGTTTTCAGAAGTTGAGTTGTTTGGTTTTAAACAAATTTTAAAAACCACACTTTCCGCACCAACTATTCAACCCCCTCCCTTCTAGTGGTGCCTTACAGATCCTACAAGTGGTATCAGAGAGCAGGAACACTCACTACAAAGGATCCAACGATTCAGTGAGATGGCAACCACAAATATCAAAACCGAGCAAGAAGGTATGTCGAGCCAAAGGCCTCCTCTTTTTGACGGTGAGTCGTTTATTCAATGGAAACTAAGAATGAAGCTTTTTCTTATGGCTATAGATATTGATCTTTGGTCGATTATAGAAGATGGTCCTTTTGTCCCATCTAAGTTATCCACCGTAGACAGAGTCACACTAGAAGTTGTCAAACCTAGACAAGAATATACAAGTGATGATAAAAAGAAACTTAGCATGAATGCTAGGGCTATGCAATTGCTCTTGAATGTATTAAGTAAAAGTGAGTCTAGTTATGTCTCAAACTGTTCGAGTGCACAAGAAATGTGGAGGATACTAGAAATGAAACACGAAGGCATGAGTCAAGTAAAAGAGTCAAAGATAAACATGCTTATGTCCACACTTAAGTCGTTTAAACTATTGCCTAATGAATCTATTGTTGATATGGATCTTCGTTTGACTAATATCTATAATTCTCTTGAGTCTCTTGGTAAAGCTTTTACCATGCAGGAAAAAGTACAGAAAGTCTTACGAAGCCTTCCATCAGAGTGGGACCCTAAGGTAACCGCAATAGAAGAAAGCAAAGAAACGAACTCAATAAAGATGGAAGAGTTAATTGGATCACTTAAGGTGTACGAAAATAAACTCACCATACGGAAATCGGAATCATCTAAACAAGGTAAAGCTATTGCTTTTAAATCAAACGAATACGTCTCTACTTCTTCCGATCACGTAGATGATAGTGATTCTGAATCGGATAACGATGGCCTAATTCTATTGGCTAAAGGCTTAAGAAAATTTATGAGAAGATCATTTAAAAACAAAAATAAGGGTACTAAAACTAAGAGAAATAAGAACAAGTCAAATGATAAAGATGTTAAATGTTATGAATGTGGCAAACTTGGACATTTATCATATGACTGCCCCAATAAAGAAAAGCAAACAAATAAATACCCTGACAAGGAGCGGAACAAGAATAGACTCGTCTCAGAACCCAAGAAAAGGAAACGTGCTCTAAAGGCCTCCACCTGGAGTGATACATCGGATTCCGAGACTGAAACCGAAGAAGAGACTGCACAAGTATGCTTTGTGTCCAAAGCATCTAATGAGGTATCATCTGATTCTGACTCTGAGCCTTCTTATGATGATCTTTTTAGTCAGTATTTAGAATTGCATAAATTCACTAAGACTCTCGCTAAGGAAAAGAAGCGATTAATTGAAGATAAGAAACTGTTAGAATCTTCTAACGAGAATCTTGTCTCTCAATTAAACGATTCAAAGAAAGAGTCATCATGCATCATCACTGCATTAAAGACAGAGATTTCATCATTAACCACTCAAAATAATGAAATGAGATCTCAAATTTGAAATCAAGGAATATAGATCTAGAGAAAATGATGAAACAGTTTGATACGGGATCTAACATGATGCATCGTATTATCTTATCTCAAAAGCATGACAGTGACAAAACGGGTTTGGGATACATTGATACTTCTGAAGTATCCACCAAACCAACTAAGTTTGTTGTGTCTAAGAAAGTAGACACCCCAAAGCCTCAAGTGGCGTCTAAGATGACGCAAAAACCGCCTCTTCCCTCATCACGCCCCACTTCCTCTTCATATCATGTGAAATAAAATTTTGTACCATATAGATATGAAAAGAAAAGAGTGATGCATACACGACATTCATTTCATCCACGCACTACGCACACACACACAAGGACATATCAAAAACGTCCTTCATACAATGAGTATAGAGGAGTTCTTGGGCAAAGTCCCAAAGTGCATTCACCACATGTCTACTATATCGCACCTTCATCTACATTCTTGCCATTTGTTAGACCGAGAAGGATCACCCAAGTATGGGTGCCGAAAGGTACTTTTACCAAGAGGTGATTAACTAACTCGCAAGGACCCAAAGTTAAAAGGGTACCTAAATCATTTTTGCACATTGCAGGGAGCCCACACATCAAAAGATACAACTATAAAGTGGTTCCTTGACAGTGGCTGCTCGAGGCACATGATGGGTGACCCGAGCTTGTTCACAAAACTAAATAAGGTCACAAAAGGCGGATCCGTGACCTTTGGAAACAACAACGAAGGCAAGATCATCGAAAAAGGTACGATAGGAAATCCAAGCACTCTTCAAATCTCCAACGTCTATTTGGTAAGCAACTTATCTTACAATCTTCTTAGCATTTCACAATTTATTGACAATGGCTTTAATGTGTGTTTTACTCACCCTTACTGCAATATAATAAATAAAAATGGAGAAACCATTTTAAAAGGAAAACGAGAAGGTAACATTTTTACGCTTTCTATGGATGATATGGTAGACGCTAAAGTTAAGTGCTTTATGTCAAACGAAACCAATGTGAATTTATGGCATAGACGTTTAGGACACATTGGTATTTCCACACTAGAAAAACTACAACGAAAGAACCTAGTACGGGGATTGCCTACACTTGATTTAGACAACTTTCAGTTGTGTGAATCTTGTATAAAAAGCAAACAAACACGTGAGTCACTTAAGCCTAAGAATGAAATAAGCACGACTAGAGTCTTAGAACTACTACACATTGATTTGTTTGGTCCTAGTCGCACTACAAGCCTTGGTGGGCGCCACTATGCATGCGTGATTGTTGATGATTTTTCTCGCTGTACTTGGACTTTATTTCTTGCACATAAGGATGATAGTGCCATTGAAATTGCGAAATTAATCAAACAACTTGAAAATCAATTCGGTGTCAATGTGAAAAAGATAAGAAGCGATAGAGGCAGTGAATTTAAAAACAAAGATATGATTTCATTTTGCGAAGAAAAAGGAATCAAGCATGAGTTTTCGCCACCTAGAACTCCACAATTAAATGGAGTAGTAGAAAGAAAGAATCGAACACTACAAGAAATTGCTAGGACTATGTTATGCGAAAATAAATTCCCTAGATTTTTGTGGACGGAAGCCGTAAACTGTGCATACCACATAGTAAATCGCCTATCTATAAGAAAGAAAATAAACAAGACGCCTTATGAGATATTGAATGATCGCATGCCTAAGATTGGCTGTTTCCGTGTGTTTGGATGCAAATGTTTTGTTTTGAATACAAAAGATAATTTAGATAAATTTGAATCTAAATCAATTGAATGCATCTTTGTTGGTTACTCTATAAATTCAAAAGCATATAGATGTTATGATCCTCTCACTAGACAAATCATAGAATCTATTCATGTGAAGTTTAATGAATTTGGTGAGATTGATAAAGATAACGAATATGATGATGACTTTGAATTGAAACCCGTGTTGAATGAAGATGATGGTACATTTGATATGCATGACATGAATGACACACTAGAAATGCATGATCACTTAGAAATGCATGATAATATAGAAAATAATCAACCAAGATGGCATAGAGATCACCCACATGATCTCATCATAGGCGACATCACTCACGGTGTGCGACCAAGTAGAAGAATTACTTCGGATGAAATAAATCAATTTCATGCTATTATTTCCGAAATTGAACCCAAAAATGTGCATGATGCTTTGAGTGATTCTTCTTGGATTGATGTTATACATGATGAGCTTAATCAATTCGTTAGAAATGATGTATGAGATTTAGTGCCACGACCACAAGATAAGACCATAATAGGCACAAAGTGGGTGTTTAGGAATAAAATGAATGAAGAAGGAAAAGTCGTTAGAAATAAAGCTAGACTTGTAGCACAAGGCTATAATCAAGAAGAAGGAATTGACTACGACGAAACATTTGCACCCGTAGCACGTTTAGAAGCCATACGACTCTTACTTGCTGTTGCTTGCATGAAAGATTTCAAATTATATCAAATGGACGTAAAAAGTGCATTCCTAAACGGATTTTTACAAGAAGAAGTATACATGAAGCAACCACCCGGTTTTGAAGATTTGAAACATCCCGATCACGTGTACAAACTAAAGAAGGCACTATACGGACTAAAGCAAGCACCAAGAGCATGGTATGATCGTTTTGCTACTTTCCTTTTAGATAATGATTTTAAACGAGGCACTATAGATAGTACACTATTTTGAAACAAGATAAAACGGATTTACTTATTATTCAAATCTACGTTGATGACATTATTTTTGGTTCTACCTCACATAAACTTGTTGAAGATTTTGAAAAATGCATGAAATCCGAATTTGAAATGTCTATGGTTGGTGAACTTAACTATTTTCTTGGCTTGCAGATTAAGCAAACGAGTAAAGGCATTCACATAAGTCAAGCTAAATATATAAATGACATGATTAAAAGGTTCAATTTTGAAAATTTGAAACCATCCCCCACCCCTATGAGTGTCACCACCAAATTGGATAAGGATGAACATGGTAAAGATTTTGACAATGCTTTATATCGGTCTATGATTGGTTCTTTGCTATATTTGACTGCTAGTAGGCCTGATATCTGTTCAGTGTATGCATGTGTGCACGCTTTCAGAGTCAACCTAAGGTGTCTCACTATAATGCGGTAAAAAGAATATTCCGTTATATTCAGCACATGCCCACCTCAGGGATTTGGTATGATAAAGATTCCGAATTTAACTTACATGCTTATACTGATGCAGATTACGGTGGCTGTAAAATAGATAGGAAGAGCACGAGTGGCACTTGCCAATTTATAGGAAACTCACTCATTTCATGGTTTTCCAAAAAGCAAGCAAGCGTTGCTTTGTCCACTACTGAGGCTGAGTACATGACACTTAGCCTTTGCTGCACACAGTTGTTGTGGATAAAACAACAACTCTCGGACTTTGGAATTACCGTAAATAGAATTCCTATATATTGTGATAGTATGAGTGCCATTAATCTGTCTAAGAACCCCGTGTTACACTCTAAGGCCAAGCATATAGAAGTACGCTATCACTTTCTTCGTGATCACGTAAACAATGGTGATATCGTCATAGCTCACGTACGCATCGAAGCACAAGTAGCGGATATCTTTACAAAAGCCTTAAATCAAGCCACGTATGAATCTCTTCGTTCTAAATTAGGCATGATTTCAGCTGATATGATTTGACTTGATTTGATTTGATTCTCTTTCCTTATTCATAGGCATCTTTTGATTTATTTTCCAAAATAAAAGGGGAGAGAAAGCATGATTTAAGGAGGAAAAAGATACTAATTGATACTGATTGCATAAATTAAGAGGGAGCGGATTTGAAATTTGAAATTCAAATTTATGCATGATTGAAGGGGGAGGGATAGGATTTAAATCATGTGCATAGGTTATTTTGAAAATCATCAAAAGGGGGAGATTGTAGAGAAAAAAGGGTTTGAGTGATTTCAAAATATGTGATTTAAATGAGCATGACAAAAACGTGTGCATGATATAAACGTGTGCATGACATATTGCCTATTACTTGCCTTATTTAGTTCATATATAATGTTGCCGTACTAACGAGCCATGAAGCGTTAAAGCTTACATCATATGGCAAACATTTGTTGTGTTTATACTATTTTCAGATGCCACCAATAATGAACTAAACTAGTTCATTAAGTGAAGTACTTAGTTAATTAAACTAAGTAGTTCATTAAAGGAAGCTACATTTGAACAAGGCACAAAGGCAACAAGACCAAGAAAGGAAAGTCTTCTCCTCTTCTCCACATTTAATATACACGGCATATATATATATATATAAATACATATATTTTCTGATTTTTTGAAAAAGGCACATACACATGTATTCCAACATACTACCGACACGTTATATATTTTACGTACGTACGTTAACGTCACACCACCATACTTAACTCATATTTATGAGTATATTCAGGTTTTATATCAATTGATATAAGTCATGGTGATGACAAATTAAATACGACAAGTTAGAAGGTTCTAAACCGAAAATTGTCGTATCGGGCGAATACCGAAACTTTGCCAACGTGTCACGTACTTGCCATAAATAGATGGCCAACCCCTACACCTCAAAAATTATTATTAATTTCGTGCATATGATGAAAATTCCAGCCATAAAATCATTCCATGTTAGCACACACAAATCACCCCACATTAAGGCCAAATTGTGGAGATTCCAATTTCAATTTTGTCACATGTCTAGGCGCCACTTTAGACCAGCTAAGTGCTGAGAATTAAAGTTTATATTATATATATTATGTGTAACATAATATATATAACATGTGCAAAAAGTTGGAATTTAATTAGAGAAAAATCGGGTAATCGATAAATATCGAAAATTCGGTTTTCTACGTACACAACACATGGAACATTTTTGGCACATCATACGACACGTATCTAGACACTTTTTACATATGTCATACATCTTAAAGTGTTCTAGAAAATTAAATTAAGGGCTGATTGGAATATAACATGTGTGTATTATTAAATGTGCATTATTTTACAAAGTTAGCAAAAATAAAATTCAGCACATGCATATACATGTATACACGCCGCTACAGCTCTGATGGAGCATATGTGGAGCCTTTTTGGCATATTGATTGGTCAAGAATCAACCATACAATGTTGATGACATAAAGGAAGAAGCTACACAAGGTAACAATTCAAATTTTGTCACAATTGTGACACATGCTGAAAATTCAGCATGTGTGCTAATGTATGGCCAATGTTTACCTCCATTATGAGTGATATTTTACTTCTTAATTAAGGTGGATTAATTGGAAGATAATTTGGAAGCATTTTGAATAAGTTATGGAATTTAAGTGGTGTTATTTTTCAATATCACACATGCTGAAAATTTCAGCATGTGTGAATGAATAATGGCCGAATTTTAGGCCACATGGGAGTCAAATTTTTATCTCATAAAAGATGAAAATATCTTCTACTAAATGGTGATTCATTTTTAAGAGATAAATCAAAGCAAACATGGCAACATTTTGAAAAGATTACCCATGTATCACATGCTGAAATTTCAGCATGCTAAGTCTCTTAATGGCCGAAATTTTCATGCCCTTTTTGTGAGAAAATTATCTTGCTAACTTTATGTGATAATCTTGGATGTTATGGCAACTATTTTATGATGATTTTGGCACATATTTTAAGTGGTTTTCTCAGATTAGCCTAGTCATCAAGTGATGACAACATTCAACCAATCATGAAGTGCCAAGTAAGCAATGGTTAAATGATCATCCAATGAGAAGGTGCCAAGTAAGCAAGATCATGTCACAATGATGCCATACATTCTCCCAAAGACTTAGAAGATAATTTTCAAGAGGGGGAAAACACCTAAGGGGGACGGCCAAAAACAATTAAAAGGAAAGGAGATGAGCAAAAACAAAAGACAAGAACAAGCATTGCAAATTCAAGCATCAAAAACGCCTAGCACTCCTTTCTCCTACACTCTCTTTCTTTCTTCTTCTTGAAAGCCTATTGTACTTATATTCTTATCCTTGAATAGGCTTGTAATAGACCACCACATAATCTTTATCTTTGTAAAAGATTGATCAAGGTGTGATCAATCTTCAATCTTGCAAGGTGGTGGTGTTCGTGTACATTGTATTGAACATACAAGGTTTGTAAAGGGTTGGAGTTGGTGTGTAACTCCATCAACCCTGGGTAAGGTGTAGTTGCGTGTGTGACTAGTGTGAACAAAGGAAGGTGTTCCTGGAAGACTGGAGTAGGTTGTTTATAACCGAACCAGTATAAAATTCTCGGTGTCATTTACTTTCAACACTTATATTCTGTTTCTGCACTATTTACTCTTATTGTTTACGTTTGTAAAAATAGTAAACGATTTTCAAAAATTACGAATATTTCTAGAAACATATCCACACATCTTAGGGTTATTTTGGCAAAAGTTTCAACCCTTTTGGATAAGTATAAGTCACTCAAACATCCAAAGTTCTGAGACTAGTGCAGTCTGATTTTCAGACTTGAAAAGGTTGAGACTTTGAGTGTATTTGACTTACTTTCCAAAAAGAAATTCTCAAAACTGTTTCAACCCATTTAAATATAACACATAAGGGGTTAGTGGTCAAAATTTCAGAGCAATTGGAGTTAAGAACAAATAGGAATAAATTTTTCAAAACAGTCTACCGTTTCTGGCAGATTCGTGCAATCTGACCACCAACGATTTTTGAAGGGGTTAAAGGTTGAATTTAAATCTGAAATTTTTAGGAGACACTCATAACATCTGAGGCTAAGGTCTCTCCAAATTTCAGAATTTTTGAAGACCTACAACCTAGTTTTAAAAATGTTTTAAAACTGGTCCTGAAAACAGAATATGTTTTCAGAAGTTGAGTTGTTTGGTTTTAAACAAATTTTAAAAACCACACTTTCCGCACCAACTATTCAACCCCCCCTTCTAGTGGTGCCTTGAAGATCCTACATTATATACAAGCAAGCTAAATCTAGAACACAACTTCATGGATTGTACACTCCTTTACCTGTTCCAAATTTACCTTGGACTGATCTTTCAATGGACTTTGTTTTAGGATTGCCTAGGACCAAAACTGGTAAGGATAGTATCTTTGTTGTTGTTGATAGATTTTCTAAGATGGCACATTTTATTGCACGCAAGAAGGTGGATGATACCACACATGTTTTTGATCTCTTCTTTAAGGAAATCGTAAGATTGCATGGCATGTCCCCGTACCATTGTAAGTTATATAGATACAAAGTTTCTAAGCAATGTTTGGCATGTTTTGTGGAGTAGACTTGGTGCTAAACTTCTTTTCTCAAAAACTTCTCACCCACAAACTGATGGACAAACGGAATATAGAACATTGTTACAGTTGTTGCGTGTCATAATTCAAAAGAACTTAAAGAATCGGAAAGAATGTTTAACATTTATTGAGTTTGGATACAATAGGAATGTTCACAGTGGTACTTTGCATTCTCCTTTTGAAGTTGTTTATGTCTTTGACCCTTCATCCCCACTTGACTTATTCCCCATTCCTGTTCATGGACGTGTTAGTCTTGATGGAGAACGTAAAGCTAAACTTGTCAAAGATTTGCATGAGAAGGTTAAGTCAGAACTTGAGGCTAAAAACAAAGTGTATGCAAAGAGAGCTAATAAGAACAGAAAGGCTGTTATGTTTGAACATTGAGTTCGTGTTTGGTTACACTTAAGGAAAGAAACATTTCCTAAGGAGAGGAAATCAACGTTGATGCCAAGACGAGATGGCCCGTTCAAAGTTCTCCAAAGACTTGGAGATAACGCATACGTCCTTCACATCCTTGAAGAAATGTACGGTTATGTCTCTCGAACTTTTAATGTTGCTGATCTCAACTCCATTTAATGTTGATCTAGATTCAAGGTCGAATCCTTTTCAAGAGGGGGGAATGATGACCCCCAGCCAAGCCAAGAAGAACCAACCACAGTGGGAGGTACACCAATGCAAGACAACGGTCCAATAACAAGGAGCATGACCAAGAAATTGATGCTTGAAGTGGGATTTTCCTTTACAAGTATGTTGAGGATGAACTAAGTCAAGGTAGAAACCATTGGGTCTATATGTACAAGCTTTAATATAGTTTTGAACCATGTTGTAATATATTAGGTAATCTTGTGAATGTTGTTCATATTGTTGAGTACTTAGCTTTCCTTCCTTTATAAATTGTTGTAAGCTAATCTAGATATGTCCTAGTATGTTGTATATGTTGTTTGGTGTATGTTTGAACTGTTTTTAGGTCAAGGAGGCTTGATTGAAACCATGCCAACGTTCAAACACAAAGCTGAATTGAAAAGGCAAGCAGGCAGGGTGACACCCTCTTAGTATTTCAGCCATAATTCATCAACCACAACTCCAACTGACGTGAATCTAGTTGAAGGTGAACTCTAAGATGATAAGATACAATTCCAATGCCCATCAATTTCCCAGAAAAGGCCTGTATCAAGCTACGCAATCGTTGCAAACAAGCTGGCTACTAAGTCAGCAGCTTCAAAGGTAGACATATGCAAGCGAGTCAAGTTCAAACAGGCATGACTCACTCATTCCATCTCCAAACAATGTCATTTTGGTGTCTAAACAAAATCTAAAAAATACTATTTACAACTTTCATTTGATGCGCAAGAGCTAATTCTGATTGGAAGGTTAAGTTATATTGCAAAACATTTCAGAGGTCAAATTTGGACAGTTTCAGCTTCATTGACTATTCAAGCAGCCATTTCAACCAATCATCTGCAAGAAGCTTATCCAGCACATCTGGGACGTCCTAAATAACATCTCAAAACAAGTTGGACCAATAAAAAATCAGAGAGAAGAACAACTTGCAACAGAAAGAAGAATTCTACCGAGAACAACTTGTCAAGTTCAATCAATTGTATCTTGTTTGTAGCTTGTCTAAATTTCCTTCTTTTCTCGTATTGGACCATGTACATGTGTATCTTCCTTTAGAAGCTTAGTTTAGCTAATTTAAGGTAGCTAAGAAACTTGTAAACTCAGATTTTCAATACACAAAAAATAGCAACTTTGCTCTAAACTGTTTTCAGTTTTTCTTCGCTTGAATCTTTTGATTCCCTTCAAGTTCTTGAATCAAACTTGATTGTATTGCTTCCTTAGCTTGGGATGGATATTGTTTCGAAGGTTTAGGTTTGTCCAAGTAAATTGAGATTATTTGCTGATGTTGCTTCACTTGCTTGGTCGAAAACTGGACAAGTTGTACTCTTGGTATTCTCTTGAACGTTTTGCATCTTCTCCTTCTTATCTAGTCTGAGCTTTGAGTTGAAAAAAGGTCCTTTAATTAGTCGCACGTTTTTGCATCATAAGAACTCTTTGTTTTCACATTTCTCACTCTCACTTACAATTTCCTCAACTTCCTCACAAGTTTCTTCAGTTTCCTCAACTTCTTCCTCATCTTCCTCAGAGTAATACTAATTAGATTCTTCAATAAACATGATACTCTTAGGATTAGGACATTGGTTTGCAAAGTGACCCTTACCTTGGCAGTTAAAGCATTGTACATCTCTTAATCTAGTATTAGAGTAACAAGTTGTAGCTTCCACCTTGGTTTTGCCTTTGTCTATGGTTGGTGAGTTATTTTGTGGACGTTTTTGAAAGCTTTGCTAGTTCCTTCCTTGAAACCCATGGCCTTGAGCTTGTGGTGGCCTAAAACTTGTTTTAGGCTGCACCCTTTGATACGGACCAAGCATCCCATCAAGAGGCCATGACGCCTCAAGTCCCCATAACAAGTAGCAAAGTCAAACAACTTGGGTCTGAAGTTAAAATCTTCTTGTTTAGGCATGTGCAAGATGAACCTGAAGTTCATTGTGTTCATTTCATTGAACCAGCCCAATAAATTACTTTGGGTTTCTTGCATTTTTGTTTACTATCTCTTTCATTACTGTTTGATGCTTGTTATGTCTTTTCTTGCTTTGTAGGGGCTGTTGGAGTTGCCAAACCCGTGTTAAAGTTCTAGACCAAGTATGCTGAAAAGAGCTGAAAACTGCATGGATTTTGTAGATGCATAACTCAGTCATACGAACTCAAAATTGAGTCATTCAAAAGTCAAATGTCAAGTTCAGGACATGAACTAAAATTTTCAAGAAGGATCTTCTTGAAATTGAACTTGTATCCGAGGGAAAAGGCGAGTCAACCAAGGGTGCTACTTCAGCCTACATTCCTCCACCCTTGTTTACTTCTTGGAATTTGACCTCTTGAAGCCAATTGAAGGGCTCCAAACGTTTTGGTCAGGCTATAAGACCAGAATATTTGCTCTTTATTGTAATTTTGACTAGAATAAGTTATAGGATGAGTTTTATTCTTATTTAACTCGTGTAAAACCGAGGGGGAATATATCAGCTTGGATTTTTGAATAAAAAATTTCGTTGCTTTTCCATTGAGAAGCTGCACTTTGTTTTCTTGGTTTTACCCTAAAAACCAAGGTTAAGACCTCTCGAAGATTGAGTTATTTTAGGGTGATTGCCATTGACAAAAAATACCATCTAGGAGGGTTGAATCAACTTGCCAAACCAACAACTATTCCTACACAAAGGAAAGCTCATTATGCCGATTCTAACGCAAGGGAAGCAAGGAGGAGTCCAAATCCTTTGTGCCTAAACCGTTTTGAAGGAGAAGGCTTAAGGTGGAGAGTGGAGCATGCATCGTGCACACATCAATTTGGTATCAGAGCTAAGGTCACTCAATCCACCATATCTTGCTTTTTTGTCTTGTCCGCTTGCTTTCATTTAGAATCTGTTCTTTTTTGGTCCATCTTTTCCTTCATATTTTACATTCCATTCTGCCCAAATTCAAAAAAAATATTTTGGCATTGAAATTAGTCCAAAAACCAAGCATAAGAGCTTGAGCAAAAACTGAAATTCTTTGGTTCAAAACGTATCCACTGCTTACCATAGTATTTGTTCTTGTTTATCTATCATTTTATGTGTCTTATAAGCATCAAGGGCTGAAATTTTCTTTGCCAAACTTGAACAACATAGGCCTTGCATCTATAAGTAAAATTCAGCTTCACAAACATTGGAATACTTAGCCTATAAAAACACCAGTTCAATCTACTCTTGTTGCTATGCAAATTTACGTTGATTAAAGACTTTGTGCATCTTTTTTCAATGAGAAGGCTGCTTTTGTATTATTAATCACCCTCACTTATGGCGGAGAAAAACCATATTACAAAAAGTTCATCATATGAAAAGAGATAATGAAGCGAGCTAATGATTGTCAATATCCAATCATATATGATATGCCACATTAAAACCTTGCCAAGTAAAAGCACCCTTGTGGATAAAACCTTGGCGAAGGAAAAAGCGTACATATTTATATAATCGGAGTGTTGAGCTAGTACAGACAGAAGGAACACATAATGTAAATGAATGAAAAGCCGCTTTGCCGATCCGCATAGACATCTCCGAAAAAGATGGAAGGGCATCCTTGTTGAGCAAAGCACTTCGTTACTGTGATCCTATGACATCCATCATACCTCGTGTAAAACAAAACAAAAATCATAGCCGAGTGATGGAGCCAGCGCATATGAAGAAGAAATAAATAGGAGATAGCACATACCCATGTCGCCTTGATTCGAAAAAACCAAGGCGATACCGTGAATGTAAGCCATCGATTAGCTGAATATCTTTCTTGAAGTAATATGCATCCAGCCGATCAGGCAGATCCGCGTGACATGCACCACGAGAATGACACCAAATCAGATGTAGCATGTAAACCAATAACCACGCGCAAACTTGTAAGCATAATAGAATACAGACAAGTATAGAAGCATCACAAGACCCCAATGAAGAGAACCAAAACGCACCAGTGTTGCCTATGTTTTTAGATGACACAAACAACCGTAAATAAAAAGCGCCAACATAGTGTGAGACATTTTGTTAATGGCGAAATTAGGCACCTGTACGTCCATGATAATTGCTTCGCGAACCTCACAAGGAAGGGCTTGTAAGGAGGTATAGTGGCGTACGCCTACAGAATGATAGCCATGCCACGCTAAAGTATGAGCCGCTGTGTTGGCTTCCCGTGGGCAATATTGAATAGTGGCTTGATTGAGCGTTAGAAAGAGAGATGCCCAAGTCAGCTCCTCTACTAGCATGCTTGTTACCTGCTGTGCAGTCGCAATAAGGAAAGTATGGAATGACAAACCATCTCCACAATGAAATTATTATACTCTCATGAATAGTAAATCAATGCCAATGTCATGGTGAGCAACTCTGCTCGCAGAGGACTAATAGGTGGCAGTGTAAAACACACAGCTGAAACAAACTGCCCCTGGTTGTTCCGTAAGACTGCGCCTCCTGCTGCATTCTGTCTTCCCACAGATGCATCTACATTTAATATCATCTTTCCAGTGGGAGGAAGCTCCCACCTAACCAGTCGTAGCCTCTTCGATTTCAATGCTGGCGAGAAATAATGAGCCACTAAGTGTGGCATATGTTGCACAAATTTCTTACCATTCATCGCAGAACACCATGTGTAAATTGTTGTGCGGACTCATTCGAACAAACTTGTATAGGTAAAAGATTCTGTGCCAAAGCGTATCGCTGCATATTCCTTCCAGATATCCCATGCAACTATTGAAGGTACTACTGCCTTCAACTGACCAGCCATAGATGACGTATTAGATATATGCCACCAACGACAAAGATACCTCTTGATTGGTTCACTTTGGGGAAATGGGCCCGAAATGAGTATCGACATTTCAATCCATAATGGCTGTATCTGCGAACATGTTAATATATAGTCTTGAGTGTCGGAACACTAGCGACAGAAGGCACACTATGAAGGAAACACGGTTTGCCAATACCACAAATTATCGACCACTGGCAACGAATGCGTCCATAGTCTCCATAAAAATACGCGTATCTCAGGATGAGAATTTGTCCACCATATATAACAGCTTTCCCTAAAATTTGCATTGGCTGCACTTATTAGAGTATAGGCCGATTTTATTGGAAATTGTCCATTAGCATCCGGCGACCAATGTATTATATCCTGTGTTCGTACCACCTTTGACTCCATAAAGGCATTGATGCTACACTGCCTTTTCCACATTGAAGAATCATAAATATGTGAGTACACCGATGATTGCCCACTATACTTTTTCTTGCAATACTCAGACCGATGCGTCTAGGAATGATAATACTTCCACCATAGCTGACAATTATACGCCTGTTGAACACTCAAAAGATGTCATATGCCCAATCCCCCCTCTTCCGGTAAGCGACATATAGATTGCCTTGAGTGCCTATGATGTCTGTCTTTTCAAAGAAAACTGGCCATCTTTCGGTTTAACATATTGATGAAACTTTTGGGCAAGCGGGAACTAGCAATAATATGAATTGGCATGGAGTTGAGGACATGCTTTATCAGCACCACTCGGGCCGCCATCGAGAGCAACTTAGCCGACCATGAGTTTAACTTAACGTCAAAGTGATGGAGTAGGGATGTACAATACCTAGATCTGTTGATGCCTTTATATAAATAAGAGCCAAGATATTTAATTGGTAGAGAGGCCAGGCGCATGCCCAAAGTTTGTGAAGCTTCCATCCCTGAGACTCCCACTCCCACCACAACCTGGCTTTTATGATAATTAACCAGCTGTCCAGAGGCATTCTGATAAGACGTTAAGAATGTACGGTATCTCTCCAAATTGCGTTCTGATCCATTTAGAAAAATTAATAAATCATCCACAAATCCCAGATGCGAAACTCTTGGAACACGTCCTGCATTGAAACCCTTTATAGTGTCGTGTGCCATCAGAGCATTCAAGCCACGAGAAAAACCCTCCGATGCAAGAATAAACAAGAGGGGCAATAGAGGATCGCCCTGTATTACCCCACGTCCAACGGGAAAGAAGCCTACCTTTTTCCCATCAATAAGTATCGAACACCGAGTAACCCTTAAATTGTTCGTTCAAATGCAGACAAATCTGGAGTGAAAACCTAATTTTTGTAGAAGTAGGTAAAGATATCGCCGACTGACATGCTCAAAAGCTTTAGCCATATCCAATTTAACCATAACATGACCACCTCTAGTCCGATGATCTAGCACATGCACCATCTCTTGGGCTAATAGTATTTACTCTGTGATACCCTTACTTTTCATAAATCCTGCCTGCTCCGAAGAGCTGAGTTTGGGCAATAAATCGGCAAGTCTAGTAGATATCAATCTCGTTACCACCTTAGATATAAAGTTTGTCAGGCAAATTGGCCTGAAATCTGCAAATGTCAGAGGACTTTATACCTTAGGAATCAAAATGATAGTGGATGAAGCTACCTGCTTAGGCATCACGACCCCCAAGAAAAATTCTAGGAATGCCATAAGGACATCAAGATGTATAAGCTGCCAAAACCTCCTGTAGAAAGAACACGGGTATCCGTCCGAACTTGCCGCACTGGATGGGCTGAGGTCCAACACAGACATGTGGATCTTGTGCAATGTTGGCATAGTCTGCATCATTGTATTATCGTCCGTTGTTAGAAGGGACGGGATGTACAAGATCAAATCGCCGTCATCAATAGGCTCAGCCGAAAAGAGATGAGAAAAATAATTCACAGCCTCCGCTTCTATATCCGCACTTAACAAACACTCTACTCCATCCTGTCGTATTATCCTACGAATACATTGACGTCGCCGTTTATCTTTCACCGTTTGGTGATAAGAGGAAGTATTAGCATCCCCTTATTTGATCCATTTAACATTTGTCTTTTGCTTCCAATAAAGAAAAGCCCATGTCTGCGCAAGCTTCAAATGGGCAACACTTTGATGATACCGTTCCCGCGTGGCCTCAGATGGAGAAGAATCGAAGGCCCTCTTTCGGTAAAGAACCTCCTCTTCAGCCCTCGCTTCCGCATCAAAAATGTTGCCAAAAACTTCCTTATTCCACTTTCTTAATTGATGCTTTAAACGTCGGAGTTTATCAAAAAGACCCCACATACCTCCAACAGTTAGAAAGGGCTGCCATTGATGCTGAACCAATGCGTCAAAATCGGGATGAGAAGACCAGAAATCAAGATATCTGAAAGCAGCAGGCACCCCTGACTGTTCAAGGTCACATTCTAAGTAAATGGGAGAGTGATCGGACATCGCCCTTGCAAGATGCTGATATTGTGTAGCCGGAAATAAATCCAAGAAAGTGGAAGAGCAAAGATATCGATCTAGATGGCGCCAAACATGGCCTAAACCGCGCCCATCACTCCATGTATATGTTGATCACTGAAATGATATCTCCTGCGAGTCACATGCTGATATACAGTTGTTGAATCCTGTACTGACCATAATGTTGGTGAAGGTTGGCCCCTATGCTCATCTAAAGAACGAAATGTGTTAAAATCTCCACCCACCAACCAGGGAACAATTAGTGTAGCATGAAACATCTGCAGATTGGACCATAGTGGTCTTCGCTCTGATATCGAATGCAGGCCATAAACTGCTGTAAACCAAAATATATCTCCAGAAGCCAACATTTCATTTTTGAGAGAATAATTTTGTTGTCCCGATCGTTCATCCTCCAACGACAACAGTGAATCCTTCCCAAAAAACCAAATATGATCATCACATACGGACAAAGCCTTTGAAAAACCAAAACGTAATCTATACGACACCAACGAGGAAGACCTAGCTTTAGGCTCTATAATTACTAAGCCATGCAGATGATAGCGTCGAACAAGCGAAAGTACTCTATTCACTGAGGTACGTATACCTCTTACATTCCATATCATTATCTTCATCATGATAAAGCGTCAAAGAATTACAGATGTAAGCGGCACATAACCTTATAACTCATGGCGATGTTGGCGTTGCATGATTACTGCGGCATAAAATTCTTGGCGGTCCAACTGGTATCTAGGAAAGTTGCCTGAAAGAGATTAGCCATGGTGTCGTAAATGTCCCGATATTGTTCATCAAGCTGGTTATTATTTAGCGAAAGAACCAATTCACCATCTGAATGAGAAGACTTGTCTGGATTGACCAACACGGAGGCTACCGTACAAATATCAGGAGATGCGGATGTGCTTTTGGTGAAGGCGAAGTCGGCTGGATAGCCTGGTGTGGAGGTGACGCTTGGATAGTGGTAATAGTAAGGCCATCCAATTTTTCCACAACTTCATCAATCGACAGCAGATTCTTTTTTGGCGTCTAATACTGCCGTTTGTCCTTATCTGCTGCTGAGCGACGTTGATGAGATTGGTCTGGCAGAAATAGTAACTCAGATTTCGATTTGCCACAATCGATTAGAACATGTCCCAGTCGATAGTAGATGGTACAGTACGAAGGCAGTCCTTCATATTCCACGTCTTTGTGTTATGACCCGCGAAGGCCCTTGAATATATACCTTTGCGGCAGTTCTTTTGAAACATCTAGCTCAACACATATGCAGGCAACGGATAGGCGAATGGCTGCAGTGGCTGCCGTGTCTAGCTTCATAGGCGTGCCTATCATCGTGGCGATTTGAAAGAGGGAATCTTTCCTGTGAAAATGTATAGGCAAGCCAGGAAAAGAAACCCACATCGAGAAAATTGGAACTTCGACAACCGGATCATAGTTCGACGTCCATTTCGTGATGCACATGTGTTTTCCAGATATCATCCAACTTTGACGAGTAAAACAACGGAGATAATCTTTCTCATGATCAAAATGAAAAAGGATGTGGGAAGCATTGGAAAACCTATTTTAATGGCACCAGAGAAGTCTATGCGATCAATGGCAGAACGTATTGTCGCAAGCGGGGGACGTCCATACCAGAAAGTTCCCACTAACGTCAAGCGATATGGGGAGCCAAAGATTGAATCTCTTCCTCTGTGAATGAGATCATTGGACTGCCCTTGAATTTTGGAACCAGTTTCGGAGCAACTGCTGTTGACGCAACTGTGAACAAGGATGCATAGGTTTTCACTGGTGGCGCAGAAGTTGCATCAGAAGAAATCACTGGAAGGTTATAATTTGGCGGCTGGGCCACCATTGTGATCACTGCAGTGGTTGATGATAAAAGAAACCGGGTAGAGGGAGAGATGAACAGTCAGGTGACGATCGAAGCAACAGCGAAGGCAGATGCCTACTACCGCCGCCTGTGAACGCAAGCCAGAGAGAGCATTTCTATGTATATAAGACTTTGTGCATCTTATTTCTTACTTTGTGACTGAATTTATGCATCACCTTTGTTTTTCATGTGACATCTTTTCATTTCACCAAATTCAGCAAACCTAAACTATCCAAAAACCCTAAATCCCCAATATACACCCCACGACCAAACATCCGTCAAAAACAACCGCACCATACACATAACAAGACCCCTCACAACTAAAATTGGTCCCTCAAGTTAGAATTACAGGTCAACTGGATAAAATCCATCACCTCCAAACCAAAACGCCCTAATAGTACAAAAGGACAAAAGTTGCAAATTTTAGCCCCAAATTAGTTCCAACCAAATGCAAACCCTTGTCCATGGATTTAACCATCAAATAACAGTCCAAGTAAGCCAAATAAGAGTTCAAAATGTCCTATACAAGACTCGACAAAATAGCTTGTGAAATTACCTTTTTGCCCCAAATAAAAAATTCATAATCTAAGGCATGCTCACAACATTTACAGAGAGCAAAGAAATAAAAGAGGAAGGAAAAACAAAAGAAGAAGTGAAAAGAGAAAGAGACAAAGTGCGAAGTTGTTTGAACTCTTTTTTGTGCAATTTTGAGAAGCTTGCTTGTCTACCTCTTCGCCATGCTTAACCTACCATTGCCTACTGTTTTTGTACCACAACTGAGCCTCACATATTGTCCGAACACTTGAACACCTGATTGTTGCAAGCTTTGAGTTCCATAGTGAGTTTGAGTGCAAAAGGTCCAAACTAATGATTGCCTAAGCAACTCTTAGTTCTTCTTGGGCTTAGCCTCACACATCATCTTGGTCTTATGTTGTCCTTGAATCTTAGTTCAATTGTTCAACTTTGTGTGGGTGACCTTTTTTTGGGCGTCTTTTTGGTCCATTTTGAGTCCAAAAGAGGGTTGTTTTGGTAATCTTTGATTCCACCATTTTTGTGGCTATTTTAGCACTTTTTTGGGACTATTTTGAAGCCATTTGAGTTGTGTACGAAGTGTTTTGTCCAGCAAAGATTAAGATTGTTTGGTTGAAGATTGGCATTGATCTTTGTTATTTTCTCTCTTTGAGTGTTGTTAATCTCAGATTGTGCTAGAAACAAAGTGGTAAGAGAGTGGAAAGAAAATTAAGGAAAGAGTACAAACATTTGGTTTCCACGAACCCACTTACCTTGCTTTGTTTTGTGTTAGTTTTTCCTTTTTTGCTTTTCTGTTTTCTAGCTTAATTTCAGGTTATAAATGGATTCAAACTCACAAAGTTAGCCAGCAAGTCAAAGGAGAATGAGAGGCGTGAGCCGACAATGCAATAAGTGGTAGACATGCTCCAGCAAATTATGAATGAAAACGCCATGCTATGGAATGATTTGGATGACATGAACCAAAGGGTTCAAAGGACCGAGGAGAAAAGTGCCTCAAGGGATGAACCATCTATTCCATCAAAGAGAGGAACCCAAGAGGAATTTGAAGATGTAGGCCAAATACAATCACTAAGGAGGCCAAGAAGGATGCCAGCCGTATCCTTTCAAGGCCCAAGAAGACAACACCAAGCGTGGAGGTATGTTGACAGATATAATCCATTTGCACAAGAAGAAGATCCCTATGATAGACACAATCCTTGTGCCTATAAAAGAGGCCACAACCAGCTTTACCCACAAGAAGATGACTTCTTAAAAACCAAAGTGAGTATTCCTATGTTTCATGGTAGAAGTAATGTGGAAGAATACTTGGAGTGGGAGATAAAGGTAGATCTTATCTTTTCTTATACAAACCATACTACGTTGCAAAAGGTTAGGTATGCTTCTATTTAATTTTCTAGCTACTCTTTGAATTGGTGGACTAACCTTTGCAGAAACAGGAGAAAAGCAGGGCAATCCCACGTTCTTACCTGGGAAGAGATGAAAGTGGAACTTGGGCAAAGGTTCATCCAGATAACTATGAAAGACCCGTGTTTAAAAACTTGCATACAAGGTTCCAAGAGTGTGGATGAATACTTTAAGGAATAGAAGTCTTGTTGGAGAGGTCAAACTTGGAAGAACCTCAAGAGTCGACCATGTCACGTTTCTTGCATGAACTGAATCGAGAGATTGCACAAAAGGTTGAACTTCAGCCCTATTCTAATTTGACATCCATGGTGTACATGGCTGAGAAGGTGAAACAGCAATTAACGGTACGTAGCTCAAAATATTTCAATTCAGATTTTCGTACTAATAATTTTCCTCTTCTAGATTGCAAATCAGGACTTCAAAGGTTGGGAGCTCATGGTCTAGCCAAGGCCAAGCCCGAGGCACCTCATAAAGGAGAGATGAAAGCCGTGTATCAAACACACAAAAACAAGATAAAAGGACAAAAACCAAAGCCTATTCAGGGAGTTCTTCTAATCCCTCCACTGGATTGAAAGACATTAAATGTTTTAAATGTCAAGGACGTGGTCACATTGGTAGAGAATGCCCATATGCTAAAAGAGAAATGTTAATTGAGGAAACAAATGAATATGTGATTAAAGATGAAAATGAGCATGAAACCAGCGTGAAAATGAATCTGAAATTGAAGAAAACTTAGGAGAAGAAGATGATTATGAAAGCAAAGAATTTCTTGTTGTTAGAAGAGCCTTGAATGCATTTCAAAAAGCAGAGGAGCATGAACAACATAGAGAAAACATTTTTCATATTCATTGCATGATAAATGGTAAAGTGTGCACTATGATCATTGATTCTGGCTGTTGTACAAATGTGGCTAGCATAGAACTCGTTAGGAAACTTGATTTGCCTATGACTAATCACCCCCACCCCTACAAACCTGCATGGCTTAATGATTGTGGTTAAGTTAGTGTAAGCAAACAAGTCTTGATTTCTTTGAGCATTGGTAGATATAAGGATGAGATTTTGTGTGATGTAGCTCCTATATGTGGTAGTCATATTTTGTTGGGTAGACCATGGCAATTTGATAGACGTATTACGTATGATGGTTATCTAAACAAATACTCTTTCAAATTTAATGTCAAACTGCTTAAATTGCATACACTTCCACCCCATAAGGTCCATGAAGATCAGAGACATATGTCTAAGTCTAGAAGTGACCCTAAAGAAAAGGAAGCTGAGAAGGAGTTCTTGGAGTGCATGAGAAGTGAGGCTAAGAAACAGGAGTCTGAGGGAAAGGAGATAATACCCATAGGAGAGAAGGAACCTAGGAAAAGGTGTGCGTATATTGCTAAGCAAAGTGAGTTGACACATGCCCTTAAGAGCCATAAAACTGTGTTCATTCTTATATATAAGGACTGCATGATATCTAGTGCTGACTTACCATCCACATTGCCTAGTTCCATAGCATCATTTATTGAGGAGTACGATGTCCTATTTCCTGTTGAAGAACCATCTGAACTACCACCTTTGAGAGGCATAGAACATCAGATTGACTTTGTCCCAAGAGTTGTCCTTCCAAATCGACCGGCCTATAGGGCCAAACTTGAAGAAACAAAAAAATCCAAAGACATGTTGAGGAACTCCTGACCAAATGATGAGGATCAAGGATCCCATGATGGGGTCAATGGCAAAATAACAAGAACCAAGGCCAAACAACATGGTTATGAAGTTGGTAGCTTCTTGTGTAGACATGTGCAAGATGAACCTAAGGTTCATTGGGTTTGTAGCGCACCACCCTGGACTAGGGTCTCACAGTGGTGCACCCGCTATACTCTGCTACGAGAAGCAAAAGGCATCAATAACATCTATATGCATGTCGTCATAAGCATGCGAAAGCATCATAAAATGTACACAGCGTAATAGACATGCATTACAATAAATAACTAACTCCGAATACATCCGAAATACTGCCAGGACAAAGGGTTGTAATACAAATGTGAAATAACATAAATGCAAACTACATAATCTGGGCACATAAGCTCCTCACTGGTCACCTACCCCCGAGTCATCCTCAGCGGTTTCTAAAACTAGCTCTCATGCCTCTACAATATGATAAAAATAGGGATGAGCAATAACGAATTGCTCAGCAAGTATTTTCCCCTAGGTTCGTCATGTGGATCATGCATTGGAGACAAGTTAATAAAAATAAATACATTGAAATAATAACTTAATGCATCTCCATTTCACAAATGACGTGACAGATAAGACAAGTAGCATCAACATCATGTAAACATGTAAAGTGCGGAAAAATAAAGTCATCGAAGAAATTATACCATTTTCGTGTTTCCTTTCTTCTTATGTAGTTATTAAGCTTTTAACTCTTATCTTGTTCTAAACCCCCTTTTTTAATATGTCTATGTTACGAATCCACGTATTCTATCAATTCACCCTAAGTCCACTGATTGTCTAAACCTGTATTAGACAAGGTGGCTCGGGTCATATGCATATGCTCGTATGAAGAAATGACATGAATCATTTTCTAGAATCCTTTAAAATATAATAATTTTCATAACCATCATATCAAATCTGTCACAAACATGTACATAGCATCTTTCATCACATACGAACGGTAACACACGACACACCGACTGGGTTCTCCAGATAGTCTTGTGAACAAACTATGAACCCCAATGGTCCAACCATGGTGTTACATCATGTAGATATAGATCTAATGGTGACGTGTTATGGTGAAGATCTTGGGTCCCAGACACGATGTTATACACAGCCGAAACGTAAAACATAGATGTCATATGTAAGGCGGAGATCCTTTGTCCCAGACAAGGTGTTACACTCGGCCCACAGATGAAACATATTTATGCCACATGACACCAACCTCTCACCTAGGTTCCAATGTCATGAGACGCATCATAACGTCTACCCCTGACATCCTCACTACTACACTCGATGTTAGGCCGGCCTCTAATCATAAAACATGAGCTGTAAGAACAACAAAACGTATCCTAAAACTGTGCCTTTGGAATCAATCGGCGAATGGTACGGTTCGTTAAAATCCCTTCAAAAAGGTTTCACGTGATAAAATCATCTTCGTCAAACAAGCTGCGTAAAATTCCTTTAAAACATATTTACCCCTCTTTGCGTGGTCTTGGTTTCGTCCCCAAAATCAGCCCACTTTTGGGCTTTAATTGCTAAATTCTTGTCTAAATGGTCTATTTCTCATTTTATTTTGTGTCTCTTTTTAAAACAGCCCACTTCCCATGCCTTTTTTTAATTTTGAAATTACTATTTTGTCCCTTATGATGCCTTCGGCCAAAATGACCAAACAGCCCCTTATTTTAGCTTGTCACCTTTTTAGTTTACTTGATTTCCCATCTTTTAAATTTGTCACACATATAATGTATAATGTACATATCTTTTCATATATACACTCAAATAAACATTCAACATCATCATGGCACTCAAGAAGGCCACTTGGCCAAATGATAACTACACATACACACATAATTTTCAACTTGTTCATTACATTTTACATGAAAGATGCACATATCATTCACTAATCAATTTACATATTGTGCCATACACATAGTTTTCCATACATATATCCAATTATACATAAAACAACTTTATTGATGTTTAAATATATGCATAGGCTGAGGGGTGTGTTTGCACATACAGCACTTAATGCACCATTTAAACATATTCCATATACATATATCGATGTAGACAAATAAACACTATGTTGATACACACAATCCTCATTTGGCCGAATGTCCTATGTGTCTGCATCACATGAGTTATCACTTTTTGTACTTCTTACATACATCCTAGAGTGGTGTTTAAATGGCATGTATTATACATGATTTAGACACTTGATTCATGATCATACACACACTTTTCATTCTAACACATTAAAGACCATGCATGATGGTGTCTACCACAAATATGAAGATTGAAACTATGATCATGATGAATGTACATGTAAATGCATATGCGACTTATATCATTCTTAAATTGGACATGCAATACACTTTTCTACATCATCATATTCATAAGTGTATACGTAAGGGGAAATCACACCAAGATCATCACATAAATTGCATGCAAACATATTTTCTTATGCTTATAGGGAAAACATCATTTGAATTTATGCATGCATGCTCCAAGGTTGGATATGAAGATAAATGTCTCATTTTTGAATCCGCATGAAGAAGCTAAGTAGAATACTTGCCTATTCTTGGACTTAAACCTCGCATTGGAAAAGATTTCACCTTCATTCTAGATGGTAGCCATGGCCTTTGGCTAGAAATAGGATATGGTTGAACATCTTGAAACAAGAATTCTTAGAAGTTCTAGCTTTAACTCTTAGTGAAGCTCTTACCTTTGAAGGTCCTTAAGGCTATCTCTTTTTTGCAACTTAAAAACCTCCCTTCCTTCACATAGACACTCTTGGCCTTGAGATCAAAACGAGGATGAATTTGAGCAATTTTAGAAGCATGGAGGAAGGAGAATCACTAGGATCAAAGATTGTAAAATCTTACCTTTGGTTGTTGGTTGAAGGTTTTCTATACTTTGCATGTCCTCTTCCTTACATAGGATTGGAGAATTTTTCCTTCTTTCCCCCTTAGTGAGGGTCACGGTTGGAAGGGTAGGGAGAGAGCTCGGAAACTTGATTTCTTCCTTGATGAGAGAGGAGAAGAATTCTTTCTTTGGAATAAATCTTAGAATAAAGAAGAGGGGAAGAATGAAGTGGCATTCTTCCCTCCATACTCACGGTTTGAGTTTAAGAGGGGTGAAGAGGGTGCTCTAAAATGAAGAAAATGATGGATTTTGGAATCTTCTTAACATGGAGAGAAGGTGGTGTTCTTCCTTTGGAATGAAGAGAATGAAGTAAGATAGGAATTGCATGTTTTAGGATTGGTTGTGGGTAGAGGTGATGAGAAATTTCTTCCTTCCTTCCTTGGTGGAGATATTCTCAGTTTTAGGGGAAGGGAAGAGGTTAGGACTTGAAGAAATATTCTTGTTGGGGGTGGAAGTAAAAAGGGTGGGATGAGAGAAAATATAATTCCTTCCTCCCTTCTACCCATGTGGCCGAAAATTCCTAGTGTTGAGGTAGTGGAGGAATCCCATCATTAGTGTAGCTAGAAAGAGAAGAAAATGGTGGGATTAAAACCTTTGCGTGAAGGTTCATTGGTTTAAAGAGTGGCATGAAATGAAGGATGGGGAGTGGAGTGTGTAGAAGAATTCTTGCTCTCATTTTTCTCCTATTTGGCAGAATTCTTTAAGATTTGAAAAGATGAAAGAGTCTTCATCATTTCATTATGGAATTGAAAGAAAAGGTAGGAAGAGTGGATGTGTAAGGTTTGCATAAATGGACATTGGCGGGGAAAAGTTGCATGTTATCAAAAGATGGAAGAGTGGAGGATTCATGTCTTGTAACGGAGTAGGAAATGAATGAGAAGAAAGAGGTAATGAAGACTTAAACTTTCTTGGAGAGAAGAAAGATATGTTCTTGGTTGGAATAAGATGGAATGAAATAAAGTGAGACAAAGAATGGAGTCTTCCCCTCTTAGGAGACATGTGTCTGAAATTTGGGTAGAATGGTGGGGAATCTCCATCGTCATACTTCATGGAAAATAAGATGAAGCAATGGGAGAAGAATCGCATGTCTTAGGAGTGGTGGGAGTTGAGTGTTGTAATATCATAAAGAAAATGATTTTTTTTTTGCTCCTGCATTTGGCCGAGGTTAAGAGATAGAGGGAGAGAGAATCTTCATAATTCTGTTGTGTTGGAAAGAAATAAAATGATGGTGGTTGTAAATAGAATAATTAAGTGGGAGGCATGGAGTTATACTTCTTCATTATAGTCTTAGGAAATGGAAGGAAAGAAAGTCTAGTTGGTAGAGGGAAATTAGGTGTAAGAGAAGAATGACATAATGGAGTAAGATGGAAGACAATTTCTTGTCTTGGTAGTGGGTGGGCGGTCAAGGGTGATTGTGGTGCAGAAAAGGACAATTTTACCCTTCTTCATATTTTTCCTATGCCCTAATTTACATTTTCATTCATTTAGTGGTAAAGAAAGGCTTGTGTCTTACTTCATTTCTATTTAATTAGTTCACCTAAGTTATTTATTACCTAGGATCCCTTACTTATTTTAGATGCGTGACAAATATTTTACATATACCATTGACCGCGATACAACAATTGTACTTAAGTCTATACGGTACGCCCTATCTTACTACCATAAATTCCTTGTTTTATTTTCCTAACAGCTCGGGGGTGCGGTCATAACAACACATGTGTAGGATCTGCAAGGCACCACTAGAAGGGGGGTTGAATAGTGGGTACGGAAAACGTGGTTTTTAAAATTAGTTTGAACCAAAAACCCAACTTCTGAAAACAGTTTCTGTTTTCAGGACCAGTTTTAAAACGTTTTGAAAACTAGGTTTTAGGTCTTCAAAAATTCTGAAATTTGGAGAGCACTTAGACTCAGATGTTATGAGTATCTCCTAAAAATTTCGGATTAAAATTCAACCTCTAACCCCTTGAAAAATCGTTGGTGGTCAGATTGCGCAAATCTGCCAGAAACGATACACTGATTTGAAAAATTAATTCCTATTTGTACACAACTCCAAATGCTCTGAAAATTTAAAGACTAACCCCTTATATGTTTTATTTAAATGGGTTGAAACCGTTTTGAACAATTATTTTGGGAATTCAGTCAAATACGATCAAAGTCTCAACCTTTGCAAGCCTGAAAATCAGACTGTACTAGTCTCAGAACTTTGGACGTTTGGATGACTTATACTTGTCCAAAAGGGTTGAAACATGTGCCAAACGAACCCTAGAACGTGTGGCTATATTTTCTGAAAATTTCGTAATTTTTGAAATTCGTTTACTATTTTTACAAACGTGATTAAAAACAGTAAACAGTGCTGAAACAGAAAATCAGTGCTGAAAGTAAATGACACCAAGAATTTTATACTGGTTCGGTTATCAACAACCTACTCCAGTCTTCAAGGAACACCTTCCTTAGTTCACACTAATCACACAACTCAAAAACACCTTACCACAGGGTTGATGGAGTTACACACCAACTCCAACCCTTTACAAACCTTGTATGTTGAATACAATGCACACGAACACCACCACCTTGCAAGATTGAAGATTGATCACACCTTGATCAATCTTTTACAAAGATATAGAATGAGTGGTGGACTATTACAAGCCTATTCAAGAATAAGAATATAAGTACAATAGGCTTTTCAGAAGAAGAAAGAAAGAGAGTGTAGAAGAAGAAGGCTAGAACACTTTTGATCTTTCAATTTGCAACACTTGTTCTTGTTTTGTTTTGCTCTTCTTCCTTCCTTTTTAATCATCATGGCCGACCCCTTAGGAGTCCTTCTCCTCTTGAAAATTGTCTTCTAAGTCCTTGGGAGAATGTAAGACATCATTGTGAAATGATCTTGCTTACTTGGCACTCATTGATTGGTTGAATGTTGTCATCATTTGATGACTAGGAAAATCTGAGAATAACACTTAAAACATGTGCCAAAATCATCATAAAATAGTTGCCAAAATTCATAAGATTATCACATAAAGTTAGCAAGATAATTTTGTCACAAAAATGGTGAAAACTTCGGCCATAATGACAAATGCACATGCTGAAATTTCAACATGTGTTACATACACTTCTTGTTCAAAATATTTCCTATTTAGCATTGTTTTAATTCAAGAAATCTATCTCCATTTAGTACAAGACATCTTCCTCAATTTTGGAATTAAAATTATACATCACATAGGCCAAAAAATCGGCCATATCCATTACTACACATGCTGAAATTTTCAGCATGTGTGATATTCAAATATATCACAATTTTAATTCCATAACTTATTCAAATTACTTCCAAATTATCTTCCAATTAATCCACCTCAATCAAGACACAAAATATGAGCCATTAAGATGCTAAAAACGTCCAGCCATTAGCACACATGCTGAATTTTCAGCATGTGTCACAATTGTAACAAAATTTGAAACATTACCTTGTGTAGCTTCTTTCTTTAAATCACCAACATTGTGTGATTGATTCTTGACCAATAAAAATGTTGTATAGGCGTGTATGATGTATATACATGTGCTGAAAATTATTTTTGCTAATTTTGTAAAATAGTGCACATTTAATAATACACACATGTTATATTCCAATCAGCCCTTAATTTAATTTTCTAGAACACTTTAAGACGTATGATATATGTAAAAAGTGTCTAGATACGTGTCATATGATGTGCCAAAAATATTCCATGCATTGTGTACGTAGAAAATCGAATTTTCGATATTTATCGATTACCCGATTTTTCTCTAATTATATTCCAACTTTGTGCACATGTTATATATATTATGTTACACATATTATATATAATATATACTTTAAATCTCAACACTTGGCTGATCTAAAGTGGCGCCATTAACATGTGACAAAATTAAAATTGGAATCTTCACATTTTGGCCTTAATGTGAGGTGATTTATATGTGCCAACATGGAAAGAATTTTTGGCTGGAAATATCACCATTAGCACGAAATTTTTGATGATTTTTGAGGTGTAGGGGCTGGCCATCTATTTATGGCAAGTACGTGACACGTTGGCGAAGTTTCGGTATTCGCCCGATACGACAATTTTTGGTTTAGAACCTTTTAACATGTCGTATTTAACTTGTCATCACCATGTCTTATATCATATGATATAAGACCTGAATATACTCATAAATATGAGTTAAGTATAGTGGTGTGACGTTAACGTACGTACGTAAAATATATAACGTGTCGGTAGTACGTTGGAATATATGTGTATGTGCCTTTTTCAAAAAATCTGAAAATATATGTATATATATATATGTATGGCGTGTATATTTAATAAGGAGAGGAGGAGGAGACTTTCCTTCCTTAGCCTTGTTGCCTTTGTGCCTTTTCCAAATGTAGCTTCCTTTAATGAACTACTTAGTTTAATTAACTAAGTACTTCACTTAATGAACTAGTTTAGTTCATTAATGGTGGCACCTGAAAATAGTATAAACACAACAAATGTTTGCCATATGATGTAAGCTTTAACGCTTCATGGCTCGTTAGCACGCAACATTACATATGGGCTAAATAAGGCAAGTAATAAGCAATATCATACACATTTATCTTATGCTCGTTTTTGTGCACATTTAAATCATGTATTTGAAAATCACTCAAACCCCTTTTTCTCTACAACATGTTCTGATTACCTTTCTGATGGCAATGGGTCTATCATCAATTTGAACAATCTCCCTGATAGAGGAAGATTCTCCCTAAGTTTCTTTAGTATTCCTATCTAGGTCCCCCAGATGTTCAGAGTTACCTTAATTCCTCTGTGGGGAGTGCTGGCTCTCCCCCTCAACTGGAGCACTTTATCCTTTAGTGGCTCATTGTTAGACACATCAATAATACTATAGGTATTGCATTCCTTTTTCATATAACCCTTTTGATTCATCAAAGTCTACATCAAGTGAGACATACATCTTCCTTGTTAAGGGAGAATAACATTTATAACCTTTCTGTGTATAAGAATACCCAAGGAAAATGCATTTCTCTGATCTTAGATCCAGCTTACTTCTAAATTGCTTTGGTATGTGCCTGTAAACAATGCAACCAAACACTTTCATAGGAAGTTCAGAGAACAGATTAGAGTCAGGAAAACACCCAGATAAATCATTTTTAGGAGTTACATAGCTTAGGACTTTAGATGGCATTATGTTAATTAAATGAGTAGCAGTGAGTACACCCTCTCCTCATAAGTGCTTATGAGCTTTCATGGACATCATGATTGCCCTAGTTACTTCAGGAAGATGCCTATTCTTCCTTTTTGCTACACCATATTGTTGTGGGGCTTAGATGCATGAGGTCTTGTGGTGAATGCCCTTAGTGTTGAGGTATTCTTTTAGAGATGATTCCAAATATTCAAGACCATTATCAATTCTTAAGGTTTTAATTGTGGTATTAAACTGATTTTGTATCATGCATATGATTCTCTTAAGAATATCTCTAACTTCATATTTGTGTTTCATGAAATAGTGACAGGTAAGTCTGGTATGATCATCAACTAATGTAATGAACCATTTTACACCATTAATGTTTGTTACCCTTAAAGGTCCCCATATATTGGAATGGATTTAGTTAAATGGAGCACTACTTATATAGTCTTTCTTTGGATAACTAGTTCTACAACTTTTTACAAATAGACATTCTTCCCAAAATAGATCAGATTGTTTGACATTGTTGAATAGGCTTGGCATCAGCCATCTGAGGTACCAAAAGTTAGGATGCCCTAATCTCTTATGCCATAGCAAAATACTCTCAGTATTCCTACTAGCAATCATACAAGATCCTATACTAGTTTGATTACTGAGATAACTTGGCTCTTCAGCTTGGAGTGTGAAGATCCATTGACCTTGTTAGTACTGCCAATCATTTTCTTAGAGAAGATCTCCTAAAAATAACATTTAGATGGTGATAACTTTACTTCACATAGATTATCTTCAGCAATCTTTCCAACAGATATCAAATTAAAACTTAGCTCAGGAATAAATAGCACATTTTTTAGTTTTAGGTTTTCTGTTAACTTAGTGTTTCCACACCCAATTAAACTGATTCCAACACCATTAGCTACCTTGACTCTAGCAGGGATACTAAATGAGACAAAGCCACTTAGTGTTTTCTTATTCCAAGTCATATGATGTGTGGCACCAGAGTCAATAATCCAAGTAGACATTTAGAATTTTTACCATAGCTAGCCATAGTGGCCTGAACAGCTTCCTGATTCGTATCTAGAGGTTGTTGATGAGTTTGATATTGCTTCATAAACTTGAGAATATCATCTACTGGACTCTGAATGGGAACATCAGAAGGTCCAGTGACACAACTGTTGGAAACATTTGGACTGGATCCTCTTTAGGTATTTCTGTTAGAAGTCTAAGACATCCAAGATTCAAGGTTCTTCCATTGCTCATTGAACCTGGGTGGAGGCCTGCCATGCTTTGCAAAGCATCTTTTCTTAGTGTGGCTAGGTTTCTTACAAAATTTACAGAAGGGTCTAGAGTCATTTCCCCTTCTGTGATAAATATGGGATGGTGAAATTTATCTTTTGGCTGCTATAATAGCACTAGTGTGGTCATTTTTAAGAAGCAATGGTACATACACGTTCATTGCAGTTCCTTCAGTGGTAGAAGAGGAACTCATCATGATTTTTATTCTGCTTTCCTTTTATCTTATTTCATAGAAGACACTATTCATAGAGGGTTGAGGTTTAGAGCCTAGAATTCGTCCTCTAACAACATCAAATTCCTTGTTTAAACTAGCAAGGAATCTGAAGATCCTTCTTGTTTCAGTGATGCTTTTATACATCTTATCTGCATCTTGGCTTGGCCACTTATGTGAATTATAGACATCTATTTGTTGCCTAATTCGTTTGAACTGTCCAAAACACACATTTATTGGTGAGTCTCCTGCTTGATGTCATGGAGCATGACATCTTGCTCGTAGAACTCAGATATATTATCCACTTTAGGTTACATATCTTTGTGGCCTTCCAAATCTCAGCAGCAGAGTCATATAAGATAAAATTATCACTAATATAGGTAGTCATTGGCCTAATTAACCATGACATGATCATGGAGTTTTCAACATTCTATATTTTAAACTGGGCGTCACTTTCATTTGGAATCTCAATCTCAGATATAAGGTACTCTTCCTTACCTTTGCATGTGATAAACATCTTGACAGAACAGGAGTGGAATCAACCGCATTTTGATTTGAGCTTACTTCAATGGAGTTAATGGGAACAATAGAAATGGAGTTAATGGGAACAATAGCAGGGCAAGGATTAAATAGAGCTTCACTTCTAATTGATTCCATTTCTCAGTTTTTTTTCCAGATGTAGGTAGTTTAAGAGTATAGAAATGGGGAAGAAGATGAACAGTAATCAGACAGTTTGAATTTGTGAGCTTACGTGTCTCACCTGAGCTCTGATACCATATAGAGAAAACATAGCTCAAATGTATAAAACACACTTAAAATGAATAAAAAGAACACTCCAATATCATTTACAATGGCCTTAAGGCCTTATGTATACACTGATAACCCCAAGGGCTGGTCAGTTGAAACTGACTGTCTAACGGGTACTTTCCCCAGATAAAAACCATCCGGTAAACTGATCCAAAATCATCAAGTTGACGATGGATCGATAGTCCTATGATCATTCTGTGATTATATACAATAACTTCCTAAAATGAAGCAAACATACATAGAAAAATATGTGTGAGAACAAGTGTTCGCCGCTTGAAGAAAATTGTTCAACCTAATGCCTCAATTAAACTGGCAGATCCTTAGCACGCTTGGTTTGGAGCTTGGCACTCCAAGCTTGGGGTTTGGCACGCTAAGTTCACCCTGGTTGTCTCGATCTATTTGTTCTCCTTGTGAGGCTAGTAGTCCAACAAGGGCCAAGCATGAAGAAACAAAAGAGATCCAAAGACAAGTTGAGGAACTCCTAACCAAAGTCAAAGTTAGAGAAAGCTTGACCACTTGTGTTGTACCCGTCATCCTAGTTCCTAAGAAAGATGGCACTTGTGTTGGAATACTGGCCTCACAAGGAGAACCAACAAACCAAGACAAATAGGGTAAACCTGACGTGCCAAAACTCCAGCCTGGCGTGCCAAGCTCCAGACTAGGCATGCCAAGGGTCTGCCAAATTCATTGAGCATTAAGTCGAGCAGTTTTATCTAATCGTCAAACATGTGTTCACACATATAAATTTCTATGTATTTTTGCTTAATTCCAGGAAGTTACTATACATAATCATAGGATGATAATAGGACTACCAGAACATCAAAAGCTTGACGATTTTGGATGAGTTCACCCGATTGTTTTTGTCCGGGCAAAGTAGCCGTTAGGATGTCATTTTTAGTTAGCTAGCCGTCGGAGCTTCTCGTGTATATATAAGACTTTAAGACCGTTGTAATCAATATAGAAGTGTTCTTCTTGCTCATTTTAAGTGTGTATTATATGTGTGAGCTCTAGTTTCTCTATATGGTATAGAGCTAGAGTTATCCGAGAGCTCAAAATTCAAAAATGTTTGACTACTGTTCATCTCCTTCTTTCTGTCTTTGCTCTGCACTATCTGCAATTAGAAACTGAGTATTATGGAATCAATTGGAGGTGAAGCTCAATGAAATCCTAGCCCTGCTGTTATTCCTACTAACTCCACTGGAGTAAGTTCAAATCATAATGTGGTAGATCCCACTCATGTCACCATTATAAACAACAAGCTAAATGGGAACAACTATCAGGCCTGGTACAGAGCTGTCAGGATGTTTATCACGGGAAAAGGTAAGGAAGATTACCTTAAATCTGAGATTGAAATTCCAAATGAAAGTGATGCTCAGTTTAAAATATGGAATGCTGAAAACTCCATGATTATGTCGTGGTTTATTAGGGAATGACCACTGATGTCAGTGACAATTTCATCTTATATGATTTTGCTGCTGAGATTTAGAAGGCATCACAAGATATGTACTCCAGAGTAGATAATATATCTGAATTCTACGAGCTAGATGTCATGCTGCATAACATCAAGCAAGGTTACTCACCAGTAAATGTGTATTTCGGATAGTTGAAACGAATTGGTAGCAAGTTGGTGTGCATTATTCGCATAAGTGGCCAAGTCAAGAAGCAGATAGGATGTATAAAAGCATCACTGAAACTAGAAGGATCTTCAGATTCCATGCTGGGCTTGAACAAGGAATTTGATGCGGTAAGAGGACAAATTCTTGGTACTAAACCTCTGCCCTCTATGAATAGTGTCTTCTCTGAAATAAGACAAGAGAAAAGCAGAATAAAACTCATGATGAGTGCTCCTCAACCACTGAAGAACTACACTGAATGTGTCTGCACCACAGCCTCTAAAAAAGGAGCACACTACTACTACTATAGAATCCAGAAGGTATGTTCCACCATCCCACATTGATCACGGAAGGGGAAATGACTCTAGACCCTTCTGTAAATTTTGTAAGAAACCTAGACAAACTGAGAAAAAGTGTTTTTCTAAGCACATCAGGCCTCCTCCCAGATTTAATGAGCAATGGAAGAATCGTGAACCCTGGAGGTCTCAGGCTTCTAACAGGAATACATGGAGAGGATACAATACAACTGTGTCCAGCAACTTTCACTGGGCCTACTGATGTTCCTATCCAGAGTCAACTTGATGCCATTCTCTAGTTCATGAAGCAATATCAAACTCAATAATAGCCTCTAGACACAAATCAGGAAGCTATTCAGGCCACCATGGCTAGCTATGGTAAAAACTCTAAGCTTCTGTCTACTTGGATTATTGATCCTGGTACCACTCATCATATGACTTGGAATAAGAAAACATTAACTGAATTTGTTTCATTTAGTACCCCTGCTAGAGTCAAGATAGATGATGGTGCTAGAATCAGTATACTTGGGTGTGCGAAAACTAAGATAACAGAACATCTGATACTAAAGAATGTGTTTTTACTCCTAAACTAAGCTTTAATTTGATATCCGTTGGTAAGGTTGCTGAAGATAATCTATGTGAAATAAAGTTCTCACCATCTAAATGTTATTTTCAGGACATCTTCTCCGAAAAAATGATTGGAAGTGCTAGCAAGGTCAATGGACTCTTCACAGTTCAAGCTGAAGAGTCAAGTTCTCTTTCAAACTAGTATAGGATCGTGTATAATTGCTAGTAGGAATACTGAGAGTATTTTGCTATGGCATAAGAGATCGGGACATCCAAACTTCTTGTACCTAAGACGGATGATGCCAGCCTTGTTTACCAATGTCAAACAATCTGATATATTTTGTGAAGAATGTCTATTTACAAATAGTTGTAGAACCAGTTATCCTCAGAAAAACTATATAAGCAGTGCCCAATTTAACTTGATCTATTCTGACATATAGGGACCCTCAAGGGTAGCAAACATTAATGAGGCAAAATGGTTCATCATATTTGTTGATGACCAAACCAGACTCACCTGGCTCTATTTAATGAAACATAAATATGATATTGGAGAATGCTTAAGAGATTCATTTGTATGATATAGAATCAGTTTAATACCACCTTAAAGCCTTAATAACTGATAATGGTCTAGAATATTTGGAATCATCTCTCAAAGAATATCTCACTTCTGAGGGCATTCATCACCAGACATCATGCACCTATACTCCACAACAAAATAGAGTAGCAGAAAGGAAGAATAGGCACCTTCTTGAAGGAACTAGGGCAATAATGAAGTCCATGAAAGTACCTAAGCACTTCTAAGGAGAGGGTTTACTCACTGCTACTCATTTAATTAATAGAATGCCATCTAAAGTTCTGATCTATGTAACAACTAAAAATGCTTTATCTGCTTGTTTTCTTAACTCATATTTTCTCTGAACTTCCTATGGAAGTGTTTGGCTGCATTATTTACAGACACATACGAGAACAATTTAGAAGTAAGCTGGATATGAGATCAGAGAAATGTATTTTGCTTGGGTACTCTCATACAGAAAGGTTACAAATGCTACTCTCATGTATCTAGAAAAATGTATATCTCACTTGATGTAGTCTTTGATGAATCCAAGGGACTCTATGATAAAGGGATCATTGATACTGAATATGGCAGGGAATGCAATACCTGGAGTATTATTGACGTATCTAATAGTGAGCCTACCAGAAAAGAAAACACTTCAGTTGAGGGGGAGAATTAGTTCTCCCCACAGAGGAGTATAGGTAACTCTGAAAGTGAAGGAGACTCTTCCTCCATCAGGGACATAGGTGAGAATATTGATGAAAGTGAAGGAGACTCTTCCTCCATCAGGGAGACAGTTCAAATTGATGACAGACCCATTGCCATTAGAAAGAGAATCAGGACATGTGTAAAGTAAATGTATCCCATTGGAAATTACATCTCTTATGATTATGTGAATACTAATGCTAAATTGTTTGTTTCTGCCCTTCATAGTATAAGAATTCCGAAGAATGTTTATGAAGCTTTAGCCCATCCTGAGTGGAAGAAAGTAGTGGCTGATGAGATGGATGCCTTGGTCCAAAATAGGACTGGGAGATCATACCTGCAGTAGTTAGTATTAAACCTGTGGGATGTAAATGGTTTTTGCAGTAAAATATAACTCTGACAGATTAGTTAACAGGTACAAAGCCAGGTTAGTTGCAAAAGGCTTCATACAAACATTTGGAATTGACTATGAAGAAACTTTTTCACCTGTAGCCAAGCTAAACATTGTAAGAATAATTTTTTCTCTTGCTGTCAACCTAGACTGGCCACTCTTCCAACTTGACATCAATAATGCATTTCTTAATGGCAACTTAGAAGAGGAAGTTCATATGCATATTCCACCTCGATTCAGGTTTGAATCTAATAAGCACATGGCGTGCAAACTAAATAAGTCACTCTATGGTTTGAAACTATCCCCTAGGTCATGGTTCAAAAGATTTAACTCAATAGTAGCTTCAATTGGTTTTCATAGTGTTTGAGTGCTCATACCTTGTTCATAAAATATGCTGACAATCTCTGCTATGTTATTATTCTTGTATATGTAAATGATATAATTCTCAATAGAAACTATTATAGTGGCATCATGGAAACAAAGAAACTGTTAGCTCAGTCCTTTGAAGTAAAAGACTTAGACAATTAAGGTATTTCTTGGGTATGGAAGTTTCAAGGTCAGCTAGTGGCATATGTATCTCTCAAAGAAAATATATCTTAGACTTACTATAGGACACAAGCATGACTAACTGTAAACCTGCAAGTACTCCAGCTTAACATGGTTACAAACCACAGAAGACTTGTGGCTCAGGGTACACAGACAAGCAAAGGTATCAGAGATTGACTGGTAAGTTGATCTACCTGTCTCTTCCTAGGCCAGACATCTGTTATGGGGTAAACTTTATTAGTCAATTCATGCATAATCCTACTACAGAACATTATAACTACGCCTTTAGAATTCTAAGACATCTAAAGTCATCTCCTGGTCAGGGGTTGTTTTTAGAAGAACTCAGACCAGGACATTCAAGTATTCACTGATGCAAATTGGGCATGATCCACCTCTGAATGAGATTAACATCAGGATATGCTTCTTATCTGTGGGAGAACTCGGTAACATGGAGGAGCAAGAAGAAGCATGTTGTTTCCAGAAACAGTGCTGAAGCTGAGCTGCGGGCCTTATCTCTTAGTGTATGTGAAGGCTTATGGATCAACATGGTGATGAAAGATCTGAGAATGACTCTGGAGATCCCTATCCATGTTTATTGTGACAATATATCTACCATTCATATGACAAAAAATCCTGTCCAACATGACAAGTCCAAGCATATTGAAATTAAAAGGCATTTCTTGAGGGAGAAAATTGAGGAAAAAGAGCTTCAACTGCACTTAATCAGATCAAGAGAACAGATTGCTAATATACTCACTAAACCAGTAAGAATTCAAGTTTTCAAGACTTTTTTAGACAAGCTAGGGTGTATCAATATCTACACCTCTAGCTTGATGGGGAGTGTTGGAATACTTGCCTCACAAGGAGAACTAACAAATTAGGACAAACAGGGTAAACATGGCGTGCCAAGCTCTAGACCAGGCGTGCCAAGGGTCTGCCAACTTCATTGAGGCATTAAGTCAAGCACTTTTATCTAAGCATTGAACACTTGTTCACACATATAAATTTCTATATATTTTCCTTAATTCCAGGAAGTCAATGTACATAATCATAGGATGATCATAGTACTATCGGAACATCATTAGCTTGATGATTTGGATGAGTTTACCCTATTGTTTTTATTCAGGCAAAGTAGCCATTAGGATGTAATTTCAGTTAATTAGGCCTTGGAGCTTCTCGTGTATATATAAGGCCTTAAGGTCGTTGTAATCAATACAGAAGTGTTCTTCTTGCTCATTTTAAATGTGTATTATATGTGTGAGCTCTGATTTCTCTATAACTTGGAGAATGTGCACAAACTATAGGCCATCAATAAGATCACATTTGACATGTTGCATGGGCCTAGGTACTTCACCAAAATAGATTTTAAGCAAGGATACTTCCAAGTGAGGATTAGGGAGGAAGATGAATGGAAGACTGCGTTGAAGATTAAGTTTGGGCTCTGTGAGTGGTTAGTGATGCCTTTGGGCTAACCAACGCCCCTAGCACCTTTATAAGGTTGACGAATGAAGTATTGAGAGCGTTCATAGAGAGATTTTTTGTAGTATACTTTGATGACATCCTAATCTATTCCAAAACCATAGAAGACCACCTTGATTACATTAGAGCTGTCTTTGAGAAGCTTAAGAAAAAACAACTCTATGCCAACTTTAAGAACATTTCCTTTTTCTTGGAGAGGGTCGTTTTCCTAGGGTTTGTAGCCACGGCTAAAGGAATAGAGATGGATGAGGAAAAAGTAAGATCAATTACTTAGTGTCCTAAACCAAAGACTGTAGGAGAAGTGAGGAGTTTCCATGGGTTAACAAGCTTTTATAGGAGATTTGTGAAGGACTTTTCATCTATAGCTGTACCCCTGAATGAGATTGTTAAAAATATGAGCCTTTTCAGAGCCATAACAATAGGCATTTAAGGAACTTAAGAGAAGGCTAACCACTGCACCTTTTTAGGCTACCAAACTTTGATGAAACCTTTGAGATTGAGTGTAATGCAAGTGGAATGGGCATAGGTGCTGTGTCGACCCAAGGAAAGAAGCCCGTAGCCTATTTTAGTGAGAAATTGAAAGGAGCCTCTTTGAACTATTCCACCTATGATAAAGAGTTGTATGACTTAGTGCAATCCCTACAAACTTGGCAACATTACCTTCAACCTAAGTAATTTGTTATCCATACTGATCATAAGAGCTTAAAATACCTTAAGGGACAAGGTAAGTTGAACAAAAGACATGCCAAGTGGGTGGTAAGAATAATATAGTTGCTGATGCCCTTTCTAGGAGATATACATTAGTGACTACTTTATCCTTACAATTCTTAGGCTTTGAATCACTTAAGGAAATGTATGCAAATGATCATGACTTTGGCACCATATTTGAGGCATGTTAAGGGGCACATTTTGGAAAGTTTTACATGCATGAGGGATACCTCTTTAAGGAACATAAGTTGTGTGTACCCCATCATCCATGAGGGAGATGCTGGTTAGGGAAGCTGGTGGGGGAGGGTTGATGTGACAATTTGGCATTTTCAAGACATTAGAAACCCTTAAGGAGCACTTTTGTTAGCCCCACATGCATGTAGATGTTAAGAAGTTGTGTGGAAGTTGCATCACTTGCAAACAAGCTAAATTCAGGACCCAACCACACAACCTTTATACACCATTGCCTGCCCCTGACTCACCATGGGTTGACCTTTCCATGGACTTTGTCTTAGGCCTACCCAGATCTAGGGCTGGTAGGAATAGTGTTTTTGTTGTGGTTGCTAGATTTTCTAAGATGGATCATTTTGTTGCATGCAAGAAACGTGATGATGCTACATATGTTGCTGATTTATTCTTTAGGGAAATTGTTAAATTGCATGGTATGCCTAGAACAATTGTGAGTGATAGAGGCACTAAATTCCTTAGCCACTTTTGGCGTGTTTTGTGGGGGTAAACGAGGCACAAGATTGCTGTTTTCCACCACTGCTCACCCACAAACTTATGGACAAACTGAAGTAGTTAATAGAACTTCATCACAACTTTTGCATGCCATCATTTAAAAGAACCTCAAGAATCAGGAAGATTGTTTACCATATATTGAGTTTGCATATAATAGAAGCGTTCATCATGGTACATCGCATAGTCCTTTTGATATTGTGTATGGTGTTACCCCTTCGTCACATATTTACTTGATTCCCATACTTGTACATGAATGTTCTAGTCTTGATGGCAAACGAAAAGCTGAAATGGTTAAAAAGTTGCATAAAGGAGTTAAAACCAACTTGTGGAAAAGAATAAAGCTTATGCTAGGAGAGAAAATAGGCATCGCAAAAAGATTTCTTCTGAGCCTGGTGATTTAGTATGGTTGCATTTGAGAAAAGAAAGGTTTCCTACGGAAAGGAAGTCTAAAAATAATGCCACGAAGGGATGGCCCATTCCATGTCCTTTAGCGTATTGGTGAAAATGTTTATGTTCTTGATCTTCCCAAAAGGTATGGTGCTATTTCCTCCACTTTTAATGTTGCTGACCTCACCCCTTACAATGATGACCAATTTGATTCGAGCACGAATCCTTTAGAGGAGGTGGGCTTGATGCGTGACCAAGGATCCCATCAAGAGGTCAAGGCATCTCAAGGGCCTATAACAAGAAGCAAGGCCAAACAACTTGGGTTTGAAGTTGGAAACTTCTTGCTTAGGCATGTGCAAGATGAACTTGAAGTTCATTGGGTTCATTTCATTGAACCAACTCAATAAACGTTTGTCTTGCCTTTGGGTGTCTTGCATTTTCATTTATTATCTCTTTTGTTATTTGTTTGATTCTTGTTATGTTTTATTTTCTTTGTAGGAGCTGTTGGAGTTACCAAACCCATGATGGAAATATGTATATCTTTGAGGAGTTCTAGACAAAGTATGCTGAAAAGAGCTTAAAACTGCATGGAATTTGTTGACGCATAACTCAGTCATACGAGATCCAACTTGACTCATTCAAAATCCAAAGTTCAAGTTCATGATGTGGAATAAAATACCCAAGAAGGACTCATCTTCAATTCGAATTATATTTGCAGGAAAAATCGAGTCAACTAGAGGTGCCACTTCAGCCTAAAATCCAGCCTACTGTTTAACTCTTTGAGATTGAATTCTTTAACCAGCTTTAAGGAGTTTCAGGCGTTATAATCTAGTCCTAAGAGCAGAATATATTTTGTTTTATTGCACCTTTGACTAGGATAAGTGTTAGATTAAGTTTTTATTCTTATTTAAAGCCTTGTAAAACCGGATGAACATTTTCAGCTTGGTTATGAAGAAAATTTTGTTTGCTTTGCTCTTTAGAAGGTTGCCCTTTGTTTTCTTTGTTTTGCACTAAGAAACAATGTTAAGACCTCTCAAAGATTGATCTATTTGAGGGTGACTGCCATTGCTAAAGACTATCGTCTAGGAGGGTTGAAATCAGCTTGCCTGCCAACGACTATTCCCATGCAAAGGTTGGCTCACAAGGCTAAATCCAATGCAAAAGAAGCACGAAGGAGTCAAACTCCTTTGTGGCTAAACCATTATGAAGGAGGAAGTTTAAAGTGGAGGGTGGATCATGCACCGTGCATGTATCAGAGCTGAACATAAGAACTCTGTCCCAAGTCTTATTATGCAGCAGCACCATTAGCTATTGGCTTCTACTCCTTATTCACTGCCTGCTTAGGAGACATATAGGTCATACTTGAGCTGGAAGCTATGTTGTTGCTCCTTCTGGCCGTTTGTTTCAATCTCAATGCTGCTTTAACTGCTTTGGTTCTTGTCATTACTTAACAAAGTAAAGAAACCAAATAACAACTAAAATTTGAATATCAATAGTAAGTAAAAGAGGGAAGTAATCAGGTAGAATGATGAATAGCAAGAGAATAGGGGGATGATTTCCTTCCTAGAGAGAATGTAGAGAGTTTCTCTCTCTGCACCATGCCATTTTTGCGAGTATACCAACTTACGGTTTTCAACAACAAATGTTTATAGAACAACCCATTTGGACTTCAGATCGGCAAATGCAATTTTGTCACAGCTTGGACTCTAAGGAGTTAACCAACAAGTCCTAGACTCTATCCTATCCTTCCCACTGATGGAAGACGTGTAGAAGTCCCTAGAAATACCACTAAAAGGTTTAAATCAAATCAATGCCAAAGCAAGGCTAAGAAAAGCCGAAAATGTTCATTTAAGCTCAAACCAGTGATTCTGATGGAAGTAGCACGGTTGATGACTTTCTCTAGTCCAACCTCCTTCCCATTCTCTTATCTATGCTTCTTGGACTTCAAAAATCTTAAACCCAATGTGGTCCTTCAACAAAAGTTTGTGGAACAACCCATTCGAACTTCAAATTTGTAAAAGCAGTTTCGCCACGTCTAGGACTCTTAGTACTTAACGAACATGTCTTAGACTCTATCCTATCCTTTTCAATTGATGGGAAACATGTATAAGGACCAAGAAACACCATAAAAAAGCTTAAATAAAATCAATACTCAAAGCAACGATGCCCTAAATGTTCATTGAAGCTCAAGCCGGTAATTCTGATGGAAGAAGCACGATTGACAACTTTCTCTAGCTCACCATTTACCTATGCTCTTACCTATGCCTCTTGGACTTTAAAAATGTTAACCCAATGTGGTCCTTAAACAAAAGTTTGTGCAACAGCCGATTTGGATTTTAAACTGACATATGCTATTTTGTCACGCCTAGGACTCTTATGACTTACCAACAACTCTTAAACTTCATCCTGTCATTTTCAACTGATCGAAAGCGTGTAAAAGGTCCTAGAAAAACCAAGAAAAGTGCGAATCAAATCAACGCCCAAAGCAAGGGTAAGAAAAGTCCAAAATCTTTATTTAAGGTCAAACTAGTGATTCTGATGGAAGAAGCACAGTTGATGACTTTTTTCAGTCCACCCGCCTTCCCAAGCCTTATTTATACTTCTTGGACTTCAAAAATGTTAATCCATGCCTAGGACTCTTAACAATTAAGAAACATGTCTTAGACTCAATATTGTCCTTCCCAACTGATAGAAAACATGCAAAATGTTCTAGAAGCACCACAAATAAAAGATTAAATCAAATCAATGCCCGAGGAAAGGCTAACCAGGGCACAAAATCTTCATTAAGCTTAATCCAGTGATTCTGATGCTAGAAGGACGGATGACGATTTTTCCCAGCCCACTTACTATCCCACTCTCTTATCTATGTTTCTTGGACTTCAAAAATGTTTAAAGCAAATCAATGCCCAAAAAGCAAGTCACAAAATCTTCATTTAAGTTCAAACCTGTGTATCTAATTCAAGAAGCATGGTTGATGACTTTGTCCAATCCACCCGCTTTCCCATGCTCATTTCTATGCTTATTGGACTTCAAAAATGTTGACCCAATTTGGTTATATTTGGATTTCAAATCATTAAATGCAATTTCCCCCACGTCAAGGACTGTTAGAGCTTAACCAACATGTCTTAGTCTATCCTATCCTTGCCAATTGATGGAAAATGTGTAAAAGATCCTAGAAATATCACAAAAAAGTTTAAAGCAAATTAGTACCCAAAGCTAAGCAAAGCCCTAAGTCTTCATTTAAGCTCAATGTGGTGATTCTCATGGAAGAAACATGGTTGATGACTTCCTACAGCCCACTCGTCTACCTATGCTCTCATCTATGCTTCTTGGACTTCAAAAATATTCACCCAATGTGGTCCATTGACAAAAGTTTTTGGAACAACACATTTAGACTTCACTTCGGCAAATGCAATTTTGTAAAACCATGGAGTCTTAGGACTTAACCAATAAGTCTTATACTCTATTATATCCTTTCCAACTGATAGAAAATGTGTAGAAGGTCCCAGAAATATCATAAAAATAGTTTAAAGTATATTGAAGCTCAAATCAAGGCTAAGCAAAGCCCATAGTCTTCATTTAAGCTCAAACCGATGATTCTTCTAGAAGAAGCACCGTTGATGACTTTCTCCATCCCACATGTCTACCAGTGCTCTTATTTATACTTCTTACACTTTAAAAATGTTAACCCAATCTGCTCCTTCAAAATTTTCTGGAACAACCCATCTGTAATTCATATTGGAAAATGCAATTTTATGACATTTAAGACTCTTAGTACTTAAGAACAAGCTTTGACTTTATCCCATCCTTCCCATTGATGGAAAACGTGTAGAAGGGCCTAGAAGCACCATAAAAATTTTAAAGCAAATCAATGCCTAAATCAAGGCTAAGCAAAGCCCTAAATCTTCATTGAAGCTCAAACCGGTTATTCTAGTGAAGAAGCATGGTTGATGACTTTTTACAGTACACTCGTCTACCCATGCTCTTATCTATGCTTCTTGGAATTCAAACATGTCCACTCAATTTGGCCCTTCGACAAAAGTTTGTAGAACAACCAATTTGGGCTTCAAATTAAGTAAATTAAATTTCCCCATGTCAAGGAGTTTTAGAGCTTAACCAACTTGTCTTAGACTCTATCCTATCCTTCCAACGGATGGAAAAGTGTTGAAGGTCCTAGAAATACTACATAAAAGTTTAAAGAAAATCAATGCCCAAAGTAAGGCTAAGTAAAGCCCAAAATCTTCATTTAACCTCAAACTGATGATTCTAATGGAAGAAGCATGGTGTACGACTTTTTCTCGTCTACCCTCCTTCTAATGATCTTATCTATGCTTCTTGTACTTAAGAAATGTGATGAGGTCAAATGAGCTAAATAGCATAAAAAAGGGGCATGCAGCGGGATGGAGAAGGTAGAAGCGTGTCCTTGGTGTTTAAATGATGATTTTCAAGTTGTATTCAAGAAAGAGAATATGTCTTGGTCACATTCGTATGCTCGGGGGATGGCGCCCGTATATGACCTTGTAGGGTCTTATTTTCGGCATTGATGAGGTTGTAAATATTTTATTCTATTTTTTTGGGTCTTCTAGCTTTTGGAGCATCTTGGTATGTTCAAAATGTGTAGAATCTGTTTTTGTAGGAATGAATTGTTTGAAGGAACTATTCTTTTAGAATAAAAGGAAAGTTTTGACTGCAGGACCAGCCGTCGGTATTTGGAGCATATCTTGGCCTACAAATATCGGAATGATGTGATTCAAAATCCTGTGTAAAGCTAAGATCTGTATATACAACTCTCAAGAAGGGAATATCATCAAATTCGACTCCTAGAAGGGCACGAAATCGCATGCAAAATCCGACACGATTTCAGAATCCTAGTTCTATTAAGAATCTTTTGTTTTCCTGTTTCAATCTTAGCTTGTGCTTATTTAAGGGCCTTGTATGCACGAAATTCATACATAAATTTTTATTCAGCCAAACACAGAATTCTTTGCAAGTTTTACTTGTGTTTGATCTTTGATCAAAATTAAGATTCATACCAAGGTCTTGAGCAAAACTTATGGGGAATCTGCATTCTTCATCATTGAAAACACGTACAAAGGGTGTGAATTCATTCTTACAAACATTTTTCAAGGAAGAAGAGTCTTGCTCATTCCAAGTCAAGAAGTATACAACCAAGTGTGATCTTTCATCGTTCTTGACAACCGAACATGATTTCTTGAGGAGGATCGCTTAGAACAAGGAAAGATCGTTTCCTTACATGCTAGACTCCCATCATTTTGGTATCAGAGCTGCAGGTTCCTTGTTCTAATTCCATGTTTTTATTCTGTCCATTCATCATCACGAACTGTACACAAAAACAATCACAAAAAAATTATGTCCGCACAAAAATATCCATCCACATACACACTCTTGTCCTTACCCTTTCTTGTTTGTAAATTCTTGATTATCTTAGATTGTCTCCTTAATTGGAAAGTAATCTAGATAGATTGTTGAGTTATGCACAAAATAAGAAGTCATCCATATGCACAAAACAAGAAGGCAGTCTACAAAGTTCCACACGCATAGACCCTAGTTGAGTTGCATCAAAAGCTATCACCTTTTCCATCTTCTTGAATGATCTTGAATGAAATTTGTGTATTTTGTGTTAATCTTTCTATTATAGAGCCTAGGGCTTGCATCTAGTTGTTTTTATTCAGCTTACAAATAAAAAACTAACTACTTTTGCTAAAATGGCCACCGAATCTTGAACAGAATCTTGTTGCTTGAAGCTCTTACTTGAATTTGGTTGTGATTGTGATTAAATACTTGTGATTCTTGGTGAAATACTTGAATTGAAACATATCCATTATCCCTAGACGAAACCAAACAAGATAACCAAACTTTCATCATACAAAATCATCCAAAACCATACTTTCTATCACGACCATATTCGGCCAACCCCAACATATATAGCACCCTTCTCGAACAAAACCCCCTAAACATAGTCCCTCAACATCATACAAACGACCTAAACAGTCACCAAACAAAAGGCAAGAGCTTGAACACTCAGTTAAACAAAACAGCCACAAACCGAGAAAATTTGTGCAAGAGTCTTTTGGAAGTTTTGGCAAGGTATCTTTTTTCAATAAATGTCATATTTATTCTGTTCTTGAAGAAAAAAAGTCAATAAGAAAATTTTGGATATAGTTCTTGAAAAACCAAAAGCAAAAATAAGAAAAGAAAGAAAATTCAAGAACCTCGCGCATACATATTGGAATTGAGTCATTACATAGGGATTTTGATCCTTGACTTATCTACTGTTGATCTATATAGAAAGATTGGAAAAAACATTCGGGAAATATATTGTTTTCTCCTCCAAACTGAGACCAAACATATAAAGCACCAAAAACTGCCCAACCTCAAATTTGCCCTTAACTACCCTATACATATTTGGAACGTTTTTGTGCATGTTAGACCATTAGGATTGCATTGTTTTAATTGTATTCGCTAACAAGTTTGTCTAAGGATTGCCCGAAGCAACCCATTAGTGATTTTTTGATTCAAGTGTACTACATCACTTTTGGCCTCTTGCATTCTTTGAGTCCTAGTTATCCTAGTCATGTTTGAGTCTTTTAGCTGCCTTGATTGCTATCTATACTGCCTTCTCTTGATTATATTGCCGTGGAATATTCTCCATTTGAGGAGCAAATTTCCGGTGCACTAGGCTCCTGCATTTGCATAGGGTCTAGGGAGGGCCTGGATCACTTCACGATCTGATGTACGCAGCCTTACCTTACCCTTTGTGCAAGAGGCTGTTTCCATGGCTCGAACCCGTGACCTCAAGGTCACAAAGCAACAACCTTACCAGTTGCTCCAAGGTGTTAGGAAATCCGACAAGATCACTGCAAAAACGCGCAGCGGAAAACAAAACTTGATCTCCGATTTCCTACCAAGGATCCATGTTGTTCGTTTAATTCGATGAAAGAAATCAAAAATCATACCTCTGTAGATTCGAAAACTGCAGACGTAGAACATGCGAACGTAGGAGGTGCGATGACACGATCACCCTCTGTCGGTATCCACACGAATGCTTCCGCCCGGAGTGCTAGCTCTTGAACGGCGCGGCTGAGAGAACTCGCTTTTCTCCAAAAACGGCTCTAGGGCATTCTGTTGTTTTTCGTTTTTCTGCTATAGTGTAGTGTACGAGACACACTATGCTATATACATATATGTAGATATCAAAATCCGATTCCAAATCGGATTGGTTAATGCCTATCATAATCCGTACCAAATACGGATTCTGTTAGGATTAGATAAAATCAATCAAAATCCATATCAGATATGGATTCTATTGTTATTATTCGATGATATAAGTATATATATATATACATATATGTAAAAACGAAAATAATAATAATAATAATATTTAATATCAAATATTAAAATTATTAATATTAAAAACTATAATAATAATAATTAATATCCAATATCAATATTATTAATATTATTAATCTCAGCCATACGCATTCTTGTGTGTGACCCGATAGGCCCATATTAATTGGCAGTTGATTAAATCTCTATTAAAACAACAAGTCGTAATTGGCCTCTAGCAAGGCATTACGACCACCCAATTAATACGAGTACAGTCCAACTAGCCTAACAATAGCACATGCATTAATCCCTTTATCACACGATATCTAGTTTGAACATAAGTCATGGTCAGCGTCATACTTATATTGTTCAAACATATGATTACTCGATCTCTAAGTAGACTGATAAAACAAATGATATTGATCACACTATCAATTCATTTGAGCACGGCCATGCACTTCACAGTCTCACTAATCGAGTGGTCCAAAGATATCTCTTTCAAAAGAGAGGGACAAATTCTATCTTGATTGTTCAATATCCTCGACATAATTTCTATCACATTCAATCATGACCTTTATTATTATCCAGTTACGGATAACGTTTGATCATGTCAAAATATAATAGTCCTTATGTTGGAAACTATGACAATCTCAAGTCAAAGGATTAAAACATGACTATCATGAGATTTACTTATGACGCTAATCCATGTAGTAATCTCATGATGGGTCTATCCAATACACTGTTCTCTAACAAGTATCTATGAGATTGATTTGTATCACCATACACATAATCATCTCATGATTATCAAATCAATACTCATACTGGTTATAAATTATTTTATCTCTATAACAATAATGAATCAGAGACATATATCAAAATTGTGTAACATACTAATCAACAATAATGATAATAAAACCTCTTTTATTAATAATAAATGTATAACATAAATATCCAAATCATGGCCTAGGGCACATACACTAACAATCTCCCACTTGCACTAGGCCTACAAATATCTGAGACCCATAGATCTAGTGTGCTGATCATGCTTGACCTGTGAGAGAGGCTTAGTCAAATGATCCGCTATGTTATCGTTTGTGTCAACTTTGCATATCTTGACATCTCCTCTATCGATGATGTCTCGAATGAGATGGTAGCGTCTGAGTATATGTTTAGATCTCTGATGAGACCTAGGCTCTTTTGCTTGTGCTATGGCACCATTGCTGTCACAATAAATGTCCACAAGATTTGCAATGCTAGGTACCACTCCTAGCTCAGTGATGAACTTCTTCAACCAAACTACTTCTTTAGTTGCATCTGATGCTGCTATATACTCAGCCTCTGTTGTAGAATCAGCCACAGTGCTTTATTTTGAACTCTTCCAACTAACAGCTCCACCGTTCAATGTGAAAACAAAACCGAACTACGATCTGAAATCATCTATGTCGGTTTGGAAACTAGCATCTGTGTAACCATTTACAACTAACTCGTCATCCAAACCTCCATAAACCAAGAATACATCTTTAGTCCTTCTGAGGTACTTAAGAATATTCTTGACAGCTGTCCAGTGACCTTCACCGGGGTCAGCTTGATATCTACTTGTTGTGCTCAATGGATATGAGACATCTGGTCTAGTACATAAAATGGCATACATGATTGATCCTATAGCAGAAGCATAAGGAATTTTATTCATTCGATCTCGCTCATCAGATGTCCGAGGACATTGATTATTGCTAAGATCAATGCCATGAGACATAGGCAGGAATCCTCTCTTGGACTCTTGCATGTTGAACCTCTTCAACATTTTATCTATGTATGTACTTTGACTCAAGCCTATTATCCTTTTAGATCTATCTCTATAGATCTTGATACCAAGGATATAGGTAGCCTCACCCAAGTCTTTCATTGAGAATGAATTCCCTAACCAAACCTTAACCTTTTGCAAGGTAGGGATATCATTCCCAATAAGCAATATGTCATCCACATATAAGACCAGAAACACTACTGCACTCCCACTAACCATCTTGTAAACACAAGGTTCATCTTCTTTCTTGATGAAACCAAAGTTCTTAACTGTTTCATCAAAACGAAGATTCCAGCTTCGAGATGCTTGCTCCAATCCATAGATGGACCTTTGAAGCTTGCAAACCTTCTTTGAATTCTCAGGATTTACAAAACCCTCAGGTTGTGTCATGTACACATCCTCGAGTAAATTTCCATTAAGAAAAGTAGTTTTGACATCCATTTGCCATATCTGATAATCATAGTATGCTGCAATGGCAAGGAGAATTCGAATAGACTTAAGCATAGCAACTGGTGAAAAGGTTTCATCATAGTCTATACCATGAGTTTGCTTGAAACCTTTAGCCACAAGCCTTGCTTTGTAGGTTTTCACTTTTCCATCCATGTCAGTTTTCTTCTTGAAAACCCATTTGCAACCAATAGTCTTAATACCCTCTGGAGGATCAATTAAAGAGCAAACTTGGTTATCAAACATGGATTGCATCTCAGAATTCATGGCTCCAAGCCATTTATCTGAATCTGGACCGACACAGCTTCCTGATAGGTAGTAGGCTCATCTTGATCTATGAGCATAACTTCACTATCATCAGTCACAAGAAATCCATATCACTCTGACTGACGATATATCCTATCAGATCTGCGTTGGACTTGTGTTACATTTTTAGGCACCACAACTATTTGTGGTTCTGAAATTGTCTCTAAAGACGGTTCAATGATATCTTGTGGAACTTGAGTTTCCTCAAGTTGTACTATACTCCCACTAATTCTCTTAGAGAGAAACTCCTTTTCTAAAAAGACTCCATTTCGAGCAACAAACACTTTGTTCTCTGAGGGAATATAGAAATAGTACCCTTTAGTTTCTTTAGGATACCCCACAAAAATACATCTGATAGACTTTGGAGCTAGCTTATCTAACACTAATCTTTTCACATAAGCTTCACAACCCCAAATCTTAAGAAAAGACAAACTGGGTCTCTTACCAGTCCACATCTCATATGGTGTCTTTTTAACCGCTTTAGATGGTACACGATTCAAAATGAATGCAGCTGTCTCCAAGGCATAACCCCAAAAAGATAGAGGAAGATCTACTTGACCCATCATAGATCGAACCATATCTAATAAAGTTCGATTTCTCCTTTCAGAAATACCATTCCATTGTGGAGTTCCTGGAGGAGTCAACTGTGAAACGATTCCACAATTTCTTAGATGTTGGTCAAATTCTTGGCTTAAATATTCACCACCTCGATCTGATCGAAGCGTTTTAATTGACTTACCAAGTTGATTTTGTACTTCATTTTGAAAAGTTCTAAACATTTCAAAAGACTCATGCTTATGTTTCATTAGGTAGACATTGCCAAACCTACTGAAATCATCAGTAAAAGTTATGAAATACAGAAATCCTCCTCTGGCACTAATGTTGATTGGGCCGCATACATCTGTATGTACCAAGCCCAATAAGTCATTAGCCCTTTCACTATGTCCAGTAAAAGGGGCCTTTGTCATCTTTCCAAGCAAACAAGACTCGCAATTCTCAAATGATTCAAAATCAAATGAATCTAATAATCCATCTTGATGGAGTTTAGATACGCGCTTCTCATTTATATGGCTAAGGCGACAATGCCACAAATATGTAGGGTTTAATTCATTTGGCTTAGTTCTCTTTGAAAATATGTTATAAATATTACCGTCATCGGAATCATCAAGGTTAAGGACATAAATGCCATTATAACTACTTGCAATACAATAAAGCAAGTCATTTTTATCAAAAATATAACACTTCTTAATTTTAATCAAAAATGAATAACCTTCATCATCCAAAACAGATACTGAAATAAGATTTCTACTCATAGTAGGAACATAAAAGCAATTGTTCAAAACTAACAAAAGCCCATTGGGCAAGACAAGCTCATAAGTCCCTACAGCTATAGCAGCAACTCTTGCTCTATTGCCAACACGTAGGTCCACTTCGCCCTTCTTCAGCATCCTACTCCTTTTGAGCCCCTGCATATTTGTACAAATATGGGATCCACATCCAATATCTAATACCCAGGAAGAAGAAGTAGATAAATTAATTTCTATAACATAAATACCTGAAGATGTAGTCGCACTAGCCTTCAGCTTCTTCAACTCATCCAAATAAATGTCACGGTTTCTTTTCCAATGCCCACGCTTGTTGCAATGAAAACAAGTTCCTTCCTTAGGAACCTTTGCTTTGGGTCCAGGTTTTGGCTTAACTTGACCCTTTGACCCTTTTGCACCCTTTGCACCTTTGGGCTTACCCTTGCCTTTACATTTCTTTTTCACTGGCTTGATATTGACACTCCATACTTGGGTAGGACTTTTGATATTCCCCTCAGCAGTTTTGAGCATACCATGTAGCTCAAGAATGGACTTTTCCATATTATTCATATTGTAGTTCATGACGAACTGAGAAAAACTGCTAGGCAAAGAGTGTAGGATCAAATCCGTGGCGAGTTCCAAAGTCAGGGGATATCCAAGTCTTGCAAGGCGATCTATATAGCCTTTCATCTTCAAAACATGAGCGCTAACAGATTCACCTTCAGACATCTTACAGTCAAAAAGTTCAACAGCGGTGTCAAACATATCCTGCCTAGCCTGTTGTTGGAATGCTTGTTTGAGATGCACACTCATCTCATAAGCCTCTAAGTGTTCCAGGTCCTTCTGAAGTCCTGGACACATAGTTGCCAACATAAGACATCCTATGTCATTGGAATCTTCCACATGCTTCTTATACTTGTTCTTAGCAGCAACAGAAGCATCAGCAGGAGGAGGTTCAGGGACAGGATCATCGAGCACGTAGGACTCCTTTTCTTGCTTGAGAACGATTCTCAAGTTTTGAAACCAATCAACAAAATTAGTCCCATATTGTTTTAGTTTTTCCTTCTGAAGGATAGATCGCAGTGATAAGGTGGAATTATTACTAGCATCCATTTATGATCTACAAAACATGCAAATTAACACTTTATTAATAATGATGTTAAAATTTATAAAACTCCCACTAAAACATAACCCTCAAAAGAAATATTTTAGTGAGCTAAGATCCATATTTGACTTAATTCTAAACTCAGCTTTGGCTTGACGCTTAAAATTAAGTTATTTAGGTAGGTAACTTCTTTACCAATTACATCTCATGTAACTCTTAGAATTTATGGAATAATGATATCATATATCATTGTATGTTAGATTCCATCTAATGCCTTGGGCCCAAAACCATTTTGATAGCCCAATTAAGTCTAACAAATTTTAAACATATGAGTAGCACTATTACTCATCCTACGTAGCTGGGAATGTTTAAAGCACATTGCTTTGGCAATACCTACTTTAATACAATCCCAGTTTTAATAGGTGTTTAAGACATGGATGGCATCAAGACTTAAATTATTAATGAGGGTTCAGCTTAGTTTATGTCTTGCACTGCATATCATTATATCATAGCATCTTATATGCATATATTATCTATCATCCACGCATCTCATACAAAATGATAAATATGTAAACGTGACATAGCATGGCCAAACTAAATATGATCTTCATGAGACCAAATATGATCATAAAGGAAACCCTATGTGAAAGACTTCCTATTACAACATTTGCAATGATACATATCTTCTACTCTTGAGCTCGTGCCTCCATCTCCATGGAATCCACTCGTCCTTGGTATGTGTCACCATCACCACTTTTGTAGCTTGATTATTCATTTATTACAATAATAAAGAAAAACCTAACTACTTGTATAATAAAATACAACAAAAACTACAGCAGCAAGCAGGCCATAATAACCAAAAAATAGAAATATGACTAAGTCAATCACACAAAAACGAATCATCACACGAAAAAGAATTCTGCCATTTACATATCATGGCATATTGTGTGTTTATATCTAATATAAACAGAGTCGGTTTAATCATCACACGAAAACGAATTCTGCCATTTACAAATCATCTCATGGAAACGTATTGAAAAACACCATTCTTCTCTCATCATATGAAATTCGAATTAGCGTTTTATGCATATCATGCCATACGAAAAACAGTAAACATATAATCACATAAGCATGATATAATCGATTTAAACGAAATCAACAAGTGGCTCTGATACCACTGTTAGAAAATCCGACAAGATCACTGCAAAAACGCGCAGCGGAAAACAAAACTTGATCTCTGATTTCCTACCAAGGATCCATGTTGTTTGTTTAATTCGATGAAAGAAATCAAAAATCATACCTCTGTAGATTCGAAAATTACAGACGTAGAACGTGCGAACATAGGAGGTGCGATGACACGATCACCCTCTGTCGGTATCCACACGAATGCTTCTGCCCGGAGTGCTAGCTCTTGAACGGCGCAGCTGAGAGAACTCGCTTTTCTCCAAAAATGGCTCTAGGGTTTACTGTTGTTTTTCGTTTTTCTGCTGTAGTGTGGTGTACGAGACACACCATGCTATATACATATATATAGATATCAAAATCCGATTCCAAATCGGATTGGTTAATGCCTACCATAATCCATACCAAATACGGATTCTGTTAGGATTAGATAAAATCAATCAAAATCCATATCAGATATGGATTCTATTGTTATTATAAGATGATATAAGTATATATATACATATATACATATATGCAAAAACGAAAATAATAATAATAATAATATTTAACATCCAATATCAAAATTATTAATATTAAAAACGATAATAATAATAAGAATAATAATTAATATCCAATATCAATATTATTAATATTATTAATCTCAGCCATACGCATTCTTGTGTGTGACCCGATAGGCCCATATTAATTGGCAGTTGATTAAATCTCTATTAAACCAACAAGTCGTAACTGGCCTCTAGCAAGGCATTACGACTACCTAATTAATACGAGTACAGTCCAACTAGCCTAAAAATAGCACATGCATTAATCCCTTTATCACACGATATCTAGTTTGAACATAAGTCATGGTCAGCGTCATACTTATATTGTTCAAACATATGATTACTCGATCTCTAAGTAGACTGATAAAACAAATGATATTGATCACACTATCAATTCATTTGAGCACGGCCATGCATTTCACAGTCTCACTAATCGAGGGGCCCAAAGATATCTCTCTCAAAAGAGAGAGACAAATTCTATCTTGATTGTTCAATATCCTCTACATAATTTCTATCACATTCAATCATGACCTTTATTATTATCCAGTTACAGATAACGTTTGATCATGTCAAAATATAATAGCCCTTATGTTGGAAACTATGACAATCTCAAGTCAAAGGATTAAAACATGACTATCATGAGATTTACTTATGACGCTAATCCATGTAGTAATCTCATGATGGGTCTATCCAATACACTGTTCTCTAACAAGTATCTATGAGATTGATTTGTATCACCATACACATAATCATCTCATGATTATCAAATCAATACTCATACTGATTATAAATTATTTTATCTCTATAACAATAATGAATCAGGGACATATATCAAAATTGTGTAACATACTAATCAACAATAATGATAATAAAACCTCTTTTATTAATAAAAAATGTATAACATAAATATCCAAATCATGGCTTAGGGCACATACACTAACACAAGGTTCGCCCTCCTCCCCTTAAAGAGGAGAAGATTGCAAAAGCTGAATCGAAGACCACGACATCTTTGCTCGACTTGATATTGATTTTGAGTATCTTGAGAAAAACACAAGTAGAGTGGTAAAAGTCTTGAGTGTTTGCAAGATCAAAAGAGGGGTGGTAAAAGCCTAATTGAGTAAATCCATACGTTAGCAAGGAAAGGCACTCAAAATTTGTTTTATATGTATAATGTAAGGGAGTTTCATTTGTCTTTGTGTTATTTTTCTTTCTGTCTTTGTTTTGGAGATTTGTTTCAACAGGATTCAATCAGAGTTCATGGTTCACTACACTTTGATCAAACCCGCATGGGGTGTGCAATGTTTCAAAATGGACTATGAAGGGCTAAAAGGGCGTATGCATCACTTTAGCCAATCTAATGGCATATGGGTAAGTGATTGGCGTAGAAAAATACCCAGGTGTCAATTATACCCCCAAGCTAGTCTAACTGTGCATAAATATTATGATGAGTTGTTAGAAGGCTTGTATAAAGCTTACATTGAAGAACCTAAGGAATTGGTTATGCTTATTTATTGCAAGATTGAATAAAAACATTTCCGATAAAATGGTGAATGATAGATTTGAAACTCTTAAAGATATGTATTATTGTGCAAGAAGCATAGAAATGAAGTTTGACCTATGGGATCAACTTTATGCCATACGTGCTAGCATTCATGATAGTAAAGTTGTGCATGATATGCATGAAATTTTTAGTGATTCACCTAATGATTTGCCTGTTGTTTCAAGTACATGAGCTTTAAAATGAAATGTATGTTGATTCTCTTGACTTACATGAAAACACAGAAACCAAATTGCATGAACCTGAATTGCATGATTTGAATGAACTTGAACGTGATGTATCTACTGTTGCCTTCAAGATGCATGAACATATTGAAAGTGAGTTACATGAGTGTAAAACTGATGAGATCCAGAGAAGCATAAAAGTCCTAACCCACCTTAATTACATGTTATTTACATTCTTTGTAACGTTTTAAAGGGTTAAAGGTGTATCTTGTAATGGTTGTACTTATCAATGTATTAGACAAGCCTATGGCATGCTGCATATCTTGTATATGTCTTTTTAGTGTTTGTACAATGTTATTATAGGTCACTTGAAGGAAGAATGAAGCCATAGCATGAAGCAAACACAAAGCTGAAATAGATGAACAGGACCAGGCTGAACCTGTGTTCATATTTCGCCCATATCTCCTCAACCACAGCTTAGATTCCATTGATCCCAGTTGGAGCTTCAAGCTAAGTAATTAAGGTACATTTTATGTGTTTACACTTCTTTAGATTATGTCATATCAAGCTCAAAAAATGCCATGAAGTTGAAGGAGCTGAGTCAGCAGCATGCTTCAAAGGACCACACCTAGAAGCAGCTGGAATTGGATATGTCATATCGTCCTCCTCCCAGCTCCAAATCGGATGATCAAAACGTCAAAATTTTATTTATCTTAATTATCTGCAACTTGCATGAAGATAAGATTGACTGAATCAGAGTGGAAGTTGCTGAAATCACCTACTTATCATCTCTTGCATCCTCAAGTCTACTTGGACATTTTTAACACCAACCAGGTGCGTCACTAGCTTGTTTTAGATGCCCACCTAGTAGGTTGGTTGGTTTGGGCACTAAGCCAAGCAAGCAGCTGCATCACCTCCTTGAAGACAAATTAGACAAATTGCACAACTTGCAAAGATCAGCCTCAAATTCGACCATACAAGTGCAAGAACCTGAAGCACCTTAGACAACTGCTTAGAAGAAATCTTCAGGTTGAAAAAATGGTGGTCCAATCAAATTGAAGATTCTTAAATCAACTTGCACAAGTTGATCTCTTGGCTGGACAAAACTGCAGAGAACAGCTTATTCAGCCTTTCTTCCTTGTTAACTTTCTTCATTGCAAGTCAATCTTTTCATTGGCTAATAGTTAGGTTAGAAAATATACTTTAATGTGTAATTTAGGTTATAAATAGGTCTCAAACCCTTTGTAAAATCTCAGAACTTCTATATCAAAATTTCCAAGAACAAGTTCCTTTGAGAAACCTTTGTTGTTTTCTTGATTTCTTCTGAGAATCAAGGCTAGGTCAATCAAGACTTGAACAACCTTGTGGGGAGCGCTCACTAAGAGGGGAAACAACGAGTCGGGAGGTTATTGAATATGTGTTGATCCTTTTAGCCGAGTTTGTTCAAAATCAGGTGATTCTTCATCAAAACAGAATCAAGGGGAGTTATAAGATCTTTGTGTCTAAACCATTTTGATGAGGGAGATCCTTGAAAGTTAATGAAAGATCCAGCCTACACGGAGTCCTTTATCGAAGATATAATTGTACATGAATACTTTTTGCTTGTGTGAGAATGTTGATGTTGCAATGCATGCTGACGGTCCAATTCTGCATGAGAATGATAAAATGAAGCTGGAATTGAGAATAACTATTTGAATCAAAATCAAGAGACATTTGTTGATCATATAGTCTTCGTCATGGTCCGTATAATGATATCATTGATATTCTTGAAAACAAACCTAAAGTACAAGAAAAAGATGAAGACAAATCTGAAATTGAGAGTAAAGATAAAAGACAAAAAGAGTGAGGCATATGTGTTTAAAGTTTTATTGCCTAATTCTTTACCTTCATTGTTTGCATATGCATTTCCATCATTTCATGATCAAAAGTTCAAATGAAAGTGAAAGAGAAATGATACACTTCTTACAATTGTGCCTAGCGTACAACATTCTTTTGATGTGTTGCTCTTTGTTGAAAGTTGTGTGAACCCAACAAGTACCCCCTTTTCAAAAGCTTTAATTTGCTTAGATGTGTGTCTAACAATTCCTATGGGTTATGAGTTTTTTTTAGATTATTTATGTGTTTAATCCGGGAGCATGGATTTGCATAAATAAAAATTTAGGTCGAGGAGTAATGATTAATATGGATGCTGGTTTTCATAGTTTGATACATTTTCAATCATGTTTCAAAGGAAAATTCCAAGTGTTTCGAGTGAGAAAACTCTTATGAAAATCTACGTAACTTGGAAACATGTTTTACACTTGTTGAAATTTGGCTATATGTTGTTTTTATTGTCATCTAATGTGATGCTAAGCCATGAGCAAAGTAGCATCTTAGTGAATGACTTGATGCATCCTAAGCATGTTTAAAAGAGACATGATCTACATATGTTGAATATTAGTTCCATGATGAGTTTATTGTCACATAGTGTGTTATCATATTCTTTTGTGTATGGAAACAATTTGATGCAGGTTCTAATGTGATGCAAGCATAAGAAGGGCCTCACTCTTTTATCCAAGCTTCTCCTCTAACAATTTGTTAGTCACAAAGGGGCCAAAAATCCTCCTTGCTTCTAATGTCTTTAGATATGCTGAAATGAGCAATTCCATCACCTTGAAGTAGGCGTTGGCTAGGCAAGAATACTCTCTCCTAGGCAGCTATTTTCTTGGATTTGGCACACCACCCTCAAGTATGCTCAACCTTGAAAGTTGTTAGTCTTGATTTTAGAGAGAAACCAAGAAAGCAGGGCATTTTCTCAACATAAAAATGAATAAAAATTTCATTCAACGATTCTATAATATTCAAGAAATTTTTAGCCTTTAATTAAGAACAATAACCAGCCTAATATCTATCCTAGACAAGAATATAATGAAAGACAAATGTTCTGGTCATAAGACCTTTATTACAACCGTTTTTAGACAGAATAAAATGGTCAAAAAGTTTGGTCTCCAAAAGCTGGTCAAAAGGCTCAACTCTATGCTGATATCACTGCATTGTTTGACTGATCTTTTCTTGCGGATACAAGCCAAATCTGATAATGAGCCCTGCTTGAGTTTTTTTGTTCAAGTTTTGACCTTGAAGTTTGGCTCTGGGATGACTGAAGTTGGAGCTTGTATGACTGAGTTATGCGTGCACAAATTTTATGCAGTTTTTAGATCTTTACAACACACTTTGTCTAGAACTTCCTCCAAGCTATTCACGACTTAAACACGGGTTTAGCACCTCCAACAACCCCCTAAAGGAAAAACAAATGATTAATGAGTAGGTTAAAAAAAATTAACCCAATGAACCTTAGGGTCATGTTGCACATGTCTAGACAAGAAGTAGCCAACATCAAAACCAAGTATTTTAGCTTTACTTTATGTTATAGGACCTTTAGGTGGCACATCCTCGTGATGGGGACCTTAGACCGCATCAATCCCCCCTCCTCAAAAAGATTTGTCCTCGAATCAACATGATCATTATTGAAGGGGTTGAGGTCAGCAAAATTAAATGTAGAGGAAATGGAACCGTACCTGTCAGGAAGATCAAGAACATAAGCGGTCTCACCAATACGCTCAAGGACTCTGAGTCAACCATCTCCTCGTGGCATCAATTTAGATTTCCCCTCCTTAGGAAACATTTCTTTCCTTAGATGCAACCAATATATCTCCTTGATCAAAAGGAATTTGCTTACGATGCATATTAGCTCTCCTAACATAAACTTTGTTGTTTTCTTCCAATTGGGATTTAATTTTGTCATACATTTTCTTTACCCTTTCAGCTTTTTGTTTACATCAAGACTAGCTCATCCATGCACAGGGATGTGAAACAAATCAAGGGGTGATAAGGGATTAAATCCATGCACAACTTCAAAAGGACTATGCAATGTACTATGATGAACACTTCTATGATATGCAAATTCAATGAATTGTAAACAATCCTTCCAATTCTTTAAGTTCTTCTAAGTAATGGCACGCAAGAGTGGAGACGAAGTTCTATAGACAACCTCTGATGTGAATCATCACGCAAGCTCGAATCTTTTCCTTCAAAAGTTCACCTTCAAATTTTGGCACAAAAGGGTAACCTCCCTTCTTGCTTCCCTCAACACAGCGATGGGTTGAGCACACCTCTGCAATGAGATTAATGTTGATCTTGGCAAATAATTCATCCTCTAAGACGTCCTTCTCTTTGGGCTTGGCAATTACCACCTTAAAGCTTGCTCGATCTTTAAGGATCCACTTTGATTTTTTCAAAACAAAGAAACAACTCAAATACACAAAGTCTTAAGAGAGAGCTAAACCTTTTTAATCATAGTATAAAGATCAAACATAAGGCCCTTTAAATAGTGATACGATCTTGGATCGTATGGAATTGACGATCGCTTCTTTCAACTCCAAAAGACACCTTTGATCACCCTTGCGTGGGACAATGGCGCCAACACCACCTTCTTGGACAAGAGAAATCAACAACGTCTACGTTGAGCAATTCAAATCTCCCAATCCAACACGTCGTTCTGTATCCTTGGATTATGATTCACCAACTAGGTTTGCTCAAACCTTGATTGGATCTAGCCTTGATTTTACTTTGTGAAAACCAAAGGAAAAACAAAAAGAAGCAACACACGGTTGCAATCAAAAAAAACTGAAATTTGCTATTCTCAAAATTCTCCAAAAGCTCATCTCATGGCTGCCGATTTCCACCCTTTTTTAATGCCATATTTTTGCTACTCCTACAAATTAACTAACCAATCAAAGTCCTAAGATTACTACATATCAACCTTAATCAAATTTACATAAAAGATAAGTCAAAGCTAATCAAGGAAGATTACATAACTCAAATCCCTAAAATTTCATATTGGAATTACACCCTGTCGGTTACTGGCTTATAGCCGCTTTTAGGAGCCGAATTAGGGTTTTCACTCTTCAGTAAAGTTGTATATCATAACATTCTCTTGAATTTGGGCTTTTGAATCACCTCATTTGGACTCTTCTTGATATAGATACGGGCCTTCAAAGATTAGGTATCCATCCAGTGATCTTCAGTACTTTCCATTCTGGACTCTCAACTTGCACCCAATTTCGGTCCATCTTGTAGCCCGAATTAGCAAAAGTGTAAAGCATAAAAATCGTCACAAATTGAGTTATCTGAGACTTCCAAGTGGTTTGAACCCATTTGGATTGGAACTCCGATCTAGGCGTCCAAAATACCGACTGGTGTCCGGCTGCCTTCCTGAAAAATAGGGACTCTTCAAGCCACTTTCCTTATTTAGCCTTGTTACCTTAGAAAACACTTAAAAACGGTAATTAGCACTATAAACACATATTACAAGACTCTATAAAATATCCTAGACCTAAAACAAAGACAACGCAAACAACTAGACTCGATATTACAACGACAACACATGAAATGACCATCTTGCCCTCTCACCAACCCTTACATCATATAATGTGCATTGAAACACTTAGACAATCAGATCATGGCCTCAATAAACATTTAAAAATCATGCATATACATTCCTTGGCTCATCTTGTACATGTTTGAACAAGAAGCTCTTTATTTTACATCTTCTATTTGTGCAAAAACTTCTTGTTTGTGGAGTTTGTATGTTCAAGGCCCTTGTTTGTGAAGCTTGTATGTTTAGGGCTCCTTGAATCGCATCATTTCCTCCCTCCTCAAAAGGATTCGACCTCGAATCTAAACACAGAAAAGGATAAAAGAGATACTCTACAAATGACTCATAATATACACAAGACACAAACCTAAGAGAATAAAGTATAATGAATATGCGTAATTTGAGTTTAACATGCTTAGGATGAACAATTAACTGAAGGAAGAAGCATGTAGACAACAACACATTATAACATATATCTACATGAACACTCAGCAATAAACACCTCTTTCTAATGTGTTTAGGATGCACCAACAAGATAGGTAGAAAACTCCTCACATAAGATTTATCATGCATGAATGAGAAAGTATGTAAAACATGAGGAATAAACGACGTACCTTGTAAGCTCCTTAGAACTTCCAAATCAGATATATTTGCACTATCATGCTCAACAAAGCACAAATCAGCACTAACATGCATATTATCGTCTTCAAAATCAATTTGCAACATATCGTCAAGTGGAATTTCACATTCATACGTATGCAAATTAAAAATTTTATGTGATGGAATCACTATCAAGGAACTCAAACAAAGGATTATTATAGACAACCCATTCATGCCTCTCAACGTTATCATGTTTATGACTTAAGAAATCATTATTCTCACTTGAAACATCACTCAAATCATCTTGTGAATCAGTATGTAAATCAAGCAAATCATGTGAGTCATGTGTAGCACAAACAACTTTAGATTCAAGCTCATCACTTTCATCACGCAAGTCAGTCTCATGCATATGAACACGATGAATATCAACAAGTCTCCTAAGACTTTGCAATTTATTAAGGAAGTCTAATCTGTGTACCTTTTGTTCTTCTACTTCTGCAAGGATCTCAAAGTTATGTTCTTTTTGTGCTAGAAGTTTCTTACGAATGTCAGAATTACGTTCTAAGAACTTCACACAGTCATGTTCAACTTCAATATGGTCATGGAAGCCAACATGCGATTTCTTATCAGGTTCACACACTTTAGAGTGCAAAACATCATCAGATTCAGACAAACCAGATTTAAACAATTTAGGATCATGCAAGTCAAGAAGCTTATCATGTAAGTCATGTTCATTCGACACATCAACTTTATCATCATGAACAACATGTGTATCAATTGAAATTTCAGCATCATCATCATAAGAATCATGCTCAATATCAACACTAGAATCATCACTCATATCATCCAAATCATATGCAATTCCATAAGTGAAATGAGCTTGGCGTAAGCCTTCTATCGTTGCACGATAGAGGTCTCTAATGTCATCCTCCATGGAATCCATGAGTAACCTGAAATTAATCAAGAAAACAAAGAAACGAAAAACTAACACAAAGACAAAAAAGATTTTGTTACGTTAGTGAAAATCAAAATCAAAGTGTATGTTCCTTTCTCTCTCTTGTGTAGTCACTCACAGTTTGTGTTTTCCTTGGCAAATCTTGAGCTAGATACAACCAAAGCAAGCTTCTCAAGTGGCTAACACAATCCGATGATCAATGGCACCTTTTTCTCCAATGTGTCATCCAAATTTCAGCAACTAATAAGCAAGGTATCAAGCCAAGAACAAGATAATTTAACACACTTAACCTTCTTAGCATCAAGGATAAATGAGACCAAAAATTATGTCAAAGGCTGAGCCAAAGAAAACTAAGGGTTGCCCTGGGCAATCTTTAGTTAACCTTAGCCTTATGCAAACTAATCACAAGCTGTTGATTCGATTACAACAATCAAGTATCCAAGTGTAAGTATCCAAGTGTAAATACTTGATTACAACAATCAAGTATCCAAGAAATCAACACCACCTTCTAATATGCTAGTTGTAAAGAAGAAACCTGTCTCTGATACCACTTTGATACGATCTTGGATCGTATGGAATTGACGATCGCTTCTTTCAACTCCAAAAGACACCTTTGATCACCCTTGCGTGGGACAATGGCGCCAACACCACCTTCTTGGACAAGAGAAATCAACAACGTCTACGTTGAGCAATTCAAATCTCCCAATCCAACACGTCGTTCCGTATCCTTGGATTGTGATTCACCAACTAGGTTTGCTCAAACCTTGATTGGATCTAGCCTTGATTTTACTTTGTGAAAACCAAAGGAAAAACACAAAGAAGCAACACACGGTTGCAATAAAAAAAAACTGAAATTTGCTATTCTCAAAATTCTCCAAAAGCTCATCTCATGGCTGCCGATTTCCACCCTTTATTAATGCCATATTTTTGCTACTCCTACCAATTAACTAACCAATCAAAGTCCTATGATTACTACCTATCAACCTTAATCAAATTTACATAAAAGATAAGTCAAATCTAATCAAGGAAGATTACATAACTCAAATCCCTAAAATTTCGTACTGGAATTACACCCTGTCGGTTACTGGCTTATAGCCGCTTCTAGGTGCCAAATTAGGGTTTGAACTCCTCTGCAAAGTTGTATCTCATGAAATATCCTTGAATTTGGGCTTTTGAATCACCTCATTTGGACTCTTCTTGATATAGATACGGGCCTCCAAAGATTAGGTATCCATCCAGTGATCTTCAGTACTTTCCATTCTGGACTCTCAATGTGCACCCAATTTCGGTCCATCTTGTAGCCCGAATTAGCAAAAGTGTAAAACATAAAAATCGTCGCAAATTGAGTTATCTGAGACTTACAAGTGGTTTGAACCCATTTGGATAAGTACTCCGATCTAGGCGTCCAAAATACCGACTGGTGTCCGGCTGCCTTCTTGAAAAATAGGGACTCTTCAAGCCACTTTCCTTATTTAGCCTTGTCACCTTAGAAAACACTTGAAAACGGTAATTAGCACTATAAACACATATTACAAAACTCTATAAAATATCCTAGACCTAAAACAAAGACAACGCAAACAACTAGACTCGATATTACAATGACAACACATGAAATGACCATCTTGCCCTCTCACCAACCCTTACATCATATAATGTGCATTGAAGCACTTAGACAATCAGATCATGGCCTCAATAAACATTGAGAAATCATGCATATACATTCCTTGGCTCATCTTGTACATGTTTGAACAAGAAGCTCTTTAGTTTACATCTTCTATTTGTGCAAAAACTTCTTGTTTGTGGAGTTTGTATGTTCAAGGCCCTTGTTTGTGAAGCTTGTATGTTTAGGGCTCCTTGAATCGCATCAAATAGGAAACAAACCTAAGAACTAAATGGACAAGTCCCAAGTTACAAAACCAACTAAATGGAAAAGTCCTAAGTTATAACTCCAACATGTTAGGTACTTTAGAAAAACATGAAATAATCAAATCATATCCTCAAGAATCTTTAAGGGCCGGCTATGGGGTGTCAAAACAATCTTGGAATGATGTGAATACCTCACGCAAGCTTGGATCTTTTCCTTCAAAACTTCACCTTCAAAGGTTGGCACAAAGGGGTACTCTCCTTCATTGCTTCCTTCAAGGCAGCAATGGTTGAGCAACACCTCCGCAACGAGAATAACGTTGATCTTGGCAAACGATTCGTCCTCCAAGATGTTCCTCCCTTTGGGCTTGGCAAAAACCACCTTAAAGCTTTCTCAAACTTTAAGGATCCTATCTTGATTTTATGAATAACCAAGAAACAACTCAAAGACACAAGACTTAGGAGAAAATTTGAATTTTTACTGAATAGAAGAAGTATTGGAGTGAGTATAAAGGGGTGGCCATATGGTCCTTTAAATAGGCAAACAAGGCTAAGAAATAGATGGAAAAGTTCTAATTAACAACATCAACTAAATTGAAAAGTCCTAAACTACAACTCCAACTCTATGGAAAAATCCTAAATTAAAACTCTATTTGCTAAGTAATTTACAAAAACATTAAAGAATCTTATCCTAACTTCCAAATACATTGGGTGGCCAGCCATAACACCTCTTGAGACTTGGAGTTTGCCAAAAACTTGAGTTCCTAAAATGTAGGGATGATTCCCTAAAATGTAAGAATCTTAAGAGCATTTTAGTCTCATTTTAGCCTTGATCCTTGATTTTGTTGTAGGAACTTGTACGTTTAGAACTGGCCTTTGATGTACTCATGAATGTTGTAGAACTCTTCAACACCTCGAATTTAAGCCTAATATTGACACAATTCTGAGTTGAAATGAAGAAGTTATGCTTAGTCGAAGTTTGATCCAAGCAGCATCCATTCTTGCCTAATCTTCCATCAAACGCACGCCTCCTCCCTTGAAGTTCCCTACAAACATAAAGACTCCACCAAGCATCATTTTCATCAAGGATAAATATAATGCATTTCATGCATGTGAAATACCTAACAATGAGTGAAATGTAAAAATGCCCTGAATACAAAATCACACAAACTACGGAAAACCACAAAACCGCTATCATTCATGCAATGACTATCCATCCCTTCCCTCCAACCCTTACATCTTGCTTATAACATATAAAATATAGAATAACCATGCATGTATATAAAGCTTGTGGGGGATCATCATTCTCTCCCTCTTCAAAAGGATTCATCCTCGAATCCAACTCTACATGCAAATAATCTCGACGAACATGTTTATTCCATCCCCACCCAGATCAAATATCAAAATAACAAAGTAGATGAATAGGGATGAAAGAAACTTAAGCTCAAGGTAAGAAATTCCCTTTATATCCACACGTTTGATGAATTTAGGTTGCCTCTTCCTGACATGTTTTGGATGTAACAATTGGACTTGTTTCAAGAACTTACAATGCTCAAAAGATGGCAATGCAAAGCATGACACTAAATCTGGCATGAAAGCAAAAGTCATCATGTGCAAGTCAAGTCTTTTTCTCATATGCTTAGGATGTATCAAAACCTTTACGACGACATTTCTTTACAAAGGATATGGGAACACATTAGGTGATAAACAGGACAATATATGGCTGAAATTCAACAATCGCAAAACACATTTCCATGCCAGGCAAATGCTTGACAACTGATGCTCATTCAAGCATCAATAACCGATTGGATTCTCATGTAAACTCAAATACTAGAAGTATGTATACATTCTTGTGCAATTACAAACTTTGAAATCCATCATGTAGTTCAAACAATAGTCCATGATTTAGACTTCTACACGTATATCCATGCTCCTAGATCAAACACATAAATAATCCAAACAAGCTCAAAAACTAGTGGCTGACTTAGAGATACATGTAGGTAAACAGAAGATTTTGGAAAAGGAATGCCTGTTGAAACTTCGCAACTTTCAAACGCAATACAAATAGCAAATGAGTATGTTGTAATAGGAACAAACAATGTGTCATTGATGTTTCTCACATTAACCTTTTGAACATGGAATAACGCAAGCTCACATGCAAACAAAGGTGGAAGATCATTAGGCAATAAAACTTTAAGCATGCATGTAACATTCTTTTGCCTGTCTTCTTACTCTCAATATCAAATTTGTTGTTATCTTTTTCATGTACTTTAGGTTCACTTTCAAGAATACTAAAAGCATTATTATGCAATCCATGACCAACACTATATGGCTCAACATATGTCTCCCGGCTTTCATGCAAATACTTAGACTCAATTTCAGCTTCATGCTCCAAATCATTTGTATGCATATTAGTATCATTAACATGCAATGCAACATCAACAATTTCACACAATGGAGAATCATTCATGTCCAAGTCGGTGCTATTTTCTTGCAACTCACTTCCAATATTTTCAGACAATTCAAATGCAGCTTTAGGTACATCATGATCAATGTCATTTAAGCCATTCAAATGGGGGTCATGCACTTCACTTTCGGCCGCATGACAGTCATGATTAAAAATAGAAGAATCTCTAGACACTTCATATGCATCATGTAAAACTTCAGCATCATTCAAGCGAGAATTAAGATAACTCATTTGTTCCTTAAGCTCTTCTATATCTAAGCTCAATTCTACGCGTTTTGCAAAGCAATACATATCATCTAGAGTTTCAAATCTTTCATGCACCATCTTATCAGCAGTGTCTTTACTCAAGCCAGTAATGAATCTAAGAATAAGAAATTCCTCGAGTTCATAAATGTGAGCGTTATACAAATAATCTAACAATTCATCATAATATTCTGGTACAGTTAGATGAGTTTGAGAATGAGATTGATACCTTGGAATCTTGTTACGTCAATCACTTACCCATATGCCATTAGATTGGACAAAGTGATGTATACGCCGTTTAAGTTTGTCAAGGTTTTTTTTAAAGTTCTTTATTCCCCATATTGTATTAACAAATCAGTAGTTATCCAAGAAAACTGAGTCATCTATGCTCCCCTGATTTAACTTAAAAAATTTGGAGAGTGCTTGTCACACTTGTGGACACGTTATCTATGGGTATATCTTGAGGTTAAAAGTAAGCAAAAGAAAAAGGGAAAACTAACACAAGATCAAACAAACGTTAGACATTAGTGTAAATCAAGTGTATATCTCTTGTTTTCTCTCATTCTTTTCTCTCAATATTTTTTCACACACTTAAAGTTTGTCTTGCGGCCCAATCTAGGGTTAGAAACACATAAAATAAGCAACACTTCTTGGAGGTAATGCCAAGACACCAAAATAGTCCCAATTGTCTTCACTCAATTCCAACCTTTTGCCAACTGAAAAACAACACAAGGTAGAACAAATTTGGACACAAATGCAAAGATTCAAATATAAAAAAAAGTAAAAATGATGTTAAAGGCTGAGCCAAAGTGAAACTTAGGGTTGCCTTGGGCAATCTATAGTTAATCTTTGACTTTGCTTACTTAATTCACTTAAAGTTAAATCAATTTTTTCATCCAATTGTATTCAAGCCTTTTGGTACGTGTTTAAGTCTTTTTAAGGCCATTGTAGGGGTGTTCGGGAGGTGTAGGGTAGGACCTTTATTTGAAGAACCAAGATGAGCACAATTTTGTTTTAAAGCCTTTGTTTACTTTGCATTCCTTTGCCCTTCTTGGATCCTTTGCTATCCACCTTTTCTTTTCTTTTTTTGTCTTTTCTTTTCTGTTTTTTATTCGGAACCTTTATTTTGACTAAGGGCAGAATAGTAAATTTACAATACCTTGGGTTTTTCTTGCAACCCTTGCGTGTGGCTGCCTTCAACTGGCGTTGTCTCGCGCTTGCTTGAATCTTCTTGGTTTGGTTTGTGAAATTCTTGAAATGGTTTGAAGGCCGTGGGATAGGTAATTTGAAGTAGGGATTCTTTTATTATAGGTTATAGTATGGTGAGACTTTGTTATGGTTTTAGGGTTGACGACCGATTGTGTGTAGGTTAATCAGGGTTGGGGTTAAGTTTTGTAGTTAGGGTTTTGATAATTAGTTTTAGAGTATTGGGTTGTGGGTGGCGGCTAGGGTTTATGGAGAATTAGGGTTTCAGCTTTTTTGAGAGGGGTGAGACCGTGAAGGTTAGGGGTGTATGTAGGATAAGGTTTTATTCAAGAATTATGGTTTGTTGTGTAGGAAAAGGGGTGTACGGCTTAAGATAGGGGAAGTAAGGTTTCATGATTAGTGTTGGAAGAAAGGTTGGGGTTTTAGTCAAGAACACAATTAAAGATCAAACCTTTGATCAAACAAAAAGCAAGTTAAGCACACAAAAATCAAAAACTACCTAAAAGCTTTGTTAGCAACATGAAGACACGTTAAAGAAGGTATCTTTTTAAGCTAAGTAGCAAGCTTTATATGTGGCTGAGTTTAAGATCTAATAATATGAAACCTACTAGTCCAAGTTTGCAACTCAATGAACAAACATGCAAGAATTCGGTTTTTTATGATAATAATGCCACACAACCTCAAAAGTTTACAACTTTAAAGGATGGTGTGTGTGGTTTATGCGACAGACAGATTTTTTTTGAATAAGGACAAAGGGGGTGATGAAGGAAGGGGATGAGAAGACAGAATCTGTGATATGAATATGATGAAAGAAATGAAAGATATAAAGTTTAGAAGGAAGACCTTGGGCTCTGATACCAAATTAATGTGAATACTCACACAAGCTTGGATCTTTTCCTTCAAAACTTCACCTTCAAGGGCTAGCATAAAGGATATTTTCGCTCCTTGCTTCCTTCAAGGAAACAATGATTGAGCAACACCCCTACAACGAGAATAACGTTGATCTTGTCAAATGATTCGTCCTCCAAGACGTTCCTCCCTTTGGGATTGCAAAAACCACCTTAAAGCTTGCTCAAACTTTGAGGATCCTAACCTTGATTTTATGAAAAACCTAGAAACAACTCACAGACACAAGTCTTAAGAGAAAAACTGAAATTTTATAGAATAGAAGAAGTGTTGGAGTGAATACAAAGGGCGGCCATATGGTCCTTTAAATAGGAAAACAAGCTAAGAACTAGATGGAAAAGTCATAATTAACAACATCAACTAAATAGAGAAGTCCTAAACTGCAACTTTAACTATACGGAAAAATCGTAAATTACAACTGTACTTGTTAGGTAATTTACAAAAACATGAAAGAATCTTATCCTAATTTCCAAACACATAGGGTGGCCGGCCATAACACCTCTTGAGACTTGGAATTTGCCAAAAACTTGAGTTCCTAAAATGTAGGGATGATTCCCTAAAATGTAGGAACCTTAAGAGACTTTTAGTCTCTTTTTGAGCCTTGATCTTTGATTTCGTTGTAAAGACTGGTATGTTCAGAATTGGCCTTTGATATCTTCATCAATATCGTAGAACTTTCGAGACCTTCAACTTAATACCAATATTGACAACATTCCGAGTTGAAATAAAGAAGTTATGCTTGGTCGAATTTTGATGCAATCAGCATCCATTCTTGCCTAATCTTCCACCAAGCGTGCGTCTCCTCCCTTGAAGCTCCCTACAAACATAAAGACTCCACCAAGTATCATTTTCATCAAGGATAAATATAACGCATGTCATGCATATGAAATACCTGACGATGAGTGAAATGATAAAAATGTCCCCGAATACAAAAACACACAAACGACTATGAAAAACCACAAAAACGCTATTATTCATGCAATGACTATCCATACCTTCCCTCTAACCCTTACATCTTGTTAATAAAATAAAAACATAGAATAATGATGCATGTATATAAAGCTTGTGGGGTGCCCTTTTGGGGGCTCATCATGGAAACTTCCAAAAATTGAGTTCCTAAAATGTAGGACTGATTCCCTAAAATGTAGGAGTCTTGAGAGCCTTTTAATCTCCTTTTGAGCCTTGATCCTTGATTGTGTTGTAGAGACTTGTATATTCGGAATTGGCCTTTAACATCCTCGTCAATTTGTAGCACTCTTTGAGACCTTGAATTTTAGCTCAATATTGACACCATTCCGAGTTGAAACGAAGAAGTTATGATTGATTGCAGTTTCTTCTAATCAACACACGTCATGTCCATGCAACGCCTTCTTCATCAAACCTCATACAAAAATAAAGGCACCACCAAGCATCATTCTCATTAAGGATAATAAAATGCATGTCATGCAAAATAAATTCCTAACAATGACAGAAATGACGAAAATGCTCCTAAACAAGAAAACACACCAACAACAACCAAAAGACACAACAGCGGCACCATTCACACAATGACTATCCGGTCCTTCCCACCAACCCTTACATCTTGTTTAAGACATGTAAAACATAGAATAATCATGCATGAATATAAGGCATAGGTTTGATAAGGATATGCCCTTGTTCGGGGCTCATCATTCCCTCCCTCTTCAAAAAGATTCGTCCTCGAATCTTAACATATATGCACTTAAGGGAAAAGAACCACAACAATCTAGTAACTACGCAAGATACACCTAAACAATTTAGACACAACATTCATGCACAATTTCGTCCTAATATATTTAGGGTGGATAAGTAAAGCAATAAAGAAGCATGCACCCAACAGCACATTAAAGAACATCTTAACGTGAATGCTTCCTAATGTGTTTAGGATGCATAAAGAAGGACAACTCAAATTCCTCATCCATGTAGCCAGGACTATCATAACCATGCAACGTACCTTGCACATTCCTTAGAATTTCCAAATCAAATTCTTCAACATTGATTTCAAACTCACTTTCATGAGTTTTGGGTGAAATTTCAGCATTTTATCGTCATATTTTAAGCAACTTAAGCTCAATAAACTCATGGGTTATTTCATATTCATATTCATGAACGAACAAAGGATTATCATGTACTACTTTATTTCAATGCAAGGTAGAACTTTCAAGTAAGGTATCATCATTTTCAAGCATTTCAAACAAAGGATTACTATAATATGTCCATTCATGTTCGTTTTAATTTTTCATTCTCAATTGTACAATTATTTTCACTAGACAGATCACTTAAGTCATCATTAAGTCATGCAAATCAGTAGCTAAGTTATTATGCAAGCTAAGACTTTGATCATGCAACAAACCTTCCTGAGGTTCATCTTTGTTATCAACACTTAAATCATGTGCGACTAAAGGAATTTCAGCAACATTCTCATGCATATTAATCTCAACAACATCATTCAAGACCTTATCATAAGCACGCTATAATCAATGCTAGGGAACTCAAATGACTCTTGGGTTTCATGCAATTCATTTTCGACAGCATGGCATTCATGATTAAGAGGAGAAGAATCAATAGAAACTTCATGTACATCGTGTAAAACTTCAGCATCATTCAGGCAAGAATTAAAATAACTCGTTTGTTCCTTAAGCTCTTCTACATCTTAGCTCAATTCTACGCTTTTTTCAAAGTAATACATAGCATCAAGATTTGCGAATTTCTTATGCACTAATTTATCAATAATTTCTCTATTCAAATCAGCAAAGGAACTAAGCATAACCGATTTCTCAAGTTCACCAATGTGAGCTTTACACAAGCCACTAACAATTCATCACAATATTCTCATATAGTTAGACTAGTTTGAGAATGAGATTGATACCATGGAATCATGTAAGCCAATGAAGTACCTATATGCCATCAGAGAGGCCACAGTGATGCGTATGTCGTTTAAGCTCATCAAGGTCCTTTTTAAATCACTTTATTCTCCACGTGGTACTAACCAAGTCATAGTCATCCATGAGGGCTGAGTTATCCATGCTGAAACATAAGACAAACAAAAGAAGAAAAAGAAAAACTAACACAAAGATTAAACAAACGTTAGAGTAAATCAAGTGTATAGCTCTTGTTTCTCTTAGTTGTTTCTCCCAATCTTTATTCTCGCAATCACACTTTACCTCTCGGCCCAATATAGGGTTAGAAGCACTAAATCAAGCAACACTTGTTGGAGGTAATGGCAAGACACCAAAGCAATCCCAAAAGATTTTTTGCACAACCTTGTTTCAAGTCCTTATTGTTCTCGGCTAGTTATCCTCAATTTGTTCCAAATTTGCCAACTCAATAGTCCAAAACAACCTTGAAATATGTTAAATCAGTCTGCTTAATGACACACAAAACAGTCCAAGCAACGTTGTAAATAACTCCAACCAATGCCAACCTCTTGCCAACTCAAAAGCAACACAAGGAAGAACAAATTTGGACACAAACTCTATGATTCAAAGATAAAAGAAACCGAAAATGATGTTAAGGGCTAAGCCAAAGACAAACTAAGGGTTGTCTTGGGCAATTTTTAGTTAACCTTAGACTTTGACTACTTAATTCACTTAATATCCAATCAAGTTTTTAATCCAATTGTATTCAAGCCTTATGGTATGTGGTTTTTGAGGCTAATGTAGGGGGTGGTTGAATGGAATAGGCGATGACTTTCAATTCAAGAACCAAGATGAGCATAAGTTTTGAAGCTTTAGTTTACTTAGCGTCTCTTGCCCTTCTTGAATCCTTTGCTATCTCTTTTGTTGGTCTTTTCTTTCATGTTTTGGACTGATGATAGAATAGTAATTTCACACTGTCTAGAGTTTTTCTTGCAACCCTTGTGCTTAGCCAGCCCTCAACTAGCGTTTTCTTGTGCTTCTTTGAATTCTTCTTGGTTTGGTTCTTGGATTTGCTTGAATTATGATTGAAGCCCATATGGGGTAGGTTTTGAATTGTGGGGGAGTTATGGTCAAGCGAGGTGTAGGCTGTTTAGGATTATGGTTTGTCAGTTTGAGGGTTAGGGTGTTCGAGAATTAGGGTTAGGGTTTTGGGGTTGTGGGTGGAGGCTAGGGTTTGTGGGGGTGACGGTTTGGAATTTCTCGAGAGGGATGGAGCCTTGGGGACTGATTGTAGGGTAGGGCTTTTAAGCAACGTTTAGGGTGTGGTTGCGTTAGGGTAGGGGGTGTATGGCTGAGGGTAGAGAAGTAGCGTTTCAAGGCTAGTGTTTGAAGAAAAGTTATGGTTTTGGTCAAGAACACATTTAAAGATCAAAGCTTTAACCAACACAAGACACATCAAGCATGCAAAAATCAAAGATTACCTAAAAGCTTCATAGCAACAAAAAGACACGATAAAAATGGTAGCTTTTTTTAGGCAAATTAGCAAGCTTTCTATGTGGCTGAATTTAAGCTCTAAGAAAACAAAACCTACTTGTCCAAATTTGCAAACACTCAATCAAGAAGCATGCAAGGTTTCATTTTTATGATAGCAATGCCACACACTCTTAAAAGATGACAAGTTTATGTAGTGGTGTTGTTGGACCGTGCACCTACAATAAACACCACTAGAGGGGTGAATAGTGGTTAGTAGAAATTACATGCAACCCTTTGTAAAAATCCCCTTTGAAAACAGAATCTGAGACCACCTCAGATTAAGAACCCGTTTTTGAAAAATACAAAAATAATTTTACACAACTCTAAAAATTATGAAACTTTCCAGAATTTAACTTCAATGTGTTAACAAGAATATGTCCAAAAATCAAACAAAAATAAGATCGTTTGGCCTTTCGAAAAAATAAAAAGATTCAGATGGTGAATCTGGACAGAATTGGACAGAATGTTGCTGATTTTGAAAAACGTGTTTCTCTTTGAATACTCAACCAAAAAGGTTGATCTTTATATCAAAACACTCCTTAGGATGTGTAGATGAAGTTTCCTAAAGGCCCCGACCTTAAACAATTCTTGATAAATACAGAATTTAAGTTTTCTCAAAATCGGTTAGATTGCAGCCAGATTGGAGCAGTTATATTGCAAAGACTGAAAGACTAACTTTCCCTTGCTCAAATAAAGTGATTCTTGTTGAAAATGAAACCTAACAATCTGAAGTATAACTCCATCAAAAATCACGAATTTCGAAAGTGTTTAGCTATTTTTCAAATTGTGAGAAGTTGTGTGAAAATTGCAGTAAAAACGGGCAGAATGCAGAAATGAAGAAACAAGACAAGAACACCGAGAATTTATCCTGGTTCGGTCAATGTGTGTAGCGCCCCAGCCCGGACAACGGACCTGAATCGGTGCACCCATCGTAGCCTACTGAGAGGACTACAAGATGTTGTAGAGAAAAAGGAGTTTGAGTGATTTCAAAATACATGATTCAAACGTATTGCACAAAAACGTACATGACATAAACGTGTGCATGACATATTGCATATAACTTGCCTTATATAGTTCATATAATAATGTTGCCGTATTAACGAGCCATGAAGCTTTAAAGCTTACATCAAATGGAAAACATTTGTTGTGTTTGAACTATTTTCAGGTGCCACCATTAATGAACTAAACTAGTTCATTAAGTGAAGTACATAGTTAATTAAACTAAGTGGTTCATTAAAGGAAGCAACATTTGGACAAGGCACAAAGGCAACAAGATTAAGAAAGGAAAGTCTCCTCCTCCTCCTCCCCACACTAAAGACACACTTATATATATATATATATATATATATATATATATATATATATATATATATATATATATATATATATATATATATATTTTCAAATTTTTTGAAAAAGGCACGTACACATTTATTCCAACGTACTACCGACACGTTATATATTTTACGTACGTACGTTAACGTCACACCACCATACTTAACTCATATTTATGAGTATATTCAGGTCTTATATCATATGATATAAGTCATGGTGATGAAAAATTAAATACGACACGTTAAAAGGTTCTAAACCGAAAATTGTCATATCGGGCGAATACCGAAACTTCGCCAATGTGTCACGTATTTGCCATAAAAAGATGGCCAGCCCTTTCACCTCAAAAATATCAATAATTTTCATGGCCTACATGTTATATGCAGCCATAAAATCATTCCATGTTGGCACACACAAATCACCCCACATTAAGATCAAATTGTGGAGATTCCAATTTCAATTTTGTATGTGTATGGCGCAACTTTAAGGCCAGCCAAGTGCTGAATATTAAATTTTAATTTATATATATTATGTGTAACATAATATATATAACATGTGCAAAAAGTTGGAATTTAATTAGAGAAAAATTGGGTAATCGATAAACGTCGAAAATTCGGTTTTCTACATACATGACACGTGGAACATTTTTAGCACATCATACAACATGTATCTAGACACTTTTTACATATGTCATACATCTCAAAGTGTTCTAGAAAATTCAATTAAGGGCTGATTGGAATATACCATGTGTGTATTATTAAATGTGCACTATTTTACAAAGTTTGCAAAAATAAAATTCAGCACATGCACAATATATGTTACATGCATAAGACACATTGTTGGAGCCTATGTGGAGCCTTTTTGGTATATTGATTGGTCAAGAATCAAGCATACAATGTTGATGACATAAAGGAAGGAGCCACACAAGGTAACAATTCAAACTTATGTCTCGTTTGTAGCACATGCTGAAAACTTCAGCATGTGCATTATAGGCTGGCCGATTTTTGTAACATTATGATGTATATTTTGTGTCTTGATTAAGGTGGATTAATTGGAAGACGATTTGGATGTGTTTAAATTATTTTATGAAATTAAAACTGTGATAAATTTGAATATCACACATGCTGAAAATTTCAGCATGTGTAGTAATGTATATGGCCGAAATGTTGGCCTCTATGATGTATAATTTTATTCCAAAATTGATAAAGTGTCTTGCACTAAATGGTGATTTATTTTCAAGACATAAATTGAAGAAAACTTGGTAACAATTTGAAAAAAAACCCATGTATCACATGCTGAAATTTCAGCATGTAAAGTCTCCTTTATGGCCGAAATTTTCACCCTTTTTAGAGAAATATTGTCTTGCTTAATTTATGTGATAATCTTGGAAGTTATGGCAATTATTCTATGGTGATTTTGGCATATGTTTTTAGTGGAATTCTCAGATTTTCCTAGTCATCAAGTGATGACAACATTCAACGAATCAATGAGTGCCAAGTAAGCAAAGTTTAATGATCTACCAATGAGGAGGTGCCAAGTAAGCAAGAACATGTCACAATGATGCCACATATTCTCCCAAGGACTTAGAAGACAATTTTCAAGAGGAGAAGGACTAAAAGGGGGGACGGCCACAAGGTTAAAAGAAGAAGCAAGAGAGCAAAACAAGAACAAGAACAACTCTTGCAAATTCAAAGTGAAAAACGCCTATCACTGTCCTTTTCTACACTCTCTTTCTTTCTTCTTCCTAAAAGCCTATTGTACTTACATTCATATACTTGAATAGGCTTCTCTTAGACCACCACATATTCTTTATCTTTATAAAAGATTGATCAAGGTGTGATCAATCTTCAATCTTGCAAGATGGTGGTGTTCGTGTGCATTGTATTCAACATACAAGGTTTGTAAAGGGTTGGAGTAGGTGTGTAACTCTATCAACCCTGTGGTAAGGTGTTTTTGTGTTGTGTGATTAGTGTGAACCAAGGAAGGTGTCCTCAAAGACTGGAGTAGGTTGTTTATAACCGAACCAGTATAAAATTCTTGGTGTCATTTACTTTCAGCACTCATATTCTGTTTCAGCACTGTTTATCCTTTTTGATCACGCTCGTAAAAATTGTAAACGGATTTCAAAAATTACGAAACTTTCATGAAACATAGCCACACGTTTTAAGGTTCTTTTGGAACAAGTTTCAACCCTTTTGAACAAGTATAAGTCACTCAAATGTCCAAAGTTCTTAGACTAGTGCAGTCTGATTTTCAGGCTTGCAAAGGCTGAGACTTTGATTGTATTTGACTTACATCCCAAAAGAATTTTTCAAAACTGTTTCAACCCATAAAATATAACTTATAAGGGGTGAATGGTTAAAATTTCAGATCATTTGGAGTTACGTACAAATAGGAATAAATTTTTCAAATCAGTCTACAGTTTCTGGCAGATTCGCGCAATCTGACTACCAACAATTTTTGAAGGGGTTAAAGGTTGAATTTAAATCTGAAATTTTTAGGAGACACTCATAACATATGAGGCTAAGTTATCTCAAAATTTCAGAATTTTTGAAGACCTACAACCTAGTTTTAAAAACGTTTTAAAACTGGTCCTGAAAACAGAAACTGTTTTCAGAAGCTGAGTTCTTGAGTCAAAACTATTTTAAAGCCACACTTTCCGCACCAACTATTCAACCCCCCCCCCCTTCTAGTGGTGTCTTGCAGATCCTACAGACGTCTCATCTCTCGGATACACATCATCAAAGACGTAAGAGAGTAAGCACGGAAACATGTGTAAAATAAATCTAAACCATTCAAGATGTACTCCCAAAACATAAGTAAATAAAACTGTTTATGGACGCAGCCATCTACATCCTCAAATGAATGAAGAAAACTGGAGTAATAAGAAACAATCTAGAACAATTCTCAACATGAACTCTATGCATCCCATTCAGCCTACTCGTCGTCGTCCTCTATGAAAATCATATCATATTCGGGCTCAACTGCAAAACAACAGGATAGAACCCTTAGCGAAAAACGCTAGCAAGTAACCAGCTTATAAGACATACGGGGTCAACGCATGGCAAGACATGAGTAATATCTATATCAAGGGGTGATGGGGCACATGTCTTGTATAACTTCAAGAACGTAGGTTACTAGCATATCAGAATAAGAACAGTAACTCATAAGCATTCAACAGTTCAATAACAATCCACTTACAAATCAACCATGCCGTAAGGATTCACGTTATGCATGACAGTTCAAAACATGCACTACACTACTCAGCCCCAAATTCTTATGCAATACTTTCCAAACAGTGCAATGCATGTCATAATGTCCGATCACATAAATTTATACCCTATGATGGGCCACAGCTTGTCTTTATACCCTGTGACGCACCACAACTTAACTTTATACCCTGTAATGTTCCACAGCTTGTCTTTATACCCTGTGTCACATACAACTCACTTTGTACCCTGTGATGGTTATAGCTTGTCTTTATACCCTGTAACGCATCATAGCTCATTTTGAAAACTTTATACCCTGTGCCGAGGCACAGCTCTTATCAAATCATAATGCAATGCAAGTGCCATGATGCAAAAATGCACAACTTCTCATCATTCAATCACATTCTTCAATCACAGGCTTCAAGCACATTCTCACATGCAAACGTATCATCACATGCTCAGGCCTACCTCACATAAGCGTTCATACCAAGGATACGAGGAATGAAGTAAACCCTCCTCACACATTCCATTTGAACCTTATCGAAGCTTCAAACGTTCATCCTTAACCCCTTAGATCATTCACATTGAAGTCCGATTCCAATACCCCACAAAGTCCTCACCGTTGATTCATCAACTTAGGTCGTGTTCCCAAGACTTATACTAACCTCAATCAGGTCCTAAGAAGTCCCTAAGGTCACCCAAAGGATCCCCTAGTTTCTCTCATTCTTCCCCTACTTTCCCACAAAATGGATGGACGTCATCCCCTGACGTCGATCGATCCACGTACATCAGAGCACTTCGATCTCTCACTCAGCCTACATCGATCGATCGAAGTGACGTCGTTCCCTCACATCGATCGATCGACGTCCATCAAGACACATCGATCTCTCCCTCACTCTACGTCAATGGATCCACGTCCAACTGAAGCACATCGGTCTCTCCCTCAGCTATACATCGATCGATCGATGTACGTCAGTCTCTGACATCGATCGATCGATGTCATCGTTTCCCAGAATTTTCATTCTGCGATTTCTGCAAAAACTGCAGATCTGAACCCCAATCAATTTCCAACTTTCTTCCAACCATTCCAAGTCTAATCCTCACTATCAATCCAAACTTAGTTCACTAAAACAAGACCTTTCATATACTACTCACAGATTCAAGCCTAAAACTAAAAGTATCTATCAAAACAAACCCAAAAACCTCATTTTTTCACTCTCCCTTCCCTTCAACCGAAAATAGCAACAAAATAGGGTTCAAAGGATTGGGATTTGCAAGATTTCACGAAATCAACAACAACAAACTATTTTCAACATATAGTGGCCAAATCTCAAAACCAAAACACATAAATCACATATAGATTCACGAAAAGAAACTACAGCATGGCGATCCATTTGGATATCAAAAATAGGCCTTTTTCTTTCGCAAATAGTAGGAACTCATAAGCAGATTACTTGCCTTTGATTACTAGGAGATGGATTGAAGAACGAACCAAGATCGGATTGGTTCTTGAAGAATTCTTCACCTATGGTTGGAGAGTCGCAAAAAGGATTCGTCTATGGAGGAGAGGGGGCATCAGTTTCTCTGAATGAATAGAGAAACTGACGTTCTGTCAGTTTTGATATGGGTAGGGGTGAAATTGGAGTTTCTAAATTATATCCTATTATCTCATTTATCTTAAATGATTAAATTCTAATATTTAATTCTAAATTAAATACTAATTAATTCTAATATTTAATCCCCCAATAAGTACTAATAAATCTGAAATTTAATTCTTAATTCATTACTATTAATTGCCATTAATTTCATTTAATTTCTTTTTTATCCTTTAATTATTCTACAGAGGGTGCGGGGCATAACAATGTGACCTACTCCAGTCCCAAGGAACACCTTTCCTTGGATTTCACTATCAAATGAATCACCTTACAACAAGAACCAAGCTTGATTCTTGGGTTATACACCAACCCTATTCAAGACTTGGATAATCACCTTCTATGCAACACTTAGTTGCAACACCTCTACCACCTATTGATATAGCCTTATAAGAATGGATAATCAATCTTACAAAATGAAGCTCAAGAGGCTTGTAGCTCAACCAAAACAACAAGAACACCTTAGCTACAAAGAATGGAACAAGAACAACAACAACAAGAAGATGATAGCTAGACAATTCAACAAATGCTTGTAAGCTTCAAGTGTGTTTCATCTTCTTCACCATTGCCTCTATTTATAGTGTGATTTGAGCCTTGGAGATAAGACTTCCAATGTGTCACCATCTTCATCACCAAGTCCAAATGTCCTCTCATCATTGGTTGGCCTTATACACTTGGCAAAATAAGACAAAATGATTGGTCCACCTTGGCACTACACTTGGCCGAAATTTTAAGCTCAAAAATGACTTGGAATTATCTTGAGAATATGAAAATAATAGAAAGGGATAATACTCCATTATCCCCTCAACTTCTTAGCACAAGAATAGGCATGTGGGATTTGAATAATTCAAACAAAAATTCAGCTCCAACATTCCATCATAGTAGTCGTTGGCTACATCCATTTTTCCAAAAATAAATTTTGATTTTCCTTGATAAAATAAGAAAGGATAATACCACTAAAATATCCCCAACTTCAAGCACAATAATAGGACATGTGAAGTCTTCATTTGACTTCAAAAAATCTGATGAGAACACCCATTAACACCAGGTAGCTGTTTGGCTACATTTGAAAAATCCAAGTTGGCAATTTTTGCCAACTAGCTCCTTTTTGATTTGTCCACTTGTCACCAACTCATAAAATGAATACCACATCATATCCACCTGATTAATCATGTTTTTGGACATACATATATGTGTAGCAACTCAGATTTTCGAAGAAGAACTTAATAGATAATAGTTGACAAGATTATGTCAATGTGTAACACCGAAATTCCCAATATTTCTTCTTAAATGTCATGATCATTTCCGCAAATTTAACACCTTGAACAACTCTGAATAATGATGATAAATATTCTCTTATAACACATATAAGAGAGTCTTCAAGAAAAAATAGAATGTGACATCTCAAATCGTCACATATCCCGTTATAGTCAACAATATCATCATTCGAGAGAATAAAATAAAGAATCACAATATTATCTTCAACTTAATAATAAATCACCTCTAGAATGAAGATAATAATATGCTCAAGAGATTCCTTGAGTGAAAATACCAAAAATACCCTCAGGGGTGAAATGACCAAAATGCCCCTGGTGTGTGAAAACTCCATAAATGACCCGGATTGTAAGAAATAATTATGATATCACCTTTGTCATGATAAATAGTATAAGAATACATCCTTGAAATACTTTCACCATGTGATGGTCCTACAAAACTCAAAATTCCAATTTTGCCCTTTTTGGTAAGTTGTAGAAACTTCCAAGGCACGTTAGCCACAATATATTTAAAATCATCAAAATCACATAAGAATCACATAATAGACATGTATAAATCATATACAAATGAAAACAACCATTTTAACACTTTTTATAAAATTATTCCAAAATAACCCTAGACATCAATCGATCGAAGTGCCTCAGCTTCAGAGATCGATGTCTCACAGAAAGGTACAAGTTTTGTCTCTGACCTACATCGATCGATAAAAGTGAGGGTTCCATGTACATCGATCAATCGATGTGTCTCAGGTTTAGAGATCGATGTCTCACCGTAAGGTCTTGAACTTTCACTGGCTTACATGGATCGATCGATGTGAGAGATCTATGTACATAGATCGATCGATGTGCACCTACCTGAGAGATCGACGTCAACTTTTTCAACTTTTTCAACTTTTAATCACATGTAACATCATGTGTGACATTTTTAAGTATTCAACACTTAAAATTATGACTTTGAAAATTATCCAAACATATTTCTCAACATTCTCCCCCTTTTGGATGATTTTCAAAATAACCTAACATGATTTTAATGTCACAACTTTACCAATTGTTTTCAAACTTTGTATTCAACAAACTTTTAAATAGTACGCTCCCCCTCAACTTATACTCTCCCCCTTAACCTATACTCAACTTATACCAATTGAACCTTAGCATATGACTTACCAACTAAAATCATGTTCTTATTCTATCTCCCCCTTTATTTTGCAAATCATGCAAAAGATAGAACTATACAATGGTGTCTTAAGTCATCATACCTAACATGGCTCGTAAGTTTTCAAAAGTGGCTTGATTAAGGGGTTTGGTAAAGATATCAACTATTTGGTGATCAGTTCTTATATGGTTTATAACTATATCCTCATTTTGAACATGATCTCGAAGGAAGTGGTATCGTACCTCAATGTGTTTTGCCTTAGAATGAAGCACCGGATTCCGAGAAAGATTGATTGCACTTGTGATATCGCAGAAAATTAGAATCTTATTCATTTTAATGCCAAAATCACTAAGTTGCTGTTTAAGCCAAAGTATTTGGGTAGTATATAAACTCAAAGCAATATACTCGGCTTCAGTGGTAGAAAGAGCTACACTAGCTTTCTTTTTAGAAAACCAAGAAATCAAGTTGGTTCCTATGAATTGTCATGTACCGCTAGTGGATTTTCTATCTAATTTGCAACCACCATAATCAGCATCACTATATGCGTGTAATTACAACTTAGCGTTTCTATTATACCACAGTCCTAAATGAGGTGTGTGTTTAAGATATCTAAAGATCTTTTTCACCGCACCGTAATGTGATACCTTGGGACAACATTGAAACCTAGCACATATACACACACTAAACATGATGTCAGGTCTTGATGCAGTTAAGTGCAGTTAAGTATAACAGTGATCCAATCATAGACCTATAGAGTGTGTCATCAAAAGGTTTACCATTTTCATCCATATCAAGTTGGTGCTAACACTCATGGGGGTAGTTGTAGGTTTCAACTCTTCAAAGCCAAACTTCTTAATCATATCATTGTCATACTTAAGTTGGCTAATGTGAATTCCTTGAGGGGTTTGTTTGATTTGAAGCCCTAAGAAGTAGTTCAATTCTCCTACCATTGATATTTTAAATTCTGATTTCATACACGCTTCAAAGTCTTTTACTAAGGTAGGGTTGGTTGAACCAAAGATTATATCATCTGCATATATTTGAACTATTAATAAATCATTACCTTTTCTTCTTAGGAATAATGTGTTGTCTATGGTTCCCCTTTGAAAATTATTTGCAATAAGAAAGTTTGCAAATCTATCATACTAAGCTCTTGGAGCTTGTTTTAAACCATATAAAGCTTTCTTAAGCTTGTACACATGGTTAGGATTCTTTGGATCTTCGAATCCAGGGGGTTGTTTGACAAACACCTCTTCTTGGATGTATCCATTCAAGAAAGCACTCTTGACATCCATTTGGAAGAGTTTAATATTAGTTAGGCTTGCAATAGCAAGTAACAATCTAATTGCTTCTAGTCGTGCAACGGGTGCAAAGGTTTCTTCATAATCTATTCCTTCTTGTTGATTATAACCTTGTGCGACTAGTCTAGCCTTATTTCTTGTAATTTTTCCTTGTTCATCCATTTTATTCCTAAACACCCATTTCGTTCCTATTATAGGCTTGTTTTCGGGTTTAGGTACTAAGTCCCACACATTGTTCCTTGTGAATTTATTTAATTCCTCATGCATAGCATCTATCAAGATATATCACCTAAGGTTTCCTTAGATTCTAATTGTGAGATTAAGCTATGTCCTTCAAGTTGACTTATTTTTCTACGTGTTCTAACCCCAACACTTGGATCCCTAATGATTTATTCTCTAGGGTGCCACCAATTCCTAGATTGACTAGGTTCACCCTCATCTTGTTCAAATGTTTCATTAGTGTGAACATTATCATATGTAATTGGATCATTAGTTGTATTATCTCCTAAATGCAAAGTTTCTTCATTTATTTCATCTAAAGGTTCATTCATGTCTTGTTCAGGGAGATTTGGTTCTTGATGATCAAGTACAAGCTCAAGTAATACAACATCATCAAACATATTTTGAACATTATTCTCAGGTTTATGTTGAGTTTGTTGAGAAATATGTTTGGATAATTTTCAAAGTCATGATTTTAAGTGTTTAATACTTAAAAATGTCATACATGGTGTTATATGTGATTAAAAGTTAAAAAAAGTTGACATCGGTCTCTCAGGTTGTTGTACATCGATCGATGTCTAGGGCTTTTAGAAATAATTTTCTAAAATGTGATAAAATGGTTGTTTTCATTTGTACATGATTTATACATGTTCATTATGTGCTTATTATGTGTTTTTGGTGATCATTATTGTCTTGTGACTAACATGCCTTGGAAGTTTCTACAACTTACTAAAAAGGGCAAAATTGGTATTTTGAGTTTTGTAGGAACATGATATGGTGGAAATATTTCAAGAGCATATTCTTATACTATTTATCATGACAAAGTTGATATCATGATTATTTATGACCATCCGGGACATTTCTGGAGTTTTCTCACACCAGGGGTATTTTGGTCATTTTACCCCCAAGGGTATTTTTTGGTATTTTCACTCAAGGAATCTCTTGAGCATATTATTATCTTCATTCTGGAGCTGTTTTATTGTTAGTTTGAAGATTATATGGTGATCTTATATCTTATTCTCTCAACCGATGATATTATTGACTATAGCTGGATATGTGACGATTTGAGATGTCACATTCTATTTTTTCTTGAAGACACTCTTATATATGTTATAAGAGAATATTTATCATCATTATTCAGAGATATTAAAGGTGTCAAAGGTGTGGAAATGTTCTTGACATATAAGAAGAAATATTGGGGAATTTCGGTGTTACACATTGGCATAATCTTGTCAATTGTTATTTATTTATTTCTTCTTCAAAAATATGAGTTGCTACACTTATATATATGTGGAAAAACGTGATTGTTAAGTTGGATATGATGTGGAGTTCATTTTATGAGTTGGAGACAAGTGGACCAACCAAAAAGGAGCTAGTTGGCAAAATTGCCAACTTGGAGTTTACTAAAAATAGCCAACGGCTATATTGTTTTTCTTGGGTATTTTCAGCAGATTTTTGAAGTCAAATGGAGCTCTCACATGTCCTATTATGATGCTTGGAGTTGAGGATAATTTGATGGTATTATCTTTTCTTATTTTATTAAAGAAAATCAAAATTATTTTTGAAAAAAGGGTGAAGTACCCAACGGCTACTATCTTGACTTGGAGAAGATTTTTTGAATTGAAAATTTCAATGTCCACATGCCTATTCTCTTGCCAAAGAGATGAGAAGATAAAGGAGTTGTTATGGTGCTATTATCTTCACATTTTCAAGATAATTCCAAGTCATATTTTAGTTGAACATTTCGGCCAACATGGGTGCCAAGGTGGACCAATCATTGTGTTTTATTTTGCCAAGTGTACAAAGCCAACCAATGATGAGAAGACATTTGGAGTTGATGATGAAGATGATGACACATTGGCATTCTTATCTTCAAGGCTCAAATCACACTATAAATAGAGGCAATGGTGAAGAAGATGAAACACACTTGAAGCTCACAAGCATTCTATAGATTTCATATTCATCTTCTTGTTCTTGTTATTGTATTTTGTTGTAGCAAAGGTGTTCTTGATATTTTTTGTGCTACAAGCCTCTTGAGCTTCATTTGTAAGATTGATTAGCCATCTTTATAAGGCTACATCAATAGGTGTTAGAGGAGTTGCAACTAAGTGTTGCTTAGAAGGTGATTGTCCAAGTCTTGAGTAGGGTTGGTGTATAACCCAAGGATCAAGCTTGGCTCTTGTTGTAAGGTGCTCATTTCATAGTGAAATCCAAGGAAAGGTGTTCCTTGGGACTGGAGTAGGTCACATTGACAGAACCAGGATAAATCCTCGGTGTTCTTCTCTTGTTTCTTTATTTCTGTTTTCTGCCCTTTTTGACTGCAGTTTTCACTCAACTTCACGCCATTTGAAAAAATAGCTAAACATTTTCAAAATTCGTGATTTTTGGTGGAGTTATACTTCAGACTGTTAGCTTTCATTTGCAACAAGAATCACTTGATTTGAGCAAGGGAAAATTAGTCTTTCAGTCTTTGCAAGATAACTGCTCCAATCTGGCTGCAATCTGACCAGTTTTGAGAAAACTTAAATTCTGTATTTTTCAAGAATTGTTTAAGGTCAGGGCCTTTTGGAAACTTCATCTACACATCCTAAGGAGTGTTTTTTGATATAAAGATCAACCTGTTTGGTTGAGTATTCAAAGAGAAACACTATTTGCAAAATCAGCAACATTCTGTCCAATTCTGTCCAGATTGACCATCTGAATCTTTTTATTTGTTTGAAGGGTCAAACGATCTTCTTTTTGTCTGATTTTTGGACAGAGTCTTTCTAACTCATTGAAGTTCAATTCTGAAAATTTTCATAATTTTTGGAGTTGTGTACAATTATTTGTGAATTTTTGAAAAACGGGTTCTGAATCTGAGGTGGTCTCAGATTCTGTTTTCAAAGGGGATTTTAACAAAGGGTTGTAGTGTAATTTCCGCTAACCACTATTCACCCCCCCCCTCTAGTGGTGTTTATTGCAGGTGCACGGTCCAACATTTGGTATCAGAGCCAGACCAACACCACTCAAAAGAAGCAAGATTCAACACCGTACGAACAATACAAGGCCAAGAAACAACAATTCTTTATATACTGCTTGTCTCAAATCCAAGGTACATACTATGGCTATTGTTTCTCACAAAGGTGAGTTGGAAGGTATGTCTACACAACGCCCTCCTCTTTTTGATGGCAATAATTTTGTTCATTGGAAACTAAGAATGAGGCTATTCTTAATGGCTATAGACATCGATTTATGGTCTATAGTTGAAGATGGGCCGTACATTCCAACGAAAGTTATACAAGTTAGTGGAGTAACTCAAGAGGTTGAAAAATATAAAAGTGAATGGTCATCGGATGATAAAAAGAAAATGTCCATGAATGCTAAAGCTATGCAATTACTTTTAAATGGACTTACAACTTCTGAAGCAGGATATGTGTCAAATTGCACAAGCGCACACGACATGTGGAAATCACTTGTATTAAAGCATGAAGGTACTAGTGGTGTTAAAGAGTCAAAAATAAACATGCTTATGACTGAATTAGAGACTTTCAATATGTTGCCAAACGAATCCATAACATCTATGGATTTGAGGATTACTAATATTTTCAATGCCCTTGAAGCTTTAGGGAAGTCATTTTTGAATAGTGAAAAGGTTCAAAAGGTGCTACGAAGCCTCCCTGCTGAATGGGATCCAAAGGTGACGGCAATCGAGGAGACAAAGTCAATCACCAAGATGGATGAATTGATCGGGTCTCTTAAAGTCTATGAGGTAAAACTGAACCAACGAAAGTCTGAATCTTCTAAGTCATCTGGTAAGTCAATAGCTTTCAAAACAACCGAAACTCATGCTAGTAACGATGATAGCAATAGTGATACTGAATTAGACGATGACTTGATATTGATCGCTAGAAAACTTAGAAAGTTTTTCAAACGTCCAAACAGGAATAGACAACGTAATTCTTCTTCTTCTTCTCAACCTAGGAAGAATAACACAAACAAATGGTATAATAAAGAATTTAAGTGTTATGAATGCGGTCAAAAAGGACATATTTCATACGACTGTCCTACGAAGAAAAATAATAATAACCACAACAATAATAAACAAGCCAAGGACAAGGAGGCTCAAACGACAAAGAAAAAGGAGTCTAAGGCAAGAAAAGAGAAACGAGCAATGAAGGTGAGCACATGGAGCGACTCATCCGACTCAGAATCCGAAACTGAGGAAGCTCAAGTCTGCTTCGTATCAAACGAGGTATGTTCTTCTTCTGATAGTGATTCTGATAGTGACATGACATTTGATGAAATGTATGAAGAATTCCTAAGAATGCATACTCACTGTAAGAGGCTCTCTAAAGAAAAGAAGAAACTAGTTGAAGAAAATGACAAGTTGAAGACGTCCAACTTGTAATTTTCCGATCAACTAGAATCTCTTAAACAAGAGTCTACTAATACTCTTGATTCTTTAGAGAATAAAATTGAATCATATAGGAAAGATGAACAAAAGTTACAAATGGAAAATAAAATGTTAAAATCTAAGTTAGAAAGTTGTGAAAATGAAATAGTGCAACTTAAGTCTTCTAAATTTACCTTAGAAAAAATGATAGAACAATTTAAATCTGGTGCAAATATGTTAGATACACTTATATCATCACAAAAGTATGGAAATGATAAAACTGGATTGGGATATAAAGAAGAAGATGGCAAATCAGATAAAAAGACTAAGTTTGTATCATCAAATACAAAACAACCTTATAATGTTATAAAAACAAATTTTTCTGCTAAATCTTCTTCTACTCCTTCTTCTACTTATTCAAAGATACAGATGCAGCATACACCCATAAAAACACACACGCATAACTATACATCTAGGCCAAACTTTGCATCTAGACATCCTAGAAACTATGCCTACATGTATACAAATGCATCTAGACCGAATAAAATGCATACAACTTATTATGAACCTAAGTATAGGCAACACTCTTATAAGTCTTATAGAAATGCCTATGAACACACTTATACTGCGCCATATAAGAAACAAATTCACATGCCTTATATACATCATAAATCTCGACCATTCTATAACGATTATCAACCACGGCGCAACATGTATAACAATGCATCTTCACTTATGAGGAATAATCATCTATATGCTTATCCTTCTTATTTTAACCATGCTAAAAATGTGCCTAAAAGGTATGTTCAAGTTTGGATACCTAAGGGTTATCTAAACAAGAATAATGCCCCTAACATTCAAGGACCCAAATAAAGGGTACCTAAAACTTTGTCTCCATTGTAGGATAAACGCAAGGAATGCAAGAAGGAGGCAAAGTCAAAGAATCTGAAAACCAAATGGTTTTTAGATAGTGGATGTTCGAGGCATATGACGGGCAACCCCAAACTATTCACGGAACTTGAACATATTGATGGTGGAAAGGTGACATTCGGTGACAACAACAAAGGAAAAGTTGTTGGAAGAGGAACAATCGGGGACCCTAACACATTTCAAATACGAAATGTGTTATTAGTAAGCAATCTATCCTATAATTTACTTAGTATTTCTCAACTTATAGATTGTGGTTATAATGTCTCCTTTCTTCCCAATTCTTGTGATATAATAAATGAAAAAGGAGAAATAGTATTAAAAGGAAATAGAGATGGAAATATTTATACTCTTACCTTAGATAACATGTTAGATGCTAAGGTTAAATGTCTAATATCACATGACTTAGATGTAAATTTATGGCATAGAAGATTAGGTCATATAGGAATTTTAACTATTAAGAAATTGTCTAAGAAGAATCTAATCAGAGGAATGCCTAAGTTAGACTTAGATAATTTTCAAATGTGTGAAACATGTATTAAGGGAAAACATATTAAAGAAACGTTAAAACCGAAACATGAAGTGAGTACTAGTCATGTACTAGAATTGCTTCACTTAGACTTATTTGGTCCAAGTAGGACAAGAAGTCTAGGTGGACACTACTATGTGTGTGTCATAGTAGATGATTACTCACGCTACACATGGACATTGTTCTTAACACACAAAGACGATGCTCCATTAGCAATCGAAACCCTTATCAAGCAACTTGAAAACATTTACGAAGAAAATGTCAAAAGAATTAGAAGTGATAGAGGTGGAGAATTTAAAAATAAAGACGTAATCAACTTTTGTGAACTACATGGAATAAAACATGAATTCTCACCACCTAGAACACCACAACTCAATGGAGTTGTTGAACGTAAAAATAGAACGATTCAAGAAGTTGCTAGGACAATGCTGTGTGAAAATAAATTACCTAAATATTTATGGGCTGAAGCTGTTAGTTGTGCATGCTATATTATAAATAGGCTCACTATTAGAAAGAAATTAAATAAAACGCCTTATGAATTGCTAAACAATAGACAACCTAAAATAGATTATCTTAAAGTATTTGGATGTAAATGTTTTGTGCTAAACACTAAGGATAATCTAGATAAATTTGAACAAAAGTCTATTGAATGCATATTTGTTGGGTATTCAACTAACTCAAGAGCATATAGGTGTTATAATCCTGCATCTAGAAAAATAATTGAATCCATACATATGAAATTCAATGAAAATGCATGCTTTGAAGTTAGTAATAACCATCAACATAAACAAGAAACAAATGTTGAAAATATGTTTGATGATGATGTATTACTTGAGCCTGTACTTGATCATCTAGAACCAACTCCCCCTGAACAAGACATGCATGAACCCTTAGGTGATATAAATGAAGAAACTTTTCAATTGGAAGATAATGTAACTAATGATCCAGTTACATATGATAATGTTCACACTAATGAAACATTTGAACAAGATGAGGTTGAACCTAGTCGATCTAGGAATCGGTGGCACCCTAGAGAATTAATCATTTGGGATCCAAGTGTTGGGGTTAGAACACGTAGAAATATAAGTCAACTTGAAGGACATAGCTTAATCTCAAAATTAGAACCTAAGAATGTAAAGGAAGCCTTAGGTGACATAACATGGATAGAAGCTATGCATGAGGAATTGAACCAATTCACAAGGAACAATGTGTGGGACTTAGTACCTAAACCTGAAGATAAGTCTATCATAGGAACTAAATGGGTGTTTAGGAATAAGATGGACGAACAAGGAAACATTACAAGAAATAAGGCTAGACTAGTCGCACAAGGTTATAATCAACAAGAAGGAATAGATTATGAAGAAACCTTTGCACCCGTTGCATGACTAGAAACAATTAGATTATTACTTGCAGTTGCAAGTCTAAGTAACATTAAACTCTTCCAAATGTATGTCAAGAGTGCTTTCTTGAATGGATACATCCAAGAAGAGGTGTTTGTCAAACAACCCCCTGGATTCGAAGATCCAAAGAATCCTAACCATGTTTATAAGCTTAAGAAAGCTCTATATGGTTTAAAACAAGCTCCAAGAGCTTGGTATGATAGATTTGCAAACTTTCTTATTGCAAATAATTATCAAAGGGGGACCATCGACAACACATTATTCCTAAGAAGAAAAGGTAATGATTTGTTAATCGTTCAAATATACGTAGATGATATAATCTTTGGTTCAACCAACCCTACTTTAGTAAAAGACTTCGAAGAATGTATGAAGTCAGAGTTTGAAATGTCAATGGTGGGAGAGTTGAATTACTTCTTAGGCCTTCAAATCAAACAAACCCCTCAAGGATTTCATATTAGCCAACTTAAGTATGTCAATGATATGATTAAAAAGTTTGGTTTTGAAGAGTTGAAACCTACAACTACCCCCATGAGTGTTAGTACCAAACTTGATAAGGATGAAAATGGTAAACCTTTTGATGACACACTCTATAGGTCTATGATTGGATCACTGTTATACTTAACTGCATCAAGACCTGACATCATGTTTAGTGTATGTATGTGTGCTAGGTTTCAATCTTGTCCTAAGGTATCACATTACAATGCAGTGAAAAAGATCTTTAGATATCTTAAGCATACACCTCACTTAGGACTATGGTATGATAGAAACGCTAAGTTGGAATTACACGCATATAGTGATGCTGATTATGGTGGTTGCAAGTTAGATAGAAAATCCACTAGCGGCACATGTCAATTCATAGGAACCAATTTGATCTCTTGGTTTTCTAAAAAGCAAGCTAGTGTAGCTCTTTCTACCACTGAAGCCGAGTATATTGCTTTGAGTTTATGTACTACCCAAATACTTTGGCTTAAACAGCAACTTAGTGATTTTGGCATTAAAATGAAAAAGATTCCAATTTTCTGCGATAGCACAAGTGCAATCAATTTTTCCCGGAATCCGGTGCTTCATTCTAAGGCCAAACACATTGAGGTGCGATACCACTTTCTTCGCGATCATGTTCAAAATGAGGACATAGTGATAAACCATATAAGAACTGATCACCAAATCGCTGATATCTTTACCAAACCCCTTAATCAAGCCATGTTTGAAAACTTGCGTGCCAAGTTAGGTATGATGACTTACGATACCATTGTGTAGTTCTATCTTTTGCATGATTTGCAAAATAAAGGGGGAGATAGAATAAGCACATGATTTTAGATTTTAGTTGGTAAGTCATTATTTGGTATGAAATGATAAGTTTCAATTGGTTATGAGTTGAGTATAGGTTAAGGGGGAGAGTATGAGTTGAGGGGGAGCAACATACTATTTAAAAGTTGAAAACATTTGGTTAAATTTTTAATTATAATTTGTGACATTAAAATCATGTTAGGTTATTTTGAAAATCATCCAAAAGGGGGAGAATGTTGAGAAATATGTTTGGATAATTTTCAAAGTCATGATTTTAAGTGTTTAATACTTAAAAATGTCATACATGGTGTTATATGTGATTAAAAGTTAAAAAAAGTTGACATCGGTCTCTCAGGTTGTTGTACATCGATCGATGTCTAGGGCTTTTAGAAATAATTTTCTAAAATATGATAAAATGGTTGTTTTCATTTGTACATGATTTATACATGTTCATTATGTGCTTATTATGTGTTTTTGGTGATCATTATTGTCTTGTGACTAACATGCCTTGGAAGTTTCTACAACTTACCAAAAAGGGCAAAATTGGTATTTTGAGTTTTGTAGGAACATGATATGGTGGAAATATTTCAAGAGCATATTCTTATACTATTTATCATGACAAAGTTGATATCATGATTATTTATGACCATCCGGGACATTTCTGGAGTTTTCTCACACCAGGGGTATTTTGGTCATTTTACCCCCAAGGGTATTTTTTTGGTATTTTCACTCAAGGAATCTCTTGAGCATATTATTATCTTCATTCTGGAGCTGTTTTATTGTTAGTTTGAAGATTATATGGTGATCTTATATCTTATTCTCTCAACCGATGATATTATTGACTATAGCTGGATATGTGACGATTTGAGATGTCACATTCTATTTTTTCTTGAAGACACTCTTATATATGTTATAAGAGAATATTTATCATCATTATTCAGAGATATTAAAGGTGTCAAAGGTGTGGAAATGTTCTTGACATATAAGAAGAAATATTGGGGAATTTCGGTGTTACACATTGGCATAATCTTGTCAATTGTTATTTATTTATTTCTTCTTCAAAAATCTGAGTTGCTACACTTATATATATGTGGAAAAACGTGATTGTTAAGTTGGATATGATGTGGAGTTTATTTTATGAGTTGGAGACAAGTGGACCAACCAAAAAGGAGCTAGTTGGCAAAATTGCCAACTTGGAGTTTACTAAAAATAGCCAACGGCTATATTGTTTTTCTTGGGTATTGTCAGCAGATTTTTGAAGTCAAATGGAGCTCTCACATGTCCTATTATGATGCTTGGAGTTGAGGATAATTTGATGGTATTATCTTTTCTTATTTTATTAAAGAAAATCAAAATTATTTTTGAAAAAAGGGTGAAGTACCCAACGGCTACTATCTTGACTTGGAGAAGATTTTTTGAATTGAAAATTTCAATGTCCACATGCCTATTCTCTTGCCAAAGAGATGAGAAGATAAAGGAGTTGTTATGGTGCTATTATCTTCACATTTTCAAGATAATTCCAAGTCATATTTTAGTTGAACATTTCGGCCAACATGGGTGCCAAGGTGGACCAATCATTGTGTTTTATTTTGCCAAGTGTACAAAGCCAACCAATGATGAGAAGACATTTGGAGTTGATGATGAAGATGATGACACATTGGCATTCTTATCTTCAAGGCTCAAATCACACTATAAATAGAGGCAATGGTGAAGAAGATGAAACACACTTCAAGCTCACAAGCATTCTATAGATTTCATATTCATCTTCTTGTTCTTGTTGTTGTATTTTGTTGTAGCAAAGGTGTTCTTGATATTTTTGTTATGCTACAAGCCTCTTGAGCTTCATTTGTAAGATTGATTAGCCATCTTTATAAGGCTACATCAATAGGTGTTAGAGGAGTTGCAACTAAGTGTTGCTTAGAAGGTGATTGTCCAAGTCTTGAGTAGGGTTGGTGTATAACCCAAGGATCAAGCTTGGCTCTTGTTGTAAGGTGCTCATTTCATAGTGAAATCCAAGGAAAGGTGTTCCTTGGGACTGGAGTAGGTCACATTGACCGAACCAGGATAAATCCTCGGTGTTCTTCTCTTGTTTCTTTATTTCTGTTTTCTGCCCGTTTTTGACTGCAGTTTTCACTCAACTTCACACCATTTGAAAAAATAGCTAAACATTTTTGAAATTCGTGATTTTTGGTGGAGTTATACTTCAGACTGTTAGCTTTCATTTGCAACAAGAATCACTTGATTTGAGCAAGGGAAAGTTAGTCTTTCAGTCTTTGCAAGATAACTGCTCCAATCTGGCTGCAATCTGACCAGTTTTGAGAAAACTTAAATTCTATATTTTTCAAGAATTGTTTAGGGTCAGGGCCTTTTAAAACTTCATCTACACATCCTAAGGAGTGTTTTGATATAAAGATCAACCTGTTTGGTTGAGTATTCAAAGAGAAACACTATTTGCAAAATCAGCAACATTCTGTCCAATTCTGTCCAGATTGACCATCTGAATCTTTTTATTTGTTTGAAGGGTCAAACGATCTTCTTTTTGTCTGATTTTTGGACAGAGTCTTTTTAACTCATTGAAGTTCAATTCTGAAAATTTTCATAATTTGTGGAGTTGTGTACAATTATTTGTGAATTTTTGAAAAACGGGTTCTGAATCTGAGGTGGTCTCAGATTCTGTTTTCAAAGGAGATTTTAACAAAGGGTTGTAGTGTAATTTCCGCTAACCACTATTCACCCCCCCCCTCTAGTGGTATTTATTGCAGGTGCACGGTCCAACAGAGTTTTATTACTAACTTCAAAGCATGCATTTTCATTGAATTTTACATGTATGGATTCGCTTGTTTTTCTAGATGCAGGATTATAACACCTATATGCTCTTGAGTTAGTTGAATACCCAACAAATATGCATTCAATAGACTTTTGTTCAAATTTATCTAGATTATCCTTAGTGTTTAGCACAAAACATTTACATCCAAATACTTTAAGATAATCTATCTTAGGTTGTCTATTGTTTAGCAATTCATAAGGCGTTTTATTTAATTTCTTTCTAATAGTAAGCCTATTTATAATATAGCATGCACAACTAACAGCTTTAGCCCATAAATATTTAGGTAATTTATTTTCACAAAGCATTGTCCTAGCAACTTCTTGAATTGTTCTATTTTTACGTTCAACAACTCCATTGAGTTGTGGTGTTCTAGGTGGTGAGAATTCATGTTTAATTCCATGTAGTTCACAAAATTTGATTACATCTTTGTTTTTAAATTCTCCACCTCTATCCCTTCTAATCCTTTTAACATTTTCTTTGTAAAATGTTTTCAAGTTGCTTAATAAGAGTTTCGATTGCTAATGGAGCATCGTCTTTGTGTGTTAAGAACAATGTCCATGTGTAGTGTGAGTAATCATCTACTATGACACACACATAGTAGTGTCCACCTAGACTTCTTGTCCTACTTGGACCAAATAAGTCTAAGTGAAGCAATTCTAGTTTATGACTAGTACTCACTTCATGTTTCGGTTTTAATGTTTCTTTAGTGTGTTTTCCTTTAATACATGTTTCACACATTTGAAAATTATTTGTCTAACTTAGGCATTCCTCTAATTAAATTCTTCTTAGATAATTTCTTAATGGTTGAAATTCCTATACGGCCTAATCTTCTATGCCATAAATTCACATCTAAGTCATGTGATATTAGACACTTAACCATAGCATCTAACTTGTTATCTAAGGTAAGAGTATAAATATTACTATCTCTATTTCCTTTTAAAACCGTTTCTCCTTTTTCATTTATTATATCACAAGAATTTGGAAGAAAAGAGACATTATAACCACAATCTATAAGTTAAGAAATACTAAGTAAATTATACGAGAGATTGCTTACTAACAACACATTGCGTATTTGAAATGTG
>AP025064.1:13820665-13883146 GCA_036186865.1 Eustoma russellianum | reverse complement strand
TTGAGAGTGCTGTTCACTTGGTTGTTGTTTTGGTTGTTCCTAGCTTCAAATTGTCAAGGAAAGTGATGAGGCCCCACAAGGGCATACAAACGCCGACGCCTTAGCCTTACTGTGCTTTAGATTCATGCATGATTATTCTATTTTTTACATGTATTAAGCAAGAGTAAGGGTTGGTGGGAAGGACTGGATAGTCATTGCATGAATGATAGCGTTTTGTGATATTACGTAGTCATTTGTGTGTTTTCTGTCTAGGGCATTTTCATCATTTCACTCATTTTTAGGTATTTCACGTGAATGACATGCATTTATTTATCCTTGATGAGACTGATGCTTGGTGGTGTCCTTATGTTGTAGGGAGCATAAAGGGAGAAGGCGTGCGTTTTGGAGAAGGGTTAAGCAAGAATGGATGCTGATTGGATCAAACTTCAAACAAGCATAACTTCTTTGTTTCAACTCAGAGTAGCGTCAATATTGGGTTTAAATTTAAGGTCTCGAAGATTTCTACAACATGATGAAGACATCAAAGGCCCATTCTGAACATACAAGTCCATACAACGGAATCAAGAATCAAGGCTCAAAAGGAGACTAAAAAGCTATTAACGTTCCTACATTTTAGGGAATCATCCCTACATTTTAGGAACTCAAGTTTTTGGCAAATTCCAATCCTAAAGAGATGACATGGCCGTCAGCCACTCCATGCATTTGGAAATTAGGGTAAGATTCTATCATGTTTTTGTAAATTACCTAACATATAGAGTTGTAACTTAGGATTTTTCCATATAGTTGAAGTTGTAGTTTAGGACTTTTCCATTTAGTTGGTGTTGTGCAGTAGGACTTTTCCATTTAGTTTCTTAGCCTTGTTTGCCTATTTAAAGGGCCTTATGGATGCCTCTTGTACTCATTCCAACAACAATTCTTCTCTTCAATAAAATTCAACTTTCCTTCTCTTAAGGCTTGTTTCTTTGAGTTTTTTCTTGGTTTCTCATAAAATCAAGGTTAGGATCCTTAAAGTTTGAGCTAACTTTGAGGTGGTATTTGCCAAGCTCAAGGGGAGGGAACGTCTTGGAGGACGATTTGTTTGCCAAGATCAACGTTAATCCTATTGTGGAGATGTTGCTCGTTTTGCCGTGACCTTGAAGGAAGCTAGGAGTGAGAGTACCCATTTGTGCCAAGCCTTGAAGGTAAGTTTTGAAGGAAAGAATCTGAACTTGCGTGAGGATTCACATCAAAAACACAAGGAATTGAGTGACCACAAAAAGAGAGAGGAAAAACAGACACTGTTTTTGTTTAACTAACATAAAAACCCTCTTTTGTCTTTGTGTTCATTTTCTTTTCTTTGTTTACTTGTTTGATTTCATATTGCAATGGTAAGAACATCACAAACACCATCCAGCGGAACCTTGGAACCAAGCATGGCACAAATTATGCACATGTTAAAGAAGATCATGAGCGATAATGAAACGTTGAGAAGTGATGTTGAAGATCTTAAAAAGTTATCAACTAATCAACCCACCAAACTAGAGTTCAAACTAGGGTAGGAGAGAACATTCTGAAAGACAAGAGATCTGTAGCCAGATACCCCCTGATATAGAAGAGCAAACCGTTCTAATGTACCTTTAACGCACTATGATGAAGGACCTACCTATGACTACCCTGAATATAATGAACCCTACTATACCCCTCAAAACCATAGGATACCTAGACCTAACCGACAACAAGAGAAATTCCTTAAGACTAAATGAACATTCCCATATTCTATGGTAGAAATGACCATAGTGGGAGAAAAAGGTTGACATCATCTATGATTGTACCAACTACTCAGAAGAGGCTAAGGTACATTATGCAGTAATGGAATTTGCAGAGTATGCTTTAGTGTGGTGAGATCAGAACCAAAACCTTAGAAGGAGAGCCCGTAAGCCAACCATCTCTTCTTGGGATTAGTAAAAAAGACAAATGAGGAAAACATTCATTCTCCGACATTATAAGAGAGACATCTACCAAAAGCTGCAAAGCCATATCTGAGGAACCCAAAGTGTAGATGAATACTTTACGGAATTGGAGCTTTTGATGATTAGGGCCAACATAGAAGAACCCCAGGAAGCCACAATGGAAAGATTCTTAGCTGTGCTAAACAGGGAGATAGCCAACAAAGTTGAGCTAGGGTAGTATGCAGATTTGTCATCATTGGTGCATTTGGCAGAGAAGATTCAACGCCAACTCAAGGTAAAACCCCTTATCTCTTCTTTTGGTTTTAAATCTAACACTTCTTTTAGTGCAAGAGTGTAGCCTAGGTCAACAAATGAGTTGAGGCTTTGGCAAAACTCTTATAAAAACGTGGCCAACAAGCTATACAAGGAACGATACAACCAACTCGAGGACGTCCACAACAAGCACAACCAGGCATGGACAAAAGTAAGCAAAGGGCCGTGGAAGGTAGTGCTTCTAATCCAACTACTAGGAATTGAGATATTGAATGTTTGATACAAGCATAAGCCTATGGATTATTGACATATCTTGCCTTTAACTCTACCTTCTGCTGCAATGTTGGTTTAGGCACAAAAGTGTAAAGCACTCCCTTGATTCTAATGATGATGGGGACAGTGTTTGAGGTAGCCACGCAAATGATTTCAGCGTTTGTCAGACAAGCATTACACCCTCATGGACGATTCAATCTTTGGACGTAGTCACTATCACCCTCAAGGTTGCTCAAGCCTTGAAAGATCTAACCTAAGATTTTTATGCAAAACCTAGAAAACAAAAGGAACACATTTTATGCTCAAGAGAACAAGAAGTTCTTCAAATAAATTCTGAAATGTCCTATCCTCTAGAAATGATGCAAATGGCCTATAACTAGGAAAAGAGTTGCAAATAAACATCTATTCTTGACAATAACATAATTCAAGACATCATTCTTGGCCAAGAGACCTCATTACACATTTTGTATTCAGCTTTAAATGAGTCAAAAAGGTCTGGTCTTCATATGTTGAACAAAAGCCTCGATTTAAGGCGGCTTGTTTTCCTTTTGTTTGACAGATCAAATCGTCCATCTAGAAGCCAAATCTAAGGATGGGCCCTTCCTGAGACATTTACCTCACAAGATGAGCTTGAAGTTTGGCTTTTGAATGACTTAACTCGAAGCTTGTATGACCAAGATATGTCTTGAAAAGTTTATGCAATTTACAGCAACACAAAGCGGGTCATATGGCTGCATTTAAGGAAGCTTATCCTCCTTTTGGTTTGACTAATTGGATCGTCCATCTAGAAGCTGATTGGAGAGATGAGCCCTCTTGAGACTTGTAGTTCACGAGTGGAACTTGAATTTTGAATTTGGAGTGACTCAATTTGGAGCTCGTATGAATAAAATATGGCTAGACAATTTTTAAGCAATTTTAGCAATTTTCAGCAACACTTTGTGTTGAATTGACTATTGCTTGTACATGTTTTTAGCACCTCCAAAAAACCAACACAGCTTCTTGAGTACCACAAAGGAATCCTACAAACTAAACATAAGACAAGCTAGAATCAAACTAGAAAAACATGAAATATAAGGCATATAATGCAATGCAACTTAGCTACACATAATGCATGAAATGCAACTAACATAATACATACAAATAATGTCTTGCACATGTGTGAACATGTCAAGTTGAGGCTCCTAGCCATGCATTAATCTCTCCTTCCTAGAAAAGATTCGTCCTTGAATCTTAGCATATATGCACTGATGGGAAAAGAAGCACAACAATCCAACAACAAGGTAAGACACACCTAAACAATTTAGACACAACATACATGAAATTTTTCATCCTAATATATTTAGAGCGAATATATAACTCAAGAATGAAGCATGCACGCAACAACACATTGATGAGCACCTTAACATTAATGCTTAACAACCAGCACCTTTTCCTAATGTTCTTTGGATGTAGTACAAGGACAGCTCATTCATGTAACCAGGACTATCATAACCATGCAGTGTATCTATGCAATAACCTAGGGCATGGTTTTCATGTGTGGACAGCATACTTTCAACAAAAATGTAGTATGTAGGAAAGCTAAATTATGTAAAACATTAGGAACAAGATAATTAAAGACATCATTCTTGGTCAAGAGATCTCATTACACATTTTTATTCAGCTTAAATGAGTCGAAAAGCTCCGGTCATCATATGTTTAACAAAAGGCTAGATTTAAGATAGCTTGCCCTCTTTTCCTTTTACTGATTGAATCATCCATCTAAAAGCCAAATCTGAGGATGGGTCCTTCTTGAGATGTTTAGTCCCCAATCTGAACTTGAAGTTTGGCTTTTGAACGACTCAATTCGAAGCTTGTATGACCGAGATATGTCTTAACAAAGTTTATGCAATTTCCAGCAACACAAAGCAGGTCAAATGGCTGGATTTAAGGAAGCTTTTCCTCCCTTTGGTTCGACAAATTGGAGCGTCCATCTAGAAGCCGATTGGAGAGATGAGACTTTCTTGAGACTTGTAGTTCACGAGTGGAACTTGAATTTTGAATTTGGAGTGACTCAATTTGGAGCTCGTATGAATAAAATATGGCTAGACAATGTTAAAGCAATTTTAGCAATTTTTAGCAACACTTTGTCTTGAATTGGCTGTTTCTTGTACATGTTTGTAGCACTTCCAAAAGACCAATACAGCTTTTTGAACACCACAATGGCATTCTACAAAGTAAACATAAGGCAAGCTAGAATCAAACTAGAAAACGTGAAATATAATGCATAGAATGCAATGCAACTTAGCTACATATAATGCATGAAATGGAACTAACATATGACACATAAATAATGCCTTGGACGTGTGTGTACATGTCAAGTAGAGGCTCCTAGCTATGCATTAATATTTTAGATGCCAAGGAGAAGACCACATGGCATGACAATGTCCTAACCTTAAATAAGTCATTTCATTAAAGAATTAGATGAGTATATCACTGACGAAGATGAGGAAGAAACTTAGAATGAACAAGACGCTGAAAATGAAGAATGTGAGGAAAGAGTTCTTAGCAGTTATAAGAATCCTTAACACATCCCTTGAATCTGTGGATCATGCTGAATATAAAGATAATATGTAGCGCCCCGCACCCCAACCTAGCAGGATACGGTGCGCCCGCCATACTTCACTACGGAGAGTACCAGGCGTCGATCCATAACGTATCTTAGTCTAGACTAATATGGGTGGACTTACGTGCTTACACGTCAACAAGTAAGCAAAACCGAGGCAGAATAAAAACTTTCCAAACGAACGCGTCTAAACATTCACCATAAGTCTCAAAGACATGTTCTTAAAATGCGGAAATCCAAAATCCAATCTTTTTCAACATAAATTCATAAAAGTTCCTCAATCATGACCATCTCGTCATAAACCCTTAAATCATCTTTCAATCGCTCTTCTACGGATAAGACGCCCTAGGCTCGTCCTCGATCCACTCCATCCTAGTTCCTGCGGGTTCTGGGAGGAAAAATAAAGGGTGAGTGACAATGTCACCAGCAACTATACCATAAACAATCATGCATTAAATGGAAAGCACACACAAGAACCGAACCCCCAAAATTCGGTTTAGAAACATACCTGACCTTCCATTCAACACCCGTAAGAAATCAGCTCATAACTTATCAAAGATTGAAGCTCACTAAAGTCCATAACTTATGGAAAGATCATCACTCAATACAGATCATAACTTATGAAAAGATCATCACTCAATAAAGATCATAACTTAGGATCTACCAAGTCATAACAACTTAGCCTAAGTATCTTGAACAAGATCATAGCTTACATAACAACAGTAATAAGATCATAACTTAGGTGACGAAATATAAGGGGTTCATAACCTAAGTAACATTACCTCTAGCATTGGGCTAGCATCGCGTCCCGTTAGTCGATAGCAGCTAAGGCAATAAAATCATAACTTAGCCATGAAGCAAGTAATAACACAGCTCTGTGCAAGTAGACTCAACATCATGCTCATGACCATATGCAATGCGTATGAATATGCAAATGTAGTGCATAATGAAACCATGAAAATCTTTTCCTTTTTGGTTCTTTCATTCTTTCATTCAAAACATCATCATCAAGAAAACAAGAGAGTATTCAGGTCAATTCTTCCAGATCTGAGGCAGTCACTTATTCCCTTCGAATCTAATATTCCCGGATTCGGAGCGGTCACGTCATCACTTATCAGGTCTATTCTCTCCGGGCCTTAACGGTTGATATCAGGTCTATTCTTTCTGGGCCCGAACGGTCCATATCATCAGATCAATTAACCCCGGATCTAGAACGGGTCCTTACTGGCCAGGAAACACACGGTACCGGTGGGAAGCGTTCTTTTAAAAACAACCTTTTCATTAAAAAAACGCTTTTTCATCTTTCTTTCTCATAAAATCAGTTCCATAAATCATGTAAATGACGGTGATGCAATGTATGACATGTACTATGCAGTTCATGATATAATGCGTTACATACACACATACATACAACTTATTCTTTAGGCAAGAAAAATTTCCAGAATTATCACTCCATATGCACGGCCTCAAAACCTCGTGTTTTAGGCCCATTATCATGAGTTCTTGTCATACATATGCATAAGAGTGTCTTTTCTATTCATAGTATAATTTTCGTGACAATACAAAACATGTAAGACACTTAATTTATTTAATTACGAAACAAGGGCTGCTGAATTTCAGCAATGTAGTGTCCTTTCTTTTACCTTTCATATAAGCCCATTAAGCTTCATTTACATTGGGGCCAACCTTGTAAAACTGCTGTAGACATACCAATAATCATTGGTCATAAGCCCAAACCATATAATTAAGTCTAAGCCCACCAAAACAAAGCCTCACAATAAGTTCCTTAATTCTGCCCAAAATTCCAGATTAGTAATGCCAACTTAACCTTGGGATTACCCCCTAACATAACCATGCTAAGTTAAGTGGTTTACATAAAAACACTCACATATGTCTTAAGTAATTTCCATGAAAGTTTCGCGGAATTATAATATCGGTAAAGGGGTCATTTATTCTTTTTCCCAAAGAGGTTACCTGCTGAATTCTGGAATGACCAATTTTTACTACGAATCTTATTGTGACTAAACCGTAAGTTCTTTTTCAAAAATTCCAACTCTCAAACTTAGAAAACACATAGGGCTAGTGTCCTGCCAAAAATCAGCCAAATTTCAAGTTCCTAAGGTCCATTTCCGGAATATTCATTATGTTACATAAAATCTGTTCAGTCCAGTAATTTCCAGCATGACCAGTTTTACTAAAAATTCCATTAAAAATAATTCGTAACTCCTTTTAACAAACTTCCAGCTCTCATATTTACTATTCACATAGGGCTAGTGTCACGCCAAAAATTAGCTTGATTAAATAATTCTAAAGTCGCTTTTTCAGGTCCCACAAAACGTCACAATAATCTGCCTTGTTCCAACAATTTCGTTTGACCAGTTTTACCAAAATCGTCATTAAGGATAATCCACAAATCCGTTTACCAAAATTCCAATTCACACATTGAATACACATATGGGGCTATCGTAATACCAAATTTTAGTCAATTTTAACACCTCTAAGGTTCATTTTCAGGTCGTTCAAAATGCTACGGAAAACTGTCCAGCTCCAGTACCTCTGTTTGACCAGTTGTCACTAAATATTTCATTAAGGATAAACCACAACTGAATTTATCAAAATTCCAACTTGCACATTTACTACACACATAAGGATATCACCATACCAAAAATTAGCAACTTTGAACACCTTTAAGGTTAATTTTCAAGTCGTGCAACATGACACATAAAACTGTCCAGCCATAGTGATTTCAGCACTTCATCACTTCTTATGGTTCAAGCATTTCCAATCAACTTCATTCTTTAAAGTGACTTAATAACCATCAAATAAACACTTCAACATAATTTCTCCAAGCCTTATAACATGCTTTAAACCATAGATAAACAGTTCATGAGTCATATCAAAACAGTCACAACACATTCAAATCATCCACTTATGCCATCACTTCTCTTATAACAACTAGTTTTCATGTCTTGTACCTAGATTCTTCAACTAAGATTTATGGCTTAAAAAAATGACTAGCCATTCAAGCATGCACTTCACAATTAAGGCAAGATTGGTTAGAGTACACTTGCCTTCTTCGAGCTTATCCTTTCCTTAACTTGGAACTTGGATGAGATGAAGTCTTCCTCCCCTTCACTATACAACCCCCACGGTTTGGGAGGAAGAAAAGAGCAAACATTAGCTTTTGTCTTAAGTGAAAACACAACTAGAGTGAGGCTATGATTCTCTTACCAAAATGGACCTTGAATGGAGATGGCAATGAATCCACCCACCAAGAAGTTAGCTTCTCTTAGTATCTTGCAAAATTTTCATCTGGCGACCATCCTTGGAGTCACGGTTTTTGGCAAGAAAAGAAGGGTACTCATGTGAGCTTCATTCTTTGAAATATAGGATTTACTTGGAAGTTTTAGCATGCACTTACCTAGAGAATTCTTGAGGCTTGAAGATCTTGAACTCCTTGGCTCGAGTTAGCCGTGTACCTCAAATGGAACAAATAGGGAATTCTCTTGCTCCATTGTGAATTCTTGAGAAAGAGTGTTCTAAAGTTTCTTTGGAAAAAATTTTCTTCCCTTGGCTACGGAGTTAGCCGTTGGTTATGCTAAGGAAGAAGGGGTTTACCTTGGCTTGGTTAGGCTAATTAGAGTTAATTAGCCTTAGTTACTTTTAATTAACCAAGGTTACTTTAATGCAACTAGAGTTACTTTAATTCAACTATAGTTACTTTAATCCAACTATAGTTACTTTAATTCAACTATAGTTACTTTATGGCTAACCTAGGTTACTTTATCCAACTAGAGTTACTTTATGGGTTAACTTGAGTTACTTTAACCTTGTAGTTAATATAAAGTAATCATGGTAATATTTAAAATATTCCTTGGTTAATCATGAAGGGAAACCGGCGGTTATGGCTTCAATAGCCATTACCATGCTTAATCTCTTTCTAAGTGAGTTTAATGAGAAGCCATGTGGGTATTTGCCCCCCTTTTATTAATTATTTCCCCTTTTTCTGGTTTTAAAAATGAAATTAGAAAAATTTTGAGTTTCCTTTGGGCTAAGGCCGAAACTTTTGCAAGAGTTGGGGAAAAAATTTCCCACTACGTACAACTTCTTAATTTCCATTTGGGCTTATTTTAAGGAGGCCCTTAAGATTAACCTCTCTTATAATTTGGGAAAAACCCTTTAAGGCCCTTTTTAACCTTATGGCCGAAATCTCTTAAGCCCTTAGGGTGAATTGGCCATGATCCATAACTCATGCTTGAATGATTATATTGTTTGCTTATCAACATAAAATAAAAGAAGCACTAAGGAAACTTAGTGAATTGCACTTGAAGGATGAGACTTTATTAATTCACTTATACGAGTCTTCAAGTACAATATGACTTTTCGTCGGGGTATAACATTCTCCCCCCTAAACATAAGTTTCGTCCTCGAAACTTGAGAGACTAGTCAAAAAGATGGGGGATCTACTCCTCATGTTTCCTTCCGTTTCCCATGTGGCTTCTTCTCCAGGATGGTACTTCTACTGAACCTTTACCATAGGTATGGATCTCTTTCTCAACTCTTTTTCTTTCGACTCAACGACCTCTAGGGCTCCTTTCTTATCTTTAGGTAAATAAGATAGAGTGAGGCGTCTATTTAGTTCCCTCAGAACTGCTTCGTTCAATTCATCTTAGAGGTCTCATCAGAACTTATTCAAATTTTCTAGAGGTGTTATCGTAACCTATCTCATACCTTAAGCACTTATAATCTTGATACTGTGTACTGATAATGATATCCATTCCGTGTTAACATGATCATGAAAGGCTTATGATTCCTTTTTTATAAAACTTGGCAGAGATCATTAATTCTGGAATATAGATCATTAGCTCTTTTCTGTAAACATCCTTTCTGTAATCATGTAATGGTCATCCTACGTATGAAACAGCATCCAACGACATCTGGAATAATTCCCAACAAGTACACATATCAAGCCTTCACGAAGTATGTGCTGCATTCATCCGTCTCGCTGATTGCCTTACTATGTAATAACTTTTCTTTAGCAATCACCTCACAAAATCGGACTAGAAGTCATGGTTTCTCCTTTGAAACTTAGGTCTCATTTATGACATTTCAAATGTCTCTTGTTCATTCCATATCCTTGTTTTCTCTTTTGATACTTGAAGACGTGCATGTGTCACTGTCTGTTTGTTCATGAAACATTGGAAAACATCACACGAAATGAGAATATACCAAATCGTAACGCCACTGTTGGAGTGCGTTATATATTCTCAACTTATAACTTCTTGATCCAAACACTATATCTTGTGGGATTCCCCATTCTGCCTCTCAAGTGGCCATTGTTTTAGATCTCTCCTAACAGTCCTGTAACGCTTTATCATCTTATCACATTTCTATGAATTCTTCCATAAGAAACACTAACATACAGGTTCATTAAGCAAATTACCTTACTCTCAAACAATACACCACTTGTCAATTGCTTACCCGAATCTGGTTAAATAGATCATTGATCTTAGTCAAAGGGTACTTATTCTTATGGTGATCATGTTGAGTCCTTTAGGATCTGCGCAAGGACGCATGCCTCCATCCCTCTATTTACGAATAACATGGGAACATCCCAAGGCGATACGTTGGGGCAGACAACTTCCTCCCTTAAAAGCTCACGCACTCGTTCCTTTTTGGTTCAGCAAGCGCCTTTTGGTGAGTTGTCTTTATAGACTTAGAGAGTTCTTAATCATCATCCTAAAATGGTCCAATCGCATAAAACATAATTTTCATAATCATGACTTGCTTTTCATAGCTTACCTAACATGGCGCGCTCATATCGTGATGTCCTAACGTTTTCAATTTGGGCTGTAGCACTCTTGATAGATGCTAATTGATTTCCCATATAGCCCATGCACAACAAAATATGTACATGTGCTAGCGGTAACGAATAATGGCAGAGACCCCAAGTCTCAAACACAGTGTTATACTTGGTCATACTACCACTAATAACCTCACTTACTTCCTTATGGTCTGTTTATCATAACTTAAGGAAAACTATCATAATCGCTCATACTTGGTTAATAGGAAGTAGGTCATAGGTACTTCATATTTCACTCGTACCTTGGTTGTTTCTTTGTTATCCGCATAAGGTAGCCTTATGCGGATACGGCTCCCCTTTCCTACTTCATTTCTTAATATGCTCGTTAAGTCGTTTATTTCATTCTTCCGTTCTGTTGCCATGCCTAGAACTTTGCCCAAGTCACCTATCGGGGTAGTGGCTGGATACAAGTCCTCCACCACTGGCTATCCTTACCGTTCAAAAACGGCTGGAGAATCCGTGCCCTAATCTTATCCGATGCCAGTATCAGCATGAAGTTACCTTCAACTTCATTTAACCATCTTTCTGCCTACTATGAACTAGATTCCCTGCCAAACCTCGGAATACGTGCTCTTACTAACTATTGCTAGTAAAGTTTACTGCCTCCTGGGGTTGACAACGATGATGTCACTTACTGAATCATGATGCCATCCGCACCACGGAGCGTCGGAGTCTTACTCAAGGTATAAATATTTAGATTAAGCGACAAAATTTAATTAGTAATCCAAATAAGATCTTAAGGTCATACAAGCAGGCATGATTACGTTCTATAAATTGCCATCGACTAGGGCTTTACCATCTAGTCAAACCCTAATTTTCCCTCTATGTCTTCTTAGTCTAAGGTCAACTCTCATCTAGGATCATGACTTAAATCTAAGGTCAAACTTAGATTTCTAAAATCATAGCTCAATTCTATATTCTGCCCGGATCTAGAGCCTTAGCTCTGATACCACCTGTAGCGCCCCGCACCTCAGCCTAGCCGGATACGGTGCGCCCGCCGTACTTCACTACGGAGAGTACCAGGGGTCGATCCATAACGTATCTTAGTCCAGACTAATATGGGTGGACTTTCGTGCTTACACGTCAACAAGTAAGCAAAACCGAGGAAGAATAAAAACTTTCCAAACGAACACGTCTAAACATTAGTCTTAAAGACATGTTCTTAAAATGCGAAAATCCAAAATCCAATCTTTTTCAACATAAATTCATAAAAGTTCCTCAATCATGACCATCTCGTCATAAACCCTTAAATCATCCTTCAATCGCTCTTCTACAGATAAGACGCCCTAGGCTCATCCTCGATCCACTCCCCCTAGTTCCTACGGGTTCCGGGAGGAAAAATAAAGGGTGGGTGACAACGTCACCAGCAAGTATGCCATAAACAATCATGCATTAAATGGAAAGCACACACAAGAACCGAACCCCCAAAATTCGGTTTGGAAACATACTTGACCTTCCATTCAACAACCGTAAGAAATCAGCTCATAACTTATCAAAGATTGAAGCTCACCAAAGTCCATAACTTATGGAAAGATCATCACTCAATACAGATCATAACTTATGAAAAGATCATCACTCAATAAAGATCATAACTTAGGAGCTACCAAGTCATAACAACTTAGCCTAAGTATCCTGAACAAGATCATAGCTTACGTAACAACAGTAATAAGATCATAACTTAGATGACGAAAGATAAGGGGATCATAACCTAAGTAACATTACCTCTGGCATTGGGCTAGCATCTCGTCCCTTTAGTCGATAGCAGCTAAGGAAATAAAATCATAACTTAGCCATGAAGCAAGTAATAACACAGCTCTGTGCAAGTAGACTCAACATCATGCTCATGACCATCTGCAATGCGTATGAATATGCAAGTGTAGTGCATAATGAAACCATGAAAATCTTTTCCTTTTTGGTTTTTTCATTCTTTCATTCAAAACATCTTCGTCAAGAAAACAAGAGTGTATTCAGATCTATTCTCCCGGATCTGAGGCGGTCACTTATTCCCTTCGAATCTATTATTCCTGGATTCGGAGCGGTCACGTCATCACTTATCAGTTCTATTCTCTCTGGGCCTGAACGGTCGATATCAGGTCTATTCTCTCCGGGCCTGAACGGTCCATATCTTCAGATCAATTAACCCCAGATCTGGGACGGGTCCTTACTGGCCAGGAAACACACGGTACCGATGGGAAGCGTTCTTTTAAAAACAATATTTTCTTTAAAAAACGCTTTTTCATCCTTCTTTCTCATAAAATCAATTCCATAAATCATGTAAATGACGATGATGCAATGTATGGCATGTACTATGCAATTCATGATATAATGCGTTACATTCACACATACATACAACTTATTCTTTAGGCTGGAAAAATTTCCAGAATTATCACTCCATATGCACGGCCTCAAAACCTTGTGTTTTAGGCCCATAATCATGAGTTCTTTTCATACATATGCATAAGAGTGTCTTTTCTAGTCATAATATAATTTTCGTGACGATACGAAACATGTAAGACACTTAATTTATTTAATTACGAAACAAGGGCTGCTGAATTTCAGCAATGTAGTGTCCTTTCTTTTACCTTTCATATAAGCTCATTAAGCTTCATTTAAATTGGGGCCAACCTTGTAAAACTGCTGTAGACATACTAATAATCAGTGGACATAAGCCCAAACCATATAATTAAGTCTAAGCCCACCAAAACAAAGCCTCAGAATAAGTTCCTTAATTCTGCCTAAAATTCCAGATTAGTAACGCCAACTTAACCTTGGTGATTACCCCCCTAAAATAACCATGCTAAGTTAAGTGGTTTACATAAAAACACTCACATATGTCTTAAGTAATTGCCATGAAAGTTTCGCGGAATTATAATATCGGTAAAGGGGTCATTTATTCTTTTTCACACATTGAATACACATATGGGGCTATCATCATACCAAAGTTTAGTCAATTTGAACACCTCTAAAGTTCATTTTCAGGTCATTCAACATGCTAGAGAAAACTGTCCAGCTCCAGTACCTCTGTTTGACCAGTTGTCACTAAATATTTCATTAAGGATAAACCACAACTCCTTTTATCAAAATTCCAACTTGCACATTTACTACACACATAAGGCTATCACCATACCAAAAATTAGCAACTTTGAACACCTTTAAGGTTCATTTTCAAGTCGTGCAACATGACACATAAAACTGTCCAGCTCCAGTGATTTCAGCACTTCATCACTTCTTATGGTTCAAGCATTTCCAATCAACTTCATTCATTAAAGTGACTTAATAACCATCAAATACACACTTCAAAATAATTTCTCCAAGCCTTATAACATGCTTTAAACCATAGATAAACAGTTCATGAGTCATATCAAAACAGTCACAACACATTCAAATCATCCACTTATGCCATCACTTCTCTTATAACAACTAGTTTTCATGTCTTGTACCTAGATTCTTCAACTAAGATTTATGGCTTAAAAAAATGACTAGCCATTCAAGCATGCACTTCACAATTAAGGCAAGATTGGTTAGAGTACACTTGCCTTCTTCGAGCTTATCCTTTCCTTAACTTGGAACTTGGATGAGATGAAGTCTTCCTCCCCTTCACTATACAACCCCCACGGTTTGGGAGGAAGAAAAGAGCAAACATTAGCTTTTGTCTTAAGTGAAAACACAACTAGAGTGAGGATATGATTCTCTTACCAAAATGGACCTTGAATGGAGATGGCAATGAATCCACCCACCAAGAAGTTAGCTTCTCTTAGTATCTTGCAAAATCTTCATCTAGTGACCATCCTTGGAGTCATGGTTTTTGGCTAGAAAAGAAGGGTACTTATGTGAGCTTCATTCTTTGAAATATAGGATTTACTTGGAAGTTTTAGCATGCACTTACCTAGAGAATTCTTGAGGCTTGAAGATCTTGAACTCCTTGGCTCGAGTTAGCCGTGTACCCCAAATGGAGCAAATAGGGAATTCTCTTGCTCCATTGTGAATTCTTGAGAAAGAGTGTTCTAAAGTTTCTTTGGAGAAAATTTTCTTCCCTTGGCTACGGAATTAGCCGTTGGTTATGCTAAGGAAGAAGGGGTTTACCTTGGCTTGGTTAGGCTAATTAGAGTTAATTAGCCTTAGTTACTTTTAATTAATCAAGGCTACTTTAATGCAACTAGAGTTACTTTAATTCAACTATAGTTACTTTAATTCAACTATAGTTACTTTATGGCTAACCTAGGTTACTTTATCCAACTAGAGTTACTTTATGGGTTAACTTGAGTTACTTTAACCTTGTAGTTAATATAAAGTAACCACGGTAATATTTAAAATGTTCCTTGGTTAATCATGAAGGGAAACCGGCGGTTATGGCTTCAATAGCCATTACCATGCTTAATCTCTTTCTAAGTGAGTTTAATGAGAAGCCATGTGGGTATTTGCCCCCCTTTTATTAATTATTTCCCCTTTTTCTTGTTTTAAAAATAAAATTAGGAAAATCTTGAGTTTCCTTTGGGCTAAGGCCGAAACTTTTGCAAGAGTTGGGGAAAAAATTTCCCACTACTTACAACTCCTTAATATCCATTTGGGCCTATTTTAAGGAGGCCCTTAAGATTAACCTCTCTTATAATTTGGGAAAACCCTTTAAGGCCCTTTTTAACCTTATGGCCGAAATCTCTTAAGCCATTGGGGTGAATTTGCCATGGCCCATAACTCATGCTTGAATGATTATATTGTTTGCTTATAAACATAAAATAAAAGAAGCACTAAGGAAACTTAGTGAATGGCACTTGAAGGATGCCACTTTATTAATTCCTTTATATGAGTTTTCAAGTACAATATGACTTTTCGTCGGGGTACAACATAATATCTTTTACATTCATTGCCTGATAAAAGACAAGATTTGTAACTTGAAAATTGATTCTGGATCATGCACTAATCTGGCTAGCATTGAACTTGTAAGGAAGCTAAGTTTACCATTGATTAACCACCCACAACCATATAAACTCTCTTGGTCAAGTGATGATGTTGAATTGCATGTTTCTAAACGTGTTTTAGTTTCATTATCCGTTGGAGATTACAAGGATGACGTTTTGTATGATGTTGTATTTATGTGTACAAGTCATATCATTTTAGGTCGACCACGTCAATATAATAGAAGAATTACATATGATCGTCATCTGAACATGTATTCATTGAAGTCCAACAACAAGTTATTAAAGTTTCATGCCTTACCTCCTAACAAAGTGCTTCAAGATAAGAGAAGAATGAAAAAGAACCACAATGATCCTATAGAAAGAGAACTTGAGAAACATATCTTTGCTTGCATTGAAAGAGAAAGAACAATTATTGAAAAGGCAACCCTTGTTGCTAAAGAATTGTGTGGTAAACATGTTCTTGTTGCTAATTCTGAAATACCTATCCACACACAAAATGAATTAAATGATGACCATGCTTGTGTGCAAGAAATGTGTGAGGATAAGGAACATGAAATTGATGATGATTGAATGCATTGCTTGATGATTAATGATCTTATTGAAGTTCTTGGCTTACAATCTGTACCATCATGTGAAGATCTTAGTGAACCTGATTTGAATGTGGAAAAGATGCATTTGAAGTTGATAATCAGATTTTGATTGAGAATGAGGAATCTTTACACGATGATATACATAGAATGCAAAGTGAATCTCTACTTTGGCCAACATTTGTGTGTGATACTTCTCATTTCTATGATATGTTTGACTACACACACATGCAAAATAAAAAAGCAGCCCAAAAGATTCATTCATGACTTGTGTGAAAAGCAAACGTTTGATGAAAACATCGTCACATCATGTTATTCTACTTTTTATACTTATTTAACGTGCAATGATATCATGATTGTGATCTCTTTGATATTACCTTACTTTTGATCACTTATGTGTATGACCCTTAGGTTATGTGTTAGTGTTCAAAAGTTTAAGGTTCGAATGTTGCATTAATGATAAGCTAGATGTCTTATGCTTATGGTATGAAAATGCTCTAATCTTGTGCATTGAAGATATCTATCTTATTTTCGATCTAAAGATGTTGAATGATGTGTTTTTGCATGTTATGGGGTTCTACTATGTTGATCATGTTTTTAGTAAACTAATGATGCATCCTAAACATGTAGGAAATAAAGCATTTCACACCTCTGTAAGTTTGTGACTAACATGATATGTGATGGAAAGTTCCTTCTTTTGTATTCAGGCATTGATTCGTGGACGAATCCTTTTCAAGAGAAGGAAAATGAGATCCAGAGAAGCATACAAGTCCTATCTAACCTTAGTTACATGGTATTTATATTCTTTGTAATGTTTTGAAATGGTTAAGGGTGTATCTTGTAATGGTTGTACTTAACTGTGTATAGACAAGCCTAGGGCATGCTACATATCTTGTGTATGTCTTGTTAGTGTTTGTACAAGGTTATTACAGGTCACTTGAAGGAAGAATGAAGTCATAGCATAAAGCAAACACAAAGCTGAAATAGATGGACAGGACCAGACTACCGCAATGTTCGTATTTCACCATATCTCCTCAACCACAGCTTGGATTCCCTTGGTTCTAGTTAGAGCTTCAAGATAAGAGATTAGGTGATGTAGTATGCTCGAACACATTGTTTATCTTGAGAAAAGGTTTGATACAATGGTACCTCTTTGCAATAATTGCTTACCTATAGAGCATTTATGATGCATGCACGTGCAAGACATTGTAGATGTGTCTTATTTAGATTGCACTTCATGCATTGCATTTTGTGTGTTTTATATTAGTGGCATGTCATTGCTTTTCATACACTTCTAACCTGATCATTATTATCTTGTAGATGTTACTTATATGTGTTTGAAGTCGTTTTAGGTCAAAGGAAGCGTGGTTGAAGCAAGACAAAGACAAAGCTAAGATATCAAGAAGTTAAAACAGGATGACACAGTGCTCGTATTTCAGCTGTATTCTCATTAACCACATCTTAGATTCCCTTGATTCTAGTTGGAGCTACAAGATAAGGGGATAGGCTACAACTTTTGTGTTCTGCACTTCTCCAAGAAATGTCTTTATCAAACTCAAAAATCGCAAAGCAGAAGAAGCTATTGAATTAGTTACCTACTTCAAGGTCCACACCCAGAAACAACTGAAAGTTCAAGACATCATATCTCCTTCCTCCAAGCTCCAAATCAGATCATGTGAAAGCCAAAATTGAAGTTCTTTTAATTATATACAGCTTTCATAAAGACATGTTTGGCTAAAACATAATCGAAGGCACCCACCAATGCAAAACAGTTTGGAACACAAAAGTAGACAACTTGCACCACTTGTCCAAATTAGCCTCAAATTCGACCAAACAAAAGTAGGGATCCCAAGATGCTTACAAGGACCATTAGAAGACTTCTTAAGGAAGGTATTTGACTGGTTCAATCAGGGAGAAGTGCTCAAACCAACTTTCAAAACGAATTCTCCTTGGCTGCAACAAAATCTGCCACAACAGCTGAATGTTCTTCTCCGCTTGAAGACTTATTTGCCTCCAATTTTGTCCATTGTTCTTGTTGGTTAATAGTTAGGTCTTTATGTAATAATTTAATATAGATTATGCTTATAAATAGAAGAGTTACCTCATTGCAAAATGAAGACTTTTATGAAGATAGATGTTCAGCCAAAGGCTTTAGAACTTTGTGTTCTTGCTTTTTCTTTGAATCTAGGTTAGATTCCCTTCAGGGTTTGAACACCCTTGATTGTATTATCCATATAGTTGGGAGGAAAAACATCCAGGAGGGTTGTTCCTTGCTTCTTGCTTGGTAAACGTTAGAACTCACTTCTGGGGAAGTTCACCTTGAATCTAGGCTAGGTTCCATTCAAGACTTAAGCTGTCTTGGATGTATTTTCCTTATACTTGGGAGGGATTATGCCTAAGAGGATCAATTCTTGCTTAGAAACATTTGAACTCATTTTTGGGGAGGATCGATGAAGCACACGGCCAAAAACAGTCCAGCTTGAGCAAGGTGGGTTCAATCCCATTGTGTTTTTCATCCAAGCTGATTAGGGAGGTTGTGTTAAGTTAAAGGAAGGTCCAATCCTCGTACACAATCCCTGCATCAATTTATCACTTCAAAGTTGTACATGCAGTTATCTATCTCTTTAAAGTCACGGTCATGGTTCACGACTCCTGAAACCCGAAATAGTAGAAACAAACGTAAACCTGAAAACCAAACACTAAACCAACAAACTTTTGCAAAGATGGCTATCATCTTGTGTTTGTATGTGTTTGTTGTCTCACTTCCTCTCCTTTCTTTCTCACTCACTTATACTTTGTTCCTTGACCAATATTGGACTAAAAACAAGCAAAGCAAGCAACAAATGAGAGGTGATAGCTAAGATGCATAAATCAGTCCAAAACAACTTTGTTTTTAAGCCAACGGTTTTGATACTCAATTCGGATCACTTCACTCTTCAAGAACAGTCCACTACACGTCCTTATATGTCCAAAAAAGTACCATAATTGTTGCAAATCAGTCCCAAAACAGTTGATAAGTGGTTGCACCAAAACAGTTTCAAATTGTCCAACTATGCACCAAACTTCTTCCAACCAAAACTCCAAGCAAAGAGCACACAAACTTGAACAAAATAACTAAGAACCAAAGATATATCAAGGCCAAAAGTGATGTATAAGGCTGAGCTAAAGAATGACTAAGGGTTGTCCTGGACAATCTTTAGTTAACCTTAGGCTTTATGCAATTTAAATCACAAAGCATGTTTGATCAAATTGTAACCAATTGTGTCCAATTTTTACGACCCGCACGTCCGCATCGTTAGTAAATGAAAATTACAAGGGAAATAATGTGAGATTAAGAATAACTGTTGTACCATGATAGGCCATGTAGGTAAAATTTTACAAAATTAAAAGAAATAATAAACTCTAAGCAGTAAATCACTTAGGCTAACTCATTAAATAGAAATAAAATAGTAGACAAAATTCTTTTTCTATAATTAAAAAAATGGAAAAGAAAGTTAAGACATAGGAAGTGTAATAGATTAACAAGTTGTCCTAACCTACCCCAACAACCCATGGACCGCCCTATCTAGGTAGTGTTGGTGGAGGGTTATTTGCTTTGACCACTAACATAGTCCCCTTACACCACTATAGAATTACAAGTGTACAACACACCCACTTCATCCCAACAATTCCCTATATTCTTCCAACACTAACTTACATTTTTATATGTCATCAAGCACCATCAGTTTCCTCTTTCTTCCTCATCTTGGACGTTCAACACATGGAAGAAAAAGGGAAATAGCTTCTTAGAATATTCCACTAATACCCAACCATATTTCATGCATCTCTTAAGTTGTTATCTTCTCATATGCTTCAAGACATAATTATTTCCACTCCTCACACCACGCAAGAAAGACAAATCATTAGTGTCTTGCGCCTCCACTTATTCATTTCTTTACCATGTCATTTCTTTCACCCAATTAGCTCTCATGAAAATCCCACCCACAACCTACCATCATTCTCCTCTTTATTTACACTCCATAATAGAAAATTCATCTCCCACTATTCCCTTTTTAAATTTCAGCTGAATGATAAAGGAAGAAGACAAGAAATTGTCTTCCACTTCACTCCACCATTCTAATTTTCTTACACTTTTAGTTTTTCCCACCAATTATAATTCATGCATGACAGTACACCCTTCCCTCTCCTCTTTTTCCAAAAAGGCAGTGATGAAGAATTTTCCGCCTCCACCAATATAGTTTTCGGCCCCAAGGTGGAAGACAATAGGAGAGTTTTTTCCTCCCACATTCTACTTCTTGTACACTCAATTTCCTCTCATATCATCCCTCTATCCCCACTTCAAGAGAAACTCTCAAATCTTCATCTTGCTCCCAAGAAAATATTCAAGTCCCCAACAAGCCATTTCAACCGTGGCCCTCTTCAAGGCAAAAAGACAATTCATTTCATCGTACAACTTCCAATTCTTCTCCCAACTTTTCTCCATCCACCAAGATTTCATTTTCTCTCCATCTTCAAGTCCTCTCTCCCTTCAAACACCCTACACCCGTGAAGCTCAAGTCAAGAGGAAGAAGAATTCTTCAACTTCTATCATTCTTTTTGTCGTATTCCCATCATACTAACACACTCTCTCTCCACTCCAAACCATTCTCCATCCTCAAAAGAAATATCTCTTCCTCTCATCAAGACCCAAAACCGTGGCCTAGCTAGCAAGAAAGAGGAGATTCTTCAAGCTTCAAGTGAGGATCCAAGCTTGCATGTGTAGGAATATATAAGGTAAGAATCACCATCATTTCTAAACACCTTTTTCTACATCCATTCTTCCAAAAGATTCCATCTTCTTCTCCTTTAGGCCCTCCAACCATGAGCTCCATAGTGGAGGTGTGAAAACTCCAAGGATTTTCAAAGGTGAGACTACTTAAGAATTTATCTTAGAGCTTTCTTAGCCATCATCTTCCAAAAACTAACATCTCTTTCCATTTACTTGGCCATATAGGCCGAGATTTTCATCCAAAGGGGAAAATAAGGAATCTTTTCCATCTTAAGTCTAATTTCACTATTCTTCTTAGCTTCTTCATGCATATTCAAAAATGAGTCATTTATGTTCATATCTAATCTTGGATCATGCATGCATAGGTTCAAAGGATGTTTTCACTATAAACATAAAGAAAGTTTGCTTACATGTCATTTACAGGATGATCTTTGTGTGATTGCATATATGCATACATATGATTATGATGATATAGAAAAGTGTCTTGCATGTTAAATTTAAGGTAGATATAAAACTCATATATATTCGCATGTGGAACCACCATGATCATCATCATGATCATGGCCTACATCTTCATAGTTGTGATGGATACCATCATGCATGAGGTTGAATGTGTTGGAGTGAAAAGTGTAGTGAATGATCATGTATCAAAGTGTCTAAATCATATTGTTACATGCCCTTTAACAGCACCTTAGTTTGCATGTATGAAGAAGTGCAAAATTGAGAAAATCATGTGGTGCATCTTCATAGGCCATTCGGCCAAGTAGGTAGTGGTGTGTGCCAACATAGTATTTATTCATTTACATGGATATATGTATAAGAAACATGTCTTAAACAATGTTTTATCTGTGTTATAGGCATATGTATCCCTCGGCCCTAGTGCATATATTGGTATGGCAATAACATTGTTGTTATATCTAATTGGATACAAGTTTGTAAAATTATGTGTATGACATAATATGTAGATTGATCAAGGAAGGATAGGATCATCTTGGATGTAAGTTGCGTGAATAAGTTGTAAAACCATATGTGTGTGTGTACATGGATGTATTGGGCCAAGTGGCTATAGTGGGTGCCATGATGATGTTTGGATATTTACTCGATGGCATGCATGTAAAAATATGTATAATGTACATTATATGTATGATTAATTAGTGGATGTACTGAATTCTTAAATTAAGAAGTCGCATTATGCGACAAAGTTAAAAATTGGAGCTTTTTTAGTCATTTTGGCCGAGGACACTAAAAAGGGACAAAATTGTAATTTCTACATTTTAAAAGATATGGAATTTGGGCTGTTTTGGGGAGGGCCTAAAATAAAATATTTAATGGACAATTTAGGACCATGAACTTAGTGTTATAAAGCCCAAAAGTGGGCTAATTTGGAGGGCTCAACTGAGGGCATCACTAAGGAGGGTAAAATTGGAATTTCATTCCATTTAGGATATAAAACATAAGCTAAACACTGGAATTAAGTTCTTAGATAGTTAGCGGCAAAAAACCAATCCCAAACCAAGCATTCATTCATGCGTATGACAAAGCAAATTTTAAAACGAAAGGCTTTATCATACGACCCGTTTAATGAAATGTTTTATCTCACGAAATGTTTTAAAGGAACTTTTTGTGACATGTTTTACAGAGATGATTTTATCATGTGAAACATTTTTAAAAGGACTTTAAAAACCGTACCATGAGTCAATAGATTCCAACGACACAGTTATACGATGATATGATTCACTATTTCTACAGCTTATGTTATACGATATGTTACACTGTTTTTACAACACATGTTATATGATTGGAGGCCGGCCATATCTCTAGTATAGTAGAGAGGATGTCATGGGCAGAGGTTATGATGCGACCCATGACATTGGAACCTAGATGAGAGGTTGATGTCATGTGGCATATTTTTATCTGTGGGCCAAGTGTAACACTTTGTCCGGGACAAGGGGTCTCCGCCTTACAGATGATATGTATGTTTTACGTTATAATCGAGTGTAACACCATGTCTAGGACCCGAAATCTCTGCCATAACGCGTCACCATAGATCTATGTACATATGATGTAACACCATAGTTGCACCATCAAGATTCATAGTTGGTAGATAAGGCTATATAGGGAACTCAGTCGGTGTGTTGTATGTTACCGTTCGTATGTGATGAGAGGTGCTATGTACATGTTTTGAGAAAGATTTTATACGATGATTACAAAATGATTATGTACTAAAAAGTTTCTGAAAAATGGTTCATGTCAGTTCTTCATACGAGCATATGCATATTACCCGAGTCACCTTATTGGATACAGGTTTAGACCACAGTGAAGTTAAGATAAATGTATAGAATATGATGATCAATGACATAGACATAACCAAAAGGGGTTTAACCTAAGACACGGGTTAAAAAGATTAATGGATACGTAAGAAGAAAGGAAACATGAGAATGATATCACTTCTTCTGTGGCTTTATTTCCTGCATTTTACATGATTACATGCTATTGATGTTAATTGCCTTTTTTGTCACTGTATTTGTGAAACAGAGACGCATTATGTTTTTTTCACTGTATTTATTTTGTTACCCTGTCTCCCATGTTTGATCCATATGAACAACCTAGGTAGAAATACATGCTGAGCGATTCGTTATCACTCATCCTTATTTTTACCATATTGCAGAGCTTGAGAGCTAGTTTCAGATACCGCTGAGCATGACTCGATGGTAGGTCACTAGTGATGAGCTTATGGGTCAAGATGAGGTAGTTTGTATTTATGTTATTTCAGATTCGTATCACGACCTTTGTACTGACAGTATTTCGGATGTATTCAGAGTTTGTCATTTACTGTAATGCATGTCTATTACGCCTTGTACATTTTATGATGCTTCCGCTATTTTGGTACATGTTTATGTCGACATGCATATAGATGTTATCGACAACTTGTACTTCTCGTAGCAGAGTATGATGAGTGCACCGTGCAGAGACCCTAGCACCAGGCAGGGCGCTACAGGTGGTATCAGAGCGTAGGCTCCAAATCCACAGCGGGCAACATAAGAAAAGCAACGACATGTATTAGGTTATAATCATAGAGCTTAAGCTGAGATTGTAGAGGTTAAATTATGATTTTAGTCTTAGCGCGACAGCCTTAGAATAGATACCTTAGAATGGTTAGTGAAAATATCCAAAATAACCTTGCCTTTACATAGTATTGGATAAATTAATTTGTACCCATAACATTTAGATTGCTCCTTTCAGAACAAGAATAAAACACTCACGTCCAAAATCTTAATTTTGTTTATATGTGAACTAATTATGTCAACGTAAATGTTTTGATAGGATGGCATCGCAACCTCGAGGGACATCGCGACCTGATAGACGCACTGTGTTACCTCCCCCACTGCAGGTACCACCAGCCATAGAGCCAGTACCACCACCACGGGAGCATGTTCCACCACTAGAGGTTCATGCCTCAGGAGATGTCACACAGGCATTTCGCTCTGCACTGATACACCTTGGTCAGGCTGTTGAGACTGCACAGGTTGCACCACCACAGTCTCAGATGAGCATTGGTTCCTTTTTCAAGGAACTCAAGAGAGTGCAAGTCCCAAGCTTTGACGGAGAACCTGATTCGGATGAGGCTGAGAAATGGTTGGATGAAGTTGGGAGAGGGTTCGAGCTAGTATAGATACCGGATGAGATGAAGACGCAAATCATTTGGCCATTGCTGATTGGGAAGCTAGGCAGTGGTGGACAGCTAACATCCAGCCACTACCCCAGCCTGTCGCATGGACAAGATTTCTTGATGACTTTCATCAGTGATACATACCCCTGTCAGTGATTAGTCGGAGGATTGATGAGTTCGTGTCATTAAGACAGCGGCCCGAAGACACAGTTTCCGAGTACGTTAACCGATTCACCACTCTAGGTCGATATTTCCCCTCGACAATGATGGATGAAAAGCTCAAGATATGTAAGTTCAAATGTGGCATGCACCCTCATATCCGGACTTGGATTGGAAAGGTAAAGCAAGAAACTTTGAGGACTTATTGAATGCCTGTTACCGAGACGATCGCATTACGATGTGACAAAACCAGGGAGTCAGAGGCAAGAGGCCTTAAGAGGATACCAATGAGCGGACTAGAAGATAGAACCGGTGTTAGCAGATGGCAGGCAGACGACCTCAGCAGTAGTCATCTTTCCAGCCTCAGTCGCAGCTTCGGTAGTAGTGGCATCGACTGGCAGCAGGTATCCCGAAGTGTCAGAAGTGCCAGAGATAGCACACTGGTGAGTGCCTCATAGTGAGAGTTGCATGTTTCAGATGCAGCAAGATCGAGCATATGATTAGAGACTGCTCGAACAGTAAAAGAGGCTCACCGGAAGAAGTGAAACAACAAGTAGGGCCATGACAGATCGACACCCATGTTCAGAATGTGACTGACACAGAAACTCCTGATGCCCTAGATACTATAGCAGGTGTGTTTAGTTACGCTATTTAATCATGACTAGTATAATCAGAGTTTGAATTTTGACTAAGTCAGAAGTAGCTTTGAAACAATCAAATAAGGAAGGGTGATTGATCAGAGCAGCACCACGGAACCACGGAAGTTAGAATGCTCTAGGTGACTAATTTTAAAGGCTCGCAAAAAATGGGATGAATACCTCGATAACCAAATAATCAAACTTCCAAATAGAGCCACGTAGGATATGATTTTATAAAAGCATGCCTGAAAGTCAAATCAATAGATTAGGTTATGGATAAAATTCGAGACATATTATAAAAATGAATTTAGTAAAAAGTTGTTTAGCATCGGATTATGAATGAACTTACAAGTGTCGAGGGTGAAAATTTTTGTAAGGGAAAAGAAATGATACTGCCTGCACCCCCATCGTTAGTAAATAAAAATTACAAGGGAATTAGGGTGCGATTAAGAATAACTGTACTTCCAAGGCCATGTAGGTAAAATTTTACAAAATTAGAAGAAATAATAAACTCTAAGTAGTAAATCACTTAGGCTAACTCATTAAATAGAAATAAAATAGTAGCCAAAGCTCTTTTTCTATAGGTAAATAAAGGGAAAAGAAAGTTAAGACATATGAAGTGTAGTAGATTAACAAATTCTCCTAACCTACCACAACATCCCATGGACCACCCTATCTAGATAGTGTTAGCGGATGGTTATTTGCTTTGACCATTAACATTAGTCCTTCTACACCACTACAGAATTACAAGTGTAAAACATACCTTCTTCCTCACAGCAATTCCCTATATTCTTCCAACACCTAAGTTATATTTTTATATGTCATCAAGCACCATCAATTTCCTCTTTCTTCCTCATCTTGGACAATCAACATATGGAAGAGATAGGGAAATACCTTCTTACAATATCGCACAAATACCCAACCATATTTCATGCATCTCTTAAGTTGTTATATTCATATATTCTTCAGGAAATAATCATTTCCACTCCTCACACCATGCAAGAAAGACAAATCATAAGTGTCTTACACCTCCACTTATTCATTTCTTTACCATGTCATTTCTTTCACCCAATTAGCTCTCATGCAAATCCCACCCACAACCTACCTTCCTTCTCCTTTTTCTTTACACTCCATAATAGAAAATTCATCTCCCACTATTCCCTTTTAAATTTTGCCTAAATGATAAAGGAAGAAGACAAGAAATTGTCTTCCATTTCACTCCACCATTCTAATTTTCTTACACCTTTAATTTTCCTCACCAATTATAATTCATGCATGACATTACACCCTTCCCTCTCCTCTCTTTCCGACAAGGCAATGATGAAGAATTTCCCTCCACCATTATAGTTTTCAAGCCCAAGGTAAAAGACAAGAGGAGAGTTCTTTCTCCCACATTCCACCTCTTATACACTCCATTTCCTCTCATTCCATCCCTCCAACCAGCATCCTCTCCCCCCCCCCCTTCAAGAGAAACTCTCAAATCTTCATCTTGCTCTCAAGAATATCTTCAAGTCTCCAACAAGCCATTTTAACCGTGGCCCTCTTCAAGGAAAAAGACAATTCATTTCATCTTACAACTTCCAATTCTTCTCCAAACTTTTCTCCATCCACCAAGATTTCATTTTCTCTCCATCTTCAAGTCCTCTCTCCGTCCAAACACCCTCCACCCATGAAGCTCAAGTCAAGAGGAAGAAGAATCCTTCAACTCCTATCATTCTTTTTTTCCTATTCCAATCATACTACCACTCTCTCTCTCCACTCCAAACCATTCTCCATACTCCAAAGAGATATCTCTTCTTGTTATCATGACCCAATACTATGGCCTAGCTAGAAAGAAGGAGGAGATTCTTCCAACTTCAAGTGAGGATCCAAGCTTGCATGTGTAGGAATCGAAAAAGTAAGAATCATACCATTATTTCTAAACACATTTTTCTTCATCCATTCTTTCAAAAGATTCAATCTTCTTCTCCTTTAGGCCCTCCAATCGTGAGCTCTTTAGTGGAGGAGGAAGAAGTTTTCTTAAGTTGAAAAGTGAGAAAACTCCAAGGATTTTCAAAGGTGAGCTACTTAAGAATTTATCTTAGAGCTTTCTTAGCCATCATCTTGCAAAACTAGCATCTCTTTCTATTTACTTGGCCATATAGGCCGAGAGTTTAATCCAAAGGGAAAAAGAAGGAATCTTTTCCATCTTAAGTCTAATTTCAAGGATAAAGGCAAGTATTCTTCTTAGCTTCTTCATGCTTATTCAAAAATGAGTCATTTATGTTCATATCCAACCATGGATCATGCATGCATAGGTTCAAGGATGTTTTCACTATAAACATAAAGAAAGTTTGCTTGCATGTCCTTTATAAGATGATCTTTACGTGATTCTTGCATATATGCATACTTATGATTATGGTAATATAAAAAAGTGTCTTGCATTAAATTTAAGGTAGATATAAGCCTCATATATATTTGAATGTGGAACCACCATGATCATCATCATGATCATGGCCTCCATCTTTACAGTTATGATAGACACCATCATGCATGAGCTTGAATGTGTTAAAGTGAAAAGTGTAGTGAATGATCATGAATCACAGTGTCTAAATCATATGTGTTACATGCCTTTTAACACCACCTTAGTTTGCATGTATGTAGTATAAAATTGAGAAAATCATGTGGTGCATCTTCATTGGCCATTCACCAAGTAAGTAGTGGTGTGTGCCAACATAGTATTTATTTATTTACATGGATATATGTATAAGAAACATGTCTTAAACAATGTTTTATGTGTGGTATAGGCATATGTATTCCTCGGCCCTAGTGATATATTGATATGTCAATAACATTGTTGTTATATCTAATTGGATACAAGTATGTAAAATTATGTGTATGACATAATATGTAGATTTATAAAGGAATGATAACATCATCTTTCATGTAAGATGTGATGAATAAGTTGCAAAACCATATGTGTGTGTATATGGATGTATTCGGCCAAGTGGCTATAGTGGGTGACATAATGATGTTTGAATATTTACTTAATGGCATACATGTAAAAATATGTATAATGTACATTATATGTATGACTAATTAGTGGATGTGCGGAATTATTAAATTAAAAAGTGGCATTATGTGACAAAGTTAGGAATTGGATCAGTTTTTTAGACATTTTGACCGAGGACACTAAAAAAAGGGATAAAATGGTAATTTCAACATTTTAAAAGATATGGAATTTGGGCTGTTTTGGGGAGGGCCTACAATAAAATATGTAATGGACAATTTACGACCATGAACTTAGTGTTTAAAAGCCCAAAAGTGGGTTGATTTGGAGGGCTCAATCGGGGCATCAATAAGGAGGGTAAAATCAGAATTTCACTCCATTTATGATATGAAACATATGCTAAACATTGGGCTTAAGTGCTGAGATAGTTAGAGGTATAAAACAAGTCCCAAACCGAGCATTCATACATGCATATGACAAAACAAGTTTTAAAGCGAAAGGCTTTATCATACGACCCGTCTTTATGAAATGTTTTATCTCACAAAATATTTTAAAGGAATGTTTCGCAACATGTTTGACGGAGATGATTTTATCACGTGAAAAGTTTTAAAAAAGATTTGAACGAACCGTACCACACACCGACCGATTCCAACGAGACAGTTATACGATGATGTGATTCCCTGTTTCCACAGCTTATATTATACGATATGTTACACTGTTTTTACAGCACATGTTATATGATTGGAGGCTGGCCTGTTATCGGGTGTAGTAGAGGGAATTCCATGGGCAGATATTATGATACGCCTCATGACACTGGAACCTAGGTGAGAGGTTGGTGTCATGTAGCATATAGATGTTTTATCAGTGGGCCGAGTGTAACACCTTGTCCGGAACAAGGGGTCTCCGCCTTACAGATGGTATGTATGTTTTATGTTATGGCCGAGTGTAACACCGTGTCTGGGACCCTGGATCTCCGCCATAATGCGTCACGGTAGGTCTATGTACATATGAAGTACGCCATGGTTGGACCATCGGAATTAATAGTTGGCACATAGGACTATATGGAGAACTCAGTCGGTGTGTCGTGTGTTACCGTTCGTATGTGATGAAAAGTTCTATGTACATGTTTTGAGACAGATTTTATACGATGATTATAAAATAATTATGTACTAAAAAGTTTCTAAAGAATGATCATGTAATTTCTTCATACGAGCATATGCATATCACCCGAGTCACCTTATCAGATACAGGTTTAGACCATCAGTGGACTTAAGTTGAGTGGATAGAATATGATGATTCGTGACATAGACATAACCCAAAAGGGGTTTAACCTAAGACATGGTTAAAAAGATTAATGGTTAAGTTAGAAGAAAGGAAACATGAGAATGATATAACTTCTTGTGTGTCTTTTTTTCCCGCATTTTACATGCTTACATACTATTGATATTAATTACCTTATTTGTCGCTGTATTTGTGAAATTGAGATGCATTATGTTATTTTTTACTGATTTTTTGGTTACCCTGTCTCCCATGCATGATCCACATGATGAACCTGAGCGAAAATACTTGCTGAGTGATTCGTTATCGCTCATCCATATTTTTACCACATTGCAGAGGCTTGAGATCTAGTTTCAGATACTGCTGAGGATGACTCAAGGGTAGGTTACTAGTGAGGAGCTTATGGGTCCGGATGATGTAGTTTGTATTTATGTTATTTCATATTGGAATCACGACCTTTGTACTGAAGTATTACAGATGTATTCAGAGTTAGTCATTTATTGTTATGCATGTCTATTAGGCTTTCTATATCTTATGATGTTCTGCTATTTCGATACATGTTTATATCAACATGCATATAGATGTTATTGACGCCATGTACTTCTCCTAGCAGGACATGGCAAGTGCAACGTGTCGAGACCCTAGTCCCCTGCGGGGCGCTACGCCAAGTGTTTTTGGCTATATGTAGGTGTTGTATAAGGTTGATATTTCAGCAGTTTTCTAGAGGTAAGTCACGGTAATGTGGAGGAAAAAACTCACTTTTTGGAAGAATTTGCACCTTAAACAACTTGCAACTTTCAATCCCTTCTTGCCTTGATCTTTTGCTCTTTTTTGATCTTTTGAGCTCCTTTCTTTTCTTTTGTCTATTGTTTTCAAAGGTATGTAGACTAATTTTTTTTAAATATAAGGGCATTTTGGTATTTTCACACTTTAGGTACTTGAGCTCAACTTTTCAGCACAAGTTTCAAAGTTTTCTCTCTTTAATGGGAGGTTGTTTATGTCGCGGGGTCTAATGTGTGGGGAACGTAGGAAAGTAATATTTGCTTCAAGGTATGTGGGCTGAATTAATGATGGTAGAATTATAGTTTTTTAGCAACCTTGAACACAATGAATCACAGCCCAAATGCACTCTCAAACACATAAAGATTCAAGTTAACTACTAGCTTCGTTAGCAACAAGAATTTTAAGGAAACCTATGTGGCATTTTTAGGTAAAGGTACAAAGCTTTTTGTGTGGATGAATTACAATCTATAGCACAAAACCTATTTTCCAAGTTAATACAAAAACAGTCCATATAATATCAAGAATTCCAATAAAGCTAAGATCTTTGGACACAAAAAAAATCATCAAGGAAAGTCACAGCCCCCTTTTTTTGTGATTTTCAGATTTGTTAGACAAAGACACTAAAATGAAGACACAACAAAGATATTTTATCTCCTTAAGGGTAGATTGGATGACACTAGAGATTAGAATACCAAGGAGACACATGAAAATTGGAAAGAAATAAAAGAAGTTAAAGTGCAACTTTCGCTCTGATTGGGAGGTTGTGTTGAGTTAAAGGAAGGTCCAATCTTCGTGCATGTTGGAATTCATGAGGAACCTGAAAGAACAAGAATGCACCAGTCAATTTCTGATTTCAGCCAGTTTATTCGTTGAGGCATTTCATCGAGCAGGAAGTTGTTTGCGTCGAACATGTTTTTCCTTGCACTATTCTTCTCCATCATTGCATAATTCTGTAAATAATCTCCTCATATGTATTCCTTAATCATCAAACATTATATTAATCACCAATTTGTTGATTAAATTAGTGTTTGATGCAGTCTAGTCATTTGTACTTCTAGCCATTAGGATGTGTCACATCAAGTCTTCTAATCATTACCTGCTTCTTCCATAAAAGCATTATATTCCCTTCATTCAATTCAAGCGGATGAATAATAAGTTTTTTATCTCATCTCAAGTGTGATCAAGTGTTGTTCAAGTGAATTTTCTCTATATGGTAATAGAGCCATCGAGCTCATATGCACACTAAGTATAGTTTTTGAATTTTTCATTGTTCACCAGCTGCATTCTGAGCTCCTGTGATGTTTCTCGAATTCTGTCTTGAGCAAGTTTTCGTATATCATCTCAATAAGTTATCTTTTAAGTTCTTCTTCTATTCCTCTAAGTAATGGAGTCCATTGAAAGTGAACCACCATGAGTGTCAGGCCCTACAACAGCAGTGCCTACAAGTTCATCTGGGCAAGTCAAAGCTCCAGTTCTTTTCATTCCACTCTTGTGACCATTACCCATCACAATTTAAATGGAAGCAACTATCTTGCTTGGCCTAGAGCTGTGAAGATGTTTATCACAAGCAAAGGTAAGGAGGATTACCTTAAAGCAAACAGCAGTGTGCTAGATGAAGGAGATGCAAGTTTTAAAACATGGAATATTGAAAATTATATGATCGTGTCATGGCTTATTGGGTCTATGACCATTGATGTAATTAATAATTTCATCCTCTACGATTATGCCTTAGAGATTTAAAAGGCAGCTCAAGAAATGTACTCCAAAGTGGATAACATTTCAAAGTTTTACGAACTTGATGTCACGCTACATAACATAAAACATGGGGACTCCCCTGTGAATGTATACTTTGGCCAATTGAAAGAGCACCGTCCTTAGTCAAAACCTTTGGATCTTAACCAATAGGCAATTCAGGCAACATGGCCTCTTACGATAACTCTTTTAAACCTATGCATACTTGGATAATTGATTCTGGTGCTACACATCATATGTCTTTGTGCAAAGATAAACTAACTGACTTCATGTTTTTCCACTCACCCACCAATGTCAAAATTGCTAATGGTGCCTGTATAAATATTGTTGGTAAAGGAAACTTAAGCATAATTCATGACTTGTGCTTAAAGGATGTTTTGTTTATGCAACAATTAAGTTTTAATTTAATCTCTGTTGGCAAAATTTCTGAGGATAATCTTTGTGAAGTAAGATTCTCACCATCTAAGTGTTATTTTCAGGAGATCTTCTCCAAGAGGATGATTGCCAGTGCTAACAAGATTAATAGGCTCTTCGAGTCTGCACCTCTCAGTAATCAAACTAGGAACGAAGCATTGGCTGCATCTAGTAGGACTACTGCGAGTATTTTACTTTGATATACGAGATTACGACACCCTAACTTCTTGTATCTTAGAAGACTCATGCCAAATTTATTTTCTAATGTAAATCACTCAAACTTATTTTGCGAAGAATGCCAATATGCTAAAAGTTGCAGAACCAGTATCCTGGCAAATCTTATTCTGTTTCTTCTGCGTTCAACTTAATACACTCTGATGTTTGGGTCCTTTCAAGAATCTCAAACATCAATGGAGCTAAATGGTTTATTACATTTGTTATGATCACACTAGAGTTATCTGGCTATACTTAATGAAGCATAAAATAGAAGTTGGAGATATAATTAAGAGATTCATTGAAATGGTTAAAAATCAGTTGAATGTTATCATAAAGACACTAAGGTCTAATAATGGTCTTGAATACTTTTAAAAATAGCTTAATGAATATCTTGTTGCTAATGGAATTCATCATCAATCCTCTTGTACGTATACTCCACAACAAAATGGAGTAGCTGAGAGGAGAAACAGACACCTTCTTGAAGTAACCAGAGCTCTCATGATGACCATGAAGGTTCCTAAGCATTATTAGGGGGAAGGTTTCTTGACGGCAACTCACTTAATCAATAGGATGCCATCTAAGGTGTTAAGCTATCAAACTCCTAAATCAGTTCTATTAAAAGAGCATCCTAGTACCATTCTGTTTTCTGATTTGCCTATGAAAGTCTTTGGTTGCATTATGTAGACATATTCCTGAGCAATTCAGGAGTAAATTGGATATGATATATGAGAAATGCATATTTCTTATTACTCTCATACTCAAAAGGGATACAAATTCTATTCCCGTCAATCAAAGAGAATGTATGTGTCTCTGGATGTCATATTTGATGAGTCATCTACTTTTATACTAAGGAGTCTACTGAGTATGACAGGCAGAACGAGACAGACTGCTGGAGTATCATTGACATAACCATGAATGATTCTAGTATAACCAGAGATAATCCAACACAGGGGGGCCTGATGAACCATAAGAAAGAGATGATCCCCTAGTTGCAGAAGATGAAGATGTTGGTGTTGATCCTTCAGAGTTTACTTCAGTATACAGGGTGGTAACACCCCTGATGATAGACCTATTGTCATTCGAAAGGGCGTTAGGGAGTGTGTTAAATGTTTATATCCTTTAAACAACTTTGTATCTTATAATCATTTATCAAAACATCTAAAAACCTTTGTCTCAACTATTGACAGCATCCAGGTTCCCAAGACTATTCATGAGGCATTGTCTGATCCAAAGTGGAAATAGGCAGTATTGGAGGAAATGATTGCTCTCGTGAAAAACCAGACTTGGGAGCTTGTTCCTGTTGTTGAAGGAGTTAGACTTGTTGGATGCAAATGGATATTCTCAATTAAATATAACGCTGATGGGTTAATCAACAGATATAAGGTCAGCTTGGTTTGTAATAGGTTTCACCCAAACATTTGGGATTGATGATGAGGAGACCTTTGCTCATGTTGCCAAGCCTAACACTATAAGGGTTTTATTTACTACTCCTATTAACCTTGACATGCATCTTCTCCAACTTGATATTAAAATGCTTTTCTTAATGGATAATTGGAGAAGGAAGTTCATATGGAAATTCCTCCTGGTTTTGTCATTGATAAAAGCAGAAACATGGTATGAAAGTTAAAGAAGTCTTTATATGGCCTAAAGCAAACACCTAGATCTTGGTTTAGAAGGTTCAATTCTTTTATTTCTGATCTTGGTTTCACACAATCACACAATGATCACACATTGTTTGTTAAAACTGAAAGGAATCATATGCGCACAGTTATATTGGTTTATGTGGATGATATAATATTGACTGGAAACAACCTAACTAACATCTATGAAACTAAAAGGCAGCTGTCCAAGGCATTTGAGGTTAACGATCTTGGACAGTTTAGGTACTTCCTTGGAATAGAAGTAGACAGGACTTCTGAAAGGATATGTATCTCCCAAAAGAAGTTGTGCTTGACTTATTGCAGGAAACCAACATGGCAGGGTGTAAACCTGCAAATGCTCCTGTTGAGCCAGGACACAAACCAGTCGAGGTATGGGATTCTAACTACACTAATAAACGTAGGTATCAGAAATTGACAGGTAAACTCATCTGCCTTTCACACACCAGGCCTGACATTTCTTATAGTGTAAGTTTTATTAGCTAATTTATGCATAATCCATCCACTGAGCATTATAATTATGCACTCAAGATCCTGAGATACTTGAAAGCTACCCCTGGCCAAGGCTTATACTTCAGGAAAAATAATGACAGAAGCCTCAAGGTTTTCACATATGCTGATTGGGCTGGTTACAAGAATGATATGAGATCTACATCTTGCTATGCCTCATACCTATAGAGGGGATTTAATCACTTGGAAAAGCAAGAAACAACCTGTTCTGCCAAGAAGCAGTGCTGAGGCAGAATTAAAGGCACTGTCACTTGGAGTCTATGAAGGCATTTGGGTTAACAAGGTAATGCAAGACTTGAATCGAGCTATGGAAACTCCTATCCATGTGTTCTATGACAATATATCAGCCATCAACATGACAGAGAATCCTGTTCAGCATGACATGTCTAAACATATTGAAATTGACAGGCATTTTCCGAGGGAAAAAATTGAGGACTAGGTTTTGAAGCTGCATCACATCCAGTCCAAGCATCAGGTGGCTGAAATATTCACCAAGCCAGTCACAGTGCAGGTTTTCAGGTCCCTTCTTGGCAAGCTAGATTGTATAAATATATACAGTCCTAGCTTGAGGAGGAGTGTTGGAATTCATGAGGAACCTGAAAGAAAGAATGCACCAAGCAGTTTCTGATTTCAGCCAGTTTATTCATGGAGGCATTTCATGGAGCAGGAAGCTGTTTGCATCGAACATGTCTTTCCTTGCACAATTCTTCTCCCTCATTGCATCATTCTCTAAATAATCTCCTTGTATGTATTCCTTAATCATCATACATTAGATTAATCACCAATTTGTTGATTAAAATAGGCGTTCGATGCATTCTATCCATTTGTACTGGTAACCGTTAGGATGTGTCACATCAAGGCTTCTAGTCATTACCCGCTTCTTCCATATAAGCATTGTATTCCTTTCATTCAATTCAAGCGGATGAATAATAAGCTTTTAATCTCATATCAAGTGTGATCTAGTGCTGTTAAAGTGAATTTTCTCTATAGTGTACAATTTGGGCATCACATCATAAGTAACCTTGTTATCAAATTGCCATGGCCTGCCTAATAGGATATGAGTTGCATGCATGAGAGCTACATCACATAATATTTCATCTTTGTACCCACCAATTGACAATGGAATCAGAGCTTGCTTGCTAACATTATCTTCTCTGCAATCATTTTAGCATGAGAGTTTATAAGGGTGTAGATGATTAGTCAAAAGCAAATCAAGTTAGCATATAGTTGTTCCTTTTGTAATTTCTCAAAGACAGCCCTCGGATGGGTGATTTGTTCACTTAGAGACTTGGAATAGATGAGTATATCATCAAAATATACTACAACAAACTTCACAATGAATTTCCTTAAAACCTCACTCGTTAACCTCAAAGGGCATAACTAACCATTCATATAAGCCAAACATGGTCTTGGATGCGGTTATACATTCATCTCCCTCTCTGATACGCACCCAAAAGTATCCACTCTTATGATCTACCTTGGTAAATTATTTTGCCCGAAACAACATATCAAGCATATCATCCAACCTACGGATAGGGTATCTATACTTCATAGTAATGTTACTGATAGCTCTGTAGTCAGTGCACATCCTCCATGTTCCATCTTTCTTAGGAACTACCATCACAGGTACAGCACAAGGGCTCATACTCTATTTCACCTTACCTTTCTTTAAAAGTTCCTCAACTTGCCTTTGGATCTCCTTTTTTCTTCGTGGTTTGCTTTATAGGCAGGTCTATTGGGCAATACAACTACAGGGATGAAATCTATCTTATGTTCAATGCCTCTGATTAGTGGCAATCTTGAGGGTTCTTCCTCATGGAACAAGCTAGAAAACTCTTGAAGTAAAAAGGTAAATACTTTGGACAAAGTAGACGGTAAATCAGACAAAGAAAACAAGGATTCCGTAAACAACAACAGATACGTGGTTTTGTGTGAGTTAGCCGTATGAAACACCTCACTTTGTGATGCAGAGAAAGCACATATCTTCTTAGAGTTCTACTTTGGCTAGTTCTTTTCTTTTGGACCCAATCCTTTCACTTTTAAGAATTTTAAGAAACTTTCTTGCAAATTCTTTTTCCTTAGGATCATTTATATTCTTTTTCATTCTCTTTTGATCCTTATACACCATGCGTGGGGCTAATACATGTAGCTTAAACAACTTGTGTTAAGTCCAAAAGAATACCTATTTAAGTAGCCATCGTAAGTAATCTTGTTATCAAATTGCCATTGCCTGCCTAACAGGATATGACTTGCATGCATGGGAGCTACATCACATAATATTTCATCTTTGTACCCACCAATTGATATTGGAATCAAAACTTGCTTACTAACGTTAACTTCTCCACAATCATTTAACCATGAGAGTTTATAAGGGTGTGGGTGATTAGTTAAAGGGAAAATCAAGATTTATTAAAATTTCCACACTAGCTACATTTGTACAAGAACCTGAACCAATGAAAAGTGTGCAAACTTTTTCTTTAACCATTCAATGAATGTGAAAGATGTTTTCTCTTTGCAAATCTTGTTCTTCTACTTTTACTTGGGTGTTCAAGACCCTTCTCACAACTAAGAACTCTTTGTTTTCACAATCCTCACTCTCACTTATAATTTCCTCAACTTCCTCACAAGTTTCTTCAGTTTTCTCAACTTCTTCCTCATCTTCCTCAGAGTAATACTCATTAGATTTTTCAATAAATATGATACGCTTAAGATTAGGACATCGGTTTGGAAAGTGACCCTTACCAAGGCATTTAAAGCATTGTATATCTCTGAATCTAGTATTAGAGTTAGAAGTTGTACCTTCCACCTTTGTTTTGGCTTTGTCCATGGCTGGTAAGTTATTTTGTGGACTTTTCAAAAAGCTTTGTTGGTTCCTTCTTTAAAACCCACGGCCTTGGGCTTGTGGTGTTTTAGGATGCACTCTTGTAAATGAAGAATGGTTAGGCCGAAAAGAAGAGGAAGGGGGCCTTACCTTAAGCCGCCTTTCAACCTTTTCTGGTATATGAACCATAAAAGACATGTCTGATTATGGTGTGAGCTCAAAGTTGTTGGCTATTTCTTTGTTGAGACCAGCTAGAAATCTTTCCATTGTGGCCTCTTCATTTTCTTCTATGTTTGTCCTGGTAAGCAAATGTTCTAACTCTTTATAATATTCATCAACACATTTGTTACCTTGAGTTATTTGTTGAAGCTTTTAGTATATGGATAAGTTTGAGGAATGAATCTCTTTCTCCTCTCTTGTTTCATCTCTTTCAAGGAGCTGTCCTGTTCTCCTTCTTGTGTTTTGTAGATGTTCCCACCAATTCAAAGCATAATCTACAAATTCAAAGGCTGAATATCGCACTTTAGCTAAATCAGAATAGTTAGTGCAAGAGTACATAAGATCTATCTTAAGTTCCCACTCCAAGTATGCTTCTGGATCACTTTTACCTTGAATGAAGGTATACTCCGCTTGATAGTAATGAATTTTAGGGGTTTATTTATATCATACCTTCGGTTAGGATACCTTCCTCAAAAGACATAGACCTACGTCAACCATTCAGTTCACGACCTCTTCCACGCCCTCTTTGAGGCATGTTTTCTCGTCTTTCATGCTATGTTTCACCACCATGTTTCATCTTATCTTGAGTTGCACTTTTTTCTTTGGTAGGTTGGCCAGAATTGTGCTTAAGGTTCTTAATGTCACTTTTCATGCAACCAAATGCATTAATCATACTGGACATCATTTGATGCCATGTTTTTGTATTCATAGGACCTTGTGGCATGGTATGGGTAGTAGGAGGAGTTTGCTCCTTTCTATGTGATTCAACCATGATGGCCTAAAAGCAAACCAGAAAAGAAAAGCGAACACAAAGATGGAAAAGAGTTTGTTACATTAGTTAAAACAACTGTTTGTCCTCTCTCACTCGTGTATATGTTCACTCAATCTTTGCTTGTGTTCTTGGTAGAACCTTGGGCTAGAGCCAATCAATACAAACAAATCAATGAAGATATATTCAAATAACCTTCAAGTCTTCATAATCTCAAACTTTCACACACCGCTTCCACTTAGAATATAATTGAATAAACACTAAACTTTGACTATCTAAGATTCAAGAAAGAAACCAACAATGATATTGTAGGCTGAGTCAAGAAAAGCTAAAGGATTGCTTTGGGCAATCTTTAATTTATCTTAAGTCTTATGCAATTCAAATGTAAGAACAAGTGAAAACAAATACATACAAGTGTTCAAAGGTTTCTTTTGGACTGTTTGAAGCACATGAACAGCTTGGGTGCAAGGCTATTCTTTTTCTTTTTGCCTTGATCACACTTTGGCAAACCTCCTTTGTTTGAAGGTTTTCTCTCTTTCTTTTTTCGCCTCACTTTTGTCAACAACCTTTTCACTCCTTCGTTTTTCAATTCTAGCTGTATGTATACTATATTGTTTAGGCCTTTTGCTTGTAACATGAACTTTTAGCCCTCGGCTTGTTTAAGTGTGAACAAGGTTCAGCTGTGTTTAAGATGGCGAAAAAAGATTCAACACCAATACGGCGCTCACATATACAAACAAAAAAATGTACGCAAAGGCTTATAGTAAACCAAGAGCTTCGAACACAACAAGATGAATGAAAGACTTTGGTAACAATATAAGAAATGTACTGCAATATAAGTAAAAGCTAAAAAGAACTCTAAACTATGTTCTTAAAGTCGAAGAAAGCATTTAAGCAATTGAAATCCAATCCAAAGTAATTGCAAACATTCGCCAATGTTGAAGCATGTTGTATTAACCCTTAACCGTATAATTCCTTTTAGTTCCAAGGTTTTTGTCATGTCTCAATTGTCCAATAGTCCTCCAACTTTATACTATCAAGTTATGTCAAAGGTTTATCTAACCTTGAAGCATTTAAAGTGTAATTGATTTAGAGTATGATTAGCTCTCAGATTTCAACTAAGAACTGAGGTGAATAACAACTTTGTTTCTTTTGAGTTCATTACGCAAACATGAAATGATATGTCACATGTTTGGCAGCTAAAAAAGGAAGACAATATTCTATTTTTGACTTTTTTGTAGTTGAAACAAAGAAAAACTGAAATGAAGCCACAACAAAGATATTCAATCTCCTTAAGGATAGATTGAATGACACTAGAGATGAGAAGAAGGAAAACAAAAATCTGGACACAAATAAAGGATATGTGAGTTAAAGTGTAACCTTCGCTCTGATACCACTTCATGCACAAATGTGCACAAATATTGGACCCTCCTTTAACTCTAGCATAGCTTCCCAACCGGCTTAGATGATGCACAATCAAGCTGCGTTCACCTTGCTCAAAACTGGACTGTTTTGGTGTAAAGATAGTGAACTTCCCCACACATGAGTTCAAATGCAACTAAGCAAGAATTAGCCCTCTTAGATATCTTCCTCTTAAGTATAAGAATAAACATTCAAGATAGTTCAAGTCTTGAATGGAACATAGCCTAGATTCAAGGATAAAAACACAAAGGTTTCAAGCTCTCAGCTGAAAAGGATTTTCCATAAAAATCTGAGTGTTACAAAGGACGAACTCATCTATTTACAGGCCTAAGCTACATTAAAGTATTGTATAGCGACCTAACTATTACCCAATGAAAACAATGTCGCAAAAGTAGAAGTAAACTATGCTTGCAAGCAAAGAGGACAATAAGCTAGCTATAGGAAGATTTGTGCAGTTTCTTTTTGCAACATGGTTTGAAGTCTTTTTTCTAACAAGATCAGCAAAATATCTTCACAAAATTTGTATATAATTAAAATAAGTTCAATTTTTGCTTTTGTATCATCCGATTCGGAGCTGGGAGGAAGGAGATATGGCGTGTTGAAGTTTCAGTTACTTCCGGGTGTGGACCTTTAAAGTAGGTAGTTGATTCAGCAGCTTCATTTCTTTGTGATTTTTGAGTTTGATAATGACATTTCTTGAAGAAGGAAAAAATCAAAGTTGTATCTTATCCTCTTAGCTTGAAGCTCCAACTAGAATCAAAAGAATCCAAGCTTTGGTTGAGGAGATATGGCCGAAATACAAGCACTGCATCATCTTGCCTTTAACTTTTTTATATTTCAGTCCTGTGTTTGCTTTGCTTCAATCATGCTTCCTTTGACCCAAAAAGACTTCAAACACATACAAACATATACAAGATAGCAATCTATATCTAGATACTTAGTACAAGTCTTCACTAAGAAGAATAAACTATTTAAACGAAAATGTAAACAACACTATCAATATATATTACAATCATTGATTAACAACTATATCAAAGCCTCAATGAAATGGACCCAACGGACATCCTCCTCTCTTGGTTCATCTTCCACATGCTTGTATAGAAATGTTCCCACTTCATGCATGAGTTTCCTTTCCATGCTCCTTGTCATGGGACCTATGTCTTGCCTTGGTGTGGTATCATGTGTGATTTTCTCTTTTTGGCTTGGCTCTGGCTTATCACTCAAACATGACTAGGATAACTAAGATTCAAAGAATACAAGAGGCCAAAAGTGATCTAGCATGGTTGAACCAATGAATCACTAAGGGGTTGCTTCGAGCAATCCTTAGTAAAACTTGGTTGCGAATGCAATTAAAAAAATGCAATCCGAATGGTCTAATATGCACAAAAATGTTTCAAATACGCATAGGGAAGTTCAGGGCAAATTTGAGGTTGGGCCGTTTTTGGTACTTTATGTGTGTAGTCTCAGTTTGGATGTGAAAAAAGTATATTTCCTGAATGTTTTCCCCAATCATTCTGTATAGATCAACAGTAGACAAGTCAAGAATCAAAATCCCTTTTGAATGACTCAATTCCGATATGTATGCGCGAGGTTCTTGAATTTTCTTTCTTTTCTTGTTTCTACTTTTGTTTTTTCAAGAACTATATCCAAAATTATTTTTTTTGACTTTTTTTGCCTCAAGAACAGAATAAATATGACATATACTAAACAAAGATTCCTTGCCAAAACTTCCAAAAGACACTTGCACAAATTTGCTTGGTTTATGGCTGTTTTGTTTAACCGACTGTTTAAACTCTCGCCTTCTGTTTGGGGCATGTTTGGGTCATTTGTATGATGCTGAGAGGTTTTTTTAGGCGGTTTTGTTTGAGCAGGGTGCTATGCATGTTGGGGTTGGCCGTATACGGCTGTGATGGGAAATTAGGGTTTTGGACGATTTTGTATGAGGAAAGGTTGGTTATTTTGTTTGATTTTGGTTGGGAATGATGGATGCGATTCAATGAAAATATCCCACCAAGAATCAGAAGAATTCAATTCCAATCACAATGAAATTCAAATAAGAGCTTCAAGCAACAAGATTCTGTTCAAAACTCGGTGGCCATTTTAGCAAAAGTAGCTAGTTTTTTAGTGTCAGCTGAATGAAAACAACTTGATGCAAGTCCTAGGTTCTAGAGCAGCAAGATAAACACAAAAGACATGCAAATTTTTCTCAAGATCATTAAAGAAGATGCAAAGGTGATAGCTTTTGATGCAACTCAATTAGGGCTTATGCTTGTGGAACTTTTTAGACCGTCTTCTTGTTTTCTGCATATGGCTGATTTCAAGATCAACAAATAACTCACAAAATTATCTATATTACATTCCAATTAAGGAGGAAATCTAAGATAATCATGAATCTACAAACAAGAAAGGGTACGGACAAGAATATGTATGTGGATGGATATTTTTGTATAGACAGATTTTTTTTGTGATTGTTTTTGTGTACAGTTTGTGATGATGAATCGCGGAATGAAAAACAAGGAATTAGAACAAGGAACCTACAGCTCTTATACCAACCTGATGCGATTCTAGCATGCAAAGAAACAATCTTTCTTTGTTCTAAACGATCTTCCTCAAGCAATCGTGTTCGGTTGTCAAGAACGATCAAAGATCACCCTTGCTCATGTACTGCTTGACTTGGAATGAGCAAGATTCTTCTTCCTTGAAACATGTTCCTAATCCAAGAACAAAGTCACACCCTTTGTACGTGTTTTGAATCATGAAGAACTCGGATTCCCTATAAGGTTTGCTCAAGACTTTGATATGACCCTAATTTTGATCAAAGATCAAACACAAGTAAAACTTGCGAAGAATTCAGCCTTTTGGATGAAAACAAAAAAAACTTATTCTGGTATTATGTACATATTTCGTGTACAACACCCTTAAATAGGAGCAAGCTAAGCTAGAAAAAAGAAAACAAAAGATTCCTAATAGAACTAGGATTATGAAATCCTATCTGACTTTGCACCGATTTTTGACCTTCTAGAAGCCAATACTTATGATAAACCCTTCTTAAAAGTTGTAGATACAAATCTTAGTTTTCCATAGGATTTTTAATCACATCATTCTGATATTTTTAGGCCAAGATATGCTCCAAACACCAAAGGCTAGTCCTGCAGTCAAAACTTTCCTTTTTTTCTAAAAAGAAAGTTCCTTCCAAACAATTCTTTCCTACCAAATCAGATTCTACACATTTTGAACATACCAAAATTCTCCAAAAACTTCTAGATGACTCTAAAAAATAGAATAAAATATTTACAAGCTCATTTATGCCTAAAATAAGACAATACAAGGTCTTGTACGCACGCCGCCTCTTGAGCATATGAATGTGACCAAGGCATGCTCTTTTTCTTGTTAATGTTGGACCGTGCACCTGCAATAAACACCACTATAGGGAGGTGAATAGTGGTTAGCGGAAATTACACTACAACCCTTTGTTAAAATCCCCTTTGAAAACAGAATCTGAGACCACCTCAGATTCAGAACCTGTATTTGAAAAATTCACAAATAATTATACACAACTCCAAAAATTACGAAACTTTCCAGAATTGAACTTCAATGAGTTAACAAGATTCTTTCCAAAAATCAGACAAAAATAAGATCGTTTGATCGTTCAAAAGAATAAAAAGATTCAGATGGTCAGTCTGAACAGAATTGGACAGAATATTGCTGATATTCCAAAATGTGTTTCGCTTTGAATACTCAACCAAAAAGGTTGATCTTTATATAAAAACACTCCTTAGTATGTGTAGAGGAAGTTTACAAAAGGCGCTAACCTTAAACAACTCTTGAAAAATACAGAATTTAAGTTTTCTCAAAACTGGTCAGATTGCAGCCAGATTGGAGCAGTTATCTTGCAAAGACTGAAAGACTAATTTTTCCTTGCTCAAATCAAGTGATTCTTATTGAAAATGAAAGCTAACAGTCTAAAGTATAACTCCACCAAAAATTACGAATTTTGAAAATGTTTAGCTATTTTTTCAAATTGTGAGAAGTTGTGTGAAATCTGCAGTAAAAACGGGCAGAAAACATAAATAAAGAAACAAGAGAAGAACACCGAGGATTTATCCTGGTTCGGTCAATGTGACCTACTCCAGTCCCAAGGAACACCTTTCCTTGGATTTTACTATGAAATGAACATCTTACAACAAGAGCCAAGCTTGATCCTTGGGTTATACATCAACCCTACTCAAGACTTGGATAATCACCTTCTAGGCAACACTTAGTTGCAACACCTCTAACAGCTATTGATGTAGCCTTATAAGATGGCTAATCAATCTTACAAATGAAGCTCAAGAGGCTTGTAGCTCACCACAATACAACAAGAACACCTTTGCTATGATGAATGAAACAACAACAACAACAAGATGAAGATGAAAGCTAGACAATTCAACAAATGTTTGTGAGCTTCAAGTGTGTTTCATCTTCTTCACCATTGCCTCTATTTATAGTGTGATTTGAGCCTTGGAGATAAGAACTCCAGTGTGTCACCATCTTCATCATCAATTCCAAATGCCTTTTCATCATTGGTTGGTCTTGTACACTTGGCAAAATAAAACACAACGATTGGTCCACCTTGGCAATGTCATGTTGGCCGAAAATACACCTTGGAATTGCCTTGAATTATCCTTAGCAAGAATAGATAATATGGAGAAGATAATTGCACCAAAATAATCTCAACTGCTTGCTTGAGAATAGGCATGTGTGATTTGAAGAATTCAAAGTCAAAAATTCAGCTCCAAGAAGGAGAAGTAGCCGTTGGCTACTCCATTTTTTCCAACAAAAATAGTTTTGATTTTTCTTAATAAAATAAGAAAGGATAATACCACCAAATTATCCCCAACATATTGCACAATAATAGGACATGTGAAGTCTTCCTTTGACTTCAAAAATCTGCTGAAAATACCCAAGAAAAGTCTAGTAGCCGTTGGCTATTTCTTTGAATTTTCCTAATTGGCATTTTTGCCAACTAGCTCCTTTTTGATTTGTCCACTTGTCACCAACTCATAAAATATGTACAACATCATATCCACCTGATGATACATGTTTTTCAACATATATATATGTGTAGCAACTCAGATTTTTGAAGAAGAAATAAATAGATAACAATTGACAAGATTATGTCAACGTGTAACACAGAAATTCCCCAATATTTCTTCTTATATGTCAAGAACATTTCCACACCTTTGACACCTTTAATATCTCTGAATAATGATGATAAATATTCTCTTATAACATATATAAGAGGGTCTTCAAGAAAAAATAGAATGTGACATCTCAAATCGTCACATATCCCGCTATAGTCAACAATATCATCATGTGAGAGAATAAGATATAAGATCACCATATAATCTTTAAAATAATAATAACACAGCTCCAGAATGAAGATAATAATGTGCTCAAGAGATTCCTTGAGTGAAAATACCATAAATACCCTCGGGGGTGAAATGACAAAAATACCCCTGGTGTGAGAAAACTCCAGAAATGCCCCCGATGGTCAGAAATAATCACAATACCACCTTTGTCATGATAAATAAGATAATAATATGCACTTGACATATTTTCACCATATGATGTTCCTACAAAACTCAAAATACCAATTTTACCCCTTTTGGTGAGTTATAGAAACTTCCAAGACACATTAGTCACAAGGCAATAATAATCACCAAAAACACATAATAAGCACATAATGAGCATGTATTGTATAGATAAGGGGGTTTGAGTGATTTCAAAATAAGTAACTTGAATGCATATATATATATAAACGTATACAAGCATATATATAAACGTGTACATGTATGCATGATATTTTGCCATTACTTGCCTTATTTAGCTTATATATTATGTTGCCGTACTAACGAGCCATGAAGCGTTAAAGCTTACATCATATGGCAAACATTTGTTGTGTTTACACTATTTTCAGGTGCCACCATTAATGAACTAAACTAGTTCATTAAGTGAAGTACTTAGTTTGATAAACTAAGTAGTTCATTAAAGGAAGCCAAATTTGGAAAAGGCACAAAGGCAACAAGGCTAAGGAAGGAAAGTTTTCTCCTCCTCTCTTCTTTAATGACACACGCCTATATACATATATATTACACATATTTTCAGATTTTTGAATAAAGGCACATACACATGTATTCCAACGTACTACCGACACGTTATATATTTTACGTACGTACGTTAACGTCACACCACTATACTTAACTCATATTTATGAGTATATTCAGGTCTTATATCATATGATATAAGATATGGTGATGACAAATTAAATACGACACGATAAAAGGTTCTAAACCGAAAATTGTCGTATCGGGCGAATACCGAAACTTCGCCAACGTGTCACGTACTTGCCATAAATAAATGGCCAGCCCCTATACTTCAAAATTTCATGTAAATTTCGTGCACATCACTGGAAAATCAGCCAAAAATACTTTCCATGTTGGCACACACAAATTACTCCACATTAAGGCCAAAATGTGAAGATTCCAAGTTTAATTTTGTCACGTGTTAATGGTACCACTTTAGACCAGCCAAGTGCTGAGATTTAAAGTATATATTATATATATTATGTATAACATAATATATATAACATGTGCAAAAGTTGGAATTTAAATTAGAGAAAAATCGGGTAATCGATAAATATCGAAAATTCGGTTTTCGACGCACACAACACATGGAACGTTTTTGGTACATCATGTGACACGTATCTAGACACTTTTTACATATGATATACATTTTAAAGTGTTCTATAAAATTAAATTAAGGGCTGATTGGAATATAACATGTGTGTATTATTAGATGTGCATTATTTTACAAAGTTAGCAAAAATAAATTTCAGCACATGCACATACACATTCCAACGTCTACACCAGCTGAGATGGAGCTTATTTGGAGCCTTGTTGGCATATTGATTGGTCAAGGATCAATCATATAATGTTGGTGAATTGAAGAGAGAAGCTACAAATGGTAAGAATTCAAAGTATATCTCTCTTATATCACATGCTGAAAATTTCAGCATGCTAAAATGTTGCTGGCCGAAATCTTGTCTTCAAAGTGAGATATTCCATCATCTTTTATTATGTGATTGATTGGAAGAAGAAATGGAAATGATTTGAATATAAATTAAATTAATAAATGGTGATATTTTATATATCACACATGCTGAAAATTTTTCAGCATGTGTACAACTTGTGTGGCCGAATTTGAGAGCTAAATGGTGTCCATGTTCATTTCTTATGTGATAGCAATACTTACCATAACTTGGTGATTCAATTTTTAAAGAAAAAATCAAGGTAAATTGGGTATTATTTTGAAAGAAAAGGAATGATGCACATGCTGAATTTTCAGCATGGCAAGACTACTAGTTGGCCGATTTTTTGCACTTGTTTGGGAAGGATTTTATGTCTTGCAATTTATGTGAATATCTTATGATTTATGGAAGTTATTTTGTGATGATTTTTGGCACATGTTTAGGTGAAATTCTCAGATTTTTCCAAGTCATCAATGATGACAACATTCATCCAATGAGAAGGTGCCAAGTAAGCGAAGACTAAATGATCATCCAATAAGAAGATGCCAAGTAAGCAAGGTCTTGTCACAATGATGTCTTACACTCTCTAAAAGACTTAAAAGATAATTTTCAAGAGGGGGAGACACACCAAGGGGGACGGCCTGCACCATTATAAGGAAGGAAGAAAGCAAACAAAACAACAACAAGCATTGCAATTCAAAGAGATCAAAAAAAAAGCCTAGCTCTTCTTCTCCTACATCTTCTTTCTTTCTCTCTTCTTGTAAATCCTATTGTTTTCATATCTTTCAATCTTGAATAGGCTTGAGATAAACCACCATTCATTATACATCTTTGTAAAAGATTGATCAAGGTGTGATCAATCTTCATTCTTGCAAGGTGGTGGTGTTCGTGCGAATTGTACTTACAATACAAGGTTTGTAAAGGGTTGGAGTTAGGTGTAACTCTATCAACCCTGTGGTAAGGTGTGTTGTGTGTGTGATTAGTGTGAACCAAGGAAGGTGTTCCTTGAAGACTGGAGTAGGTTGTTTATAACCAAACCAGTATAAAAATCTTGGTGCCATTTGCTTTCTGCATTTACTTTTCAGTTACTGCACTGTTTATCCTTCTTGTTCGCATCTGTAAAAATAGTAAAAGATTTTCAAAAATTACGAAAATTTCCAGAAATATACTCACACGTTCTAGAGTTAATTTGGCACAAGTTTCAACCCATTTGGATAAGTATAAGGCAATCAAACATCAAAAGTTCTGAGACTAGTGCAGTGTGATTTTCAGACTTGCATAGGTTGAGACTTTGGTTGTAGTTGACCTACTTCCCAAAAGAATTTTCCAAAACTGTTTCAACCCATTAAAATATAGTATATAAGGAGTTAGTGGTTAAATTTTCAGAGCATGTGGACGTTCACACAAATAGGAATTAATTTTTCAAAATCATCTACCGTTTCTGGCAGATTTGCACAATCTGATTACCAACGGTTTTTGAAGGGTTTAAAGGTTGAATTTTAATTTGAAATTTTTAGGGACCGTCATAACATCTGAGGCTAAGTTCTCTCAAAATTTCATAATTTTTGGAGACCTCTAACCTATTTTTAAAAACGTTTTAAAACTGGTCCTGAAAACAAAATCTGTTTTCAGAACTTGAATTGTTCAAGTTTAAAGAAATTTTAAAAACCACACTTTCCGCACCATCTATTCAACCCCCCCTTCTAGTGGTGCCTTGCAGATCCTACAAGTGGTATCAGAGCGCAGGAACACTCACTTCAAGGAATCCAACGATTCAGTGAGATGGCAACCACAAATCTCAAAACCGAGCAAGAAGGTATGTCGAGCCAAAGGCCTCCATTTTTCGACGGTGAGTCATTTATTCAGTGGAAACTTAGAATGAAGCTTTTTCTTATGGCTATAGATATAGATCTTTGGTCAATCATTGAAGATGGTCCTTATGTCCCATCTAAGGTATCCACTCTAGACGGAGTCACATTAGAAGTCGTTAAATCTAGACAAGAATATACGAGTGATGATAAAAAGAAACTTAGTATGAATGCTAGGGCTATGCAACTACTCTTAAACGGATTGAGTAAGAGTGAGTCTAGTTATCTGTCAAACTGTTCGAGTGCACAAGAAATGTGGAGGATACTAGAAATGAAACACGAAGGCACGAGTCAAGTGAAAGAGTCAAAAATTAACATGCTTATGTCCACACTTGAGTCATTTAAATTATTGCCCAATGAGTCTATTGTAGATATGGATCTTCGTTTGACTAACATCTACAACTCTCTTGAGTCTCTTGGTAAGGCTTTTACTACGCAGGAAAAGGTACAGAAAGTCCTACGAAGCCTTCCTTCTGAATGGGACCCTAAAGTGACCCCGATAGAAGAAAGCAAGGAAACTAAATCAATAAAGATGGAAGAACTAATCGGATCACTTAAAGTTTATGAAAATAAACTCATCATACGGAAATCGGAATCATCTAAACAAGGTAAAGCCATTGTTTTTAAATCAAATGAATACGTCTCCCCTCCCTCCGATCACGTAGATGATAGTGATTCCAAATCGGATAATGATGACCTAATTCTATTGGCTAAAGGATTGAGAAAATTTATGAGAAGGTCATTTAGAAACAAAAATAAGGGCACTACGACTAAGAGGAATAAGAACAAGTCAAACGATAAAGACGTTAAATGTTATGAATGTGGCAAACTCGGACACTTATCATATGGCTGCCCAAATAAAGAAAAGCAAACTACTAAATACCCTGACAAGGAGCGGAACAAAAATAGACTCGTCTCAGAACCCAAACAAAGGAAACGTGCTCTAAAGGCCTCCACCTGGAGTGATTCATCAGATTCTGAAACTGAGACCGAAGAGGAGACTGCACAAGTGTGCTTTGCATCCAAAGCATCTAATGAGGTATCATCTGATTCTGACTCTGACTCTGAACCTTCTTATAATGATCTTTTTAGTCAGTATCTAGAATTGCATAAATTCACTAAGACTCTCGCTAAGGAAAAGAAACGATTAATTGAAGACAAGAAACTGTTAGAATCTTCTAACGAGAATCTTGTCGCTCAATTAAGCGATTCAAAGAAAGAGTCATCATGCGTCATTACTGCATTAAAGACTGAGATTTCATCATTAACCACTCAAAATAATGAAATGAAATCCGAGATTTCAAATTTGAAATCAAGGAATACCGATTTAGAGAAAATGATGAAACAGTTTGATACAGGGTCCAACATGCTGCATCGCATCATATTATCACAAAAGCATGACAGCGACAAAACTGGACTGGGATACGTTGATACTAACGAAGTATCAACCAAACCAACCAAGTTTGTTGTGTCTAAGAAAGTAGACACTCCTAAGCCGCAAGTGGCGTCTAAGATGACGCAGAAAGCGCCCCCTTCCTCACGCCCCACTTCTTCATATCATGTGAAATATAACCTTGTACATTATGGATATGAAAAGAAGAGAATAATGCATACACGAAATTCATATCATCCACGCACTACACACACACGCACAAGGACATATCAAAAACGTCCTTCATTTAATGAGTATAAGGGAGTCCTTGGGCAAAGGCCCAAAGTGCATGCACCACATTTCTATTATATCGCACCTTCATCTGCATTCTTGTCATTTGATAGACCGAGAAGGATCACCCAAGCATGGGTACCGAAAGGTACTTTTACCAAGAGGTGATTAACTAACTCGAAAGGACCCAAAGTTAAAAGGGTACCTAAATCATCTTTGCACATTGCAGGGAGCCCACACATCGAAAGACACATCTATTAAGTGGTTCCTTGATAGTGGATGCTCGAGACACATGACGGGTGACCCGAGCCTATTCACTAAACTAAAGAAGGTCACAAAAGGCGGATCCGTGACCTTCGGAGACAACAACGAAGGCAAGATCATCGGAAAAGGTACGATTGGAAGTCCAAACACACTCTAAATCTCCAACGTATTTTTGGTAAGCAACTTATCCTACAATCTTCTTAGTATTTCTCAATTTGTTGATAATGGTTTCAATGTGTGCTTTACTCACCCTTATTGCAATATAATAAATAAAAATAGAGAAACCGTTTTAAAAGGAAAACGAGAAGGTAATATTTTTACGCTTTCTATGGATGATGTAATAGACGCTAAAGTTAAGTGTTTTATATCAAATGAATCCAATGTGAACTTATGGCATAGACGTTTAGGACACATTGGCATTTCCACACTAGAAAAACTTCAACGAAAGAACCTAGTACGAGGATTGCCTACGCTCGATTTAGACAACTTTCAGTTGTGTGAATCTTGCATAAAAGGCAAACAAACACGTGAGTCACTTAAGCCGAAAAATGAAATAAGCACGACTAGAATATTAGAATTATTGCATATCGATTTGTTTGGTCCTAGTCGCACTACAAGCCTTGGTGGGCGTCACTATGCATGCGTAATTGTTGATGACTTTTCTCGTTATACTTGGACTTTATTTCTTGCACATAAGGATGATAGCGCTATTGAGATTGCAAAATTGATTAAACAACTTGAAAATCAATACGGTGTAAATGTGAAAAAGATAAGAAGCGATAGAGGCGGTGAGTTTAAAAACAAAGAGATGATCTCGTTTTGCGAAGAAAAAGGAATCAAGCATGAGTTTTCGCCACCTAGAACTCCACAATTAAATGGAGTAGTAGAAAGAAAGAATCACACATTACAAAAAATTGCTAGAACTATGATATGCGAAAATAAACTGCCTAGATTTCTGTGGGCGGAAGCCGTAAATTGTTCATGCTATATTGTAAATCGCCTATCTATAAGAAAGAAAATAAACAAGACGCCTTATGAGATTTTGAATGATCGCATGCCTAAAATTGACTATTTTCGTGTGTTTGGATGCAAATGTTTTGTTTTAAATACAAAAGATAATTTAGACAAATTTGAATCCAAATCAATTGAGTGCATTTTTGTTGGATATTCTATAAATTCGAAAGCATATAGATTTTATGATCCTCTCACTAGACAAATCATGGAATCTATTCATGTGAAATTCAATGAATTTGGTGAGATTGATAAAGATAAGGAATATGAAGATGATTTTGAATTGAAACCCGTTTTGAATGAAAATAATGATTCTTTTGATATGCATGATATGAATGAGACACTAGAAATGCATGATGACATAGAAATGCATGATAACTTAGAAAATAATCAACCAAGATGGCATAGAGATCACCCACATGATCTCATCATAGGCGACCTCACTCACGGTGTGCGACCACGTAGAAGAATTACTTCGGATGAAATAAATGAATTTCATGCTATGATTTCTGAAATTGAGCCCAAAAATGTGCATGATGCTTTGAGTGATTCTTCTTGGATTGATGATATGCATGACGAACTTAATCAATTCGTTAGAAACGATGTATGTGATTTAGTGCCACGACCACAAGATAAGACTATAATAGGCACAAAGTGGGTATTTAGGAATAAAATGAATGAAGAAGGAAAGGTCGTTAGAAATAAAGCGAGACTTGTAGCACAAGGATATAATCAAGAAGAAGGAATTGACTACGATGAAACATTTGCACCCGTAGCACGTTTAGAAGCTATACGACTATTACTTGCTATTGCTTGCATGAAAGATTTTAAATTATATCAAATGGATGTAAAAAGTGCTTTCCTAAACGGATTCATACAAGAAGAAATATACGTGAAGCAACCACCCGGTTTTGAAGATTTGAAACATCCAGATCACGTGTACAAACTAAAGAAGGCACTATATGGCCTAAAGCAAGCACCGAGAGCATGGTATGATCGTTTCGCTACTTTCCTTTTAGAAAATAATTTTAAACGTGGTACTATAGATAGTACACTATTTTTGAAGCAAGATAAATCAGATTTACTTATTATCCAAATCTACGTTGATGATATTATTTTCGGCTCTACCTCACATAGACTTGTTAAAGATTTTGAAAATTGCATGAAATCTGAATTTGAAATGTCTATGGTTGGTGAACTTAATTATTTTCTTGGCTTGCAGATTAAGCAAACGAGTAAAGGGATTCATATAAGCCAAGCAAAATATGTTAATGACATGATTAAAAAGTTTAATTTTGAAAATTTGAAACCATCCCCCACCCCTATGAGTGTCACTACTAAATTAGACAAAGACGAACATGGTAAAGACGTTGATAATGGATTATATCGATCTATGATAGGTTCTTTGCTATATTTAACTGCTAGTAGGCCTGATATCATGTTTAGTGTATGCATGTGTGCACGTTTTCAGAGTCAACCTAAGGTGTCACACTTCAATGCGGTAAAAAGAATATTCCGATATATTAAGCACACGCCCACCTTAGGAATTTGGTATGATAAGGATTCTACATTTGACTTACATGCTTACACTGATGCAGATTATGGTGGCTGCAAAATAGATAGAAAAAGCACGAGCGGAACTTGCCAATTTATAGGAAATTCCCTTATTTCATGGTTTTCCAAAAAGCAAGCAAGTGTTGCTTTGTCCACTACTGAGGCTGAGTACATGGCTCTTAGCCTTTGTTGCACACAGTTGTTGTGGATAAAACAACAACTTTTGGACTTGAGAATTACCGTAAGTAAAATTCCTATATATTATGATAGTATGAGTGCCATAAATTTGTCTAAGAATGCCGTGTTTCATTCTAAGGCTAAGCACATAGAAGTACGCTATCACTTTCTTTGTGATCACGTAAATAATGGTGATATTGTCATAGATCACGTACGCACAGAAGCACAAGTGGCGGATATCTTTACAAAAGCCTTAAATCAAGCCACGTATGAATCTCTTCGTTCTAAATTAGGCATGATTCCCGTTGATATGATTTGATTTGACGTGATTTACTTTCCTTTTTGACAGGAATCTTTTGGTTTACTTTCCAAAATAAAGGGGGAGAGAAAAGCATGATTTAAGGGGGACAGAGACACTAATTGATATTAATTGCACAAATCAAGGGGAGCCGGATTTGAAATTCGAAATTCAAATTTCAAATTTGTGCATGTTTCAAGGGGGAGAGATAGCATTTAAATCATGTGCTTAAATTATTTTGAAAATCATCAAAAGGGGGAGATTGTAGAGATAAGGGGGTTTGAGTGATTTCAAAATAAGTAACTTGAATGCATATATATATATATAAATGTATACAAGCATATATATAAACGTGTACATGTATGCATGATATTTTGCCATTACTTGCCTTATTTAGCTTATATATTATGTTGCCGTACTAACGAGCCATGAAGCGTTAAAGCTTACATCATATGGCAAACATTTGTTGTGTTTACACTATTTTCAGGTGCCACCATTAATGAACTAAACTAGTTCATTAAGTGAAGTACTTAGTTTGATAAACTAAGTAGTTCATTAAAGGAAGCCAAATTTGGAAAAGGCACAAAGGCAACAAGGCTAAGGAAGGAAAGTTTTTTCCTCCTCTCTTCTTTAATGACACACGCCTATATACATATATATTACACATATTTTCAGATTTTCGAATAAAGGCACATACACATGTATTCCAACGTACTACCGACACGTTATATATTTTACGTACGTACGTTAACGTCACACCACTATACTTAACTCATATTTATGAGTATATTCAGGTCTTATATCATATGATATAAGATATGGTGATGACAAATTAAATACGACACGATAAAAGGTTCTAAACCGAAAATTGTCGTATCGGGCGAATACCGAAACTTCGCCAACATGTCACGTACTTGCCATAAATAAATGGCCAGCCCCTATACTTCAAAATTTCATGTAAATTTCGTGCACATCACTGGAAAATCAGCCAAAAATACTTTCCATGTTGGCACACACAAATTACTCCACATTAAGGCCAAAATGTGAAAATTCCAAGTTTAATTTTGTCACATGCTAATGGTACCACTTTAGACCAGCCAAGTGCTGAGATTTAAAGTATATATTATATATATTATGTATAATATAATATATATAACATGTGCAAAAGTTGGAATTTAAATTAGAGAAAAATCGGGTAATCGATAAATATCGAAAATTCGGTTTTCTACGCACAAACACATGGAACGTTTTTGGTACATCATGTGACACATATCTAGACACTTTTTACATATGATATACATCCTAAAGTGTTCTAGAAAATTAAATTAAGGGCTGATTGGAATATAACATGTGTGTATTATTAAATGTCCATTATTTTACAAAGTTAGCAAAAATAAATTTCAACACATGCACATACACATTCCAACGTCTACACCAGCTGAGATGGAGCTTATTTGGAGCCTTGTTGGCATATTGATTGGTCAAGGATCAATCATACAATGTTGGTGAATTGAAGAGAGAAGCTACAAATGGTAAGAATTCAAAGTATATCTCTCTTATATCACATGCTGAAAATTTCAGCATGCTAAAAAGTTGCTGGTCGAAATCTTGTCTTCAAAGTGAGATATTCCATCATCTTTTATTATGTGATTGATTGGAAGAAGAAATGGAAATGATTTGAATATAAATTAAATTAATAAATGGTGATATTTTATATATCACACATGCTGAAAATTTTTCAGCATGTGTACAACTTGTGTGGCCGAATTTGAGAGCTAAATGGTGTCCATAATCATTTCTTATGTGATAGCAATACTTACCATAACTTGGTGATTCAATTTTTAAAGAAAAAATCAAGGTAAATTGGGTATTATTTTGAAAGAAAAGGAATGATGCACATGCTGAATTTTCAGCATGACAAGACTACTAGTTGGCCGATTTTTTGCACTTGTTTGGGAAAGATTTTATGTCTTGCAATTTATGTGAATACCTTATGATTTATGGAAGTTATTTTGTGATGATTTTTGGCACATGTTTAAGTGAAATTCTCAGATTTTTCCAAGTCATCAATGATGACAACATTCATCCAATGAGAAGGTGCCAAGTAAGCGAAGACTAAATGATCATCCAATAAGAAGATGCCAAGTAAGCAAGGACTTGTCACAATGATGTCTTACACTCTCTCAAGGACTTAAAAGATAATTTTCAAGAGGGGGAGACACACCAAGGGGGACGGCCTGCACCATTATAAGGAAAGAAGAGAGCAAACAAAACAACAACAAGCATTGCAATTAAAAGAGATCAAAAAAAAAAGCCTAGCTCTTCTTCTCCTACATCTTCTTTCTTTCTCTCTTCTTGTAAAGCCTATTGTTTTCATATCCTTCAATATTGAATAGGCTTGAGATAAACCACCATTCATTATACATCTTTGTAAAAGATTGATCAAGGTGTAATCAATCTTCATTCTTGCAAGGTGGTGGTGTTCGTGCGAATTGTACTTACAATACAAGGTTTGTAAAGGGTTGGAGTTAGGTGTAACTCTATCAACCCTGTGGTAAGGTGTGTTTTGTGTGTGATTAGTGTGAACCAAGGAAGGTGTTCCTTGAAGACTGGAGTAGGTTGTTTATAACCAAACCAGTATAAAAATCTTGGTGCCATTTACTTTCTGCATTTACTTTTCAGTTACTGCACTGTTTATCCTTCTTGTTCGCATCCGTAAAAATAGTAAAAGATTTTCAAAAATTACGAAAATTTCCAGAAATATACTCACACGTTCTAGGGTTAATTTGGCACAAGTTTCAACCCATTTGGATAAGTATAAGGCAATCAAACATCAAAAGTTCTGAGACTAGTGCAGTGTGATTTTTAGACTTGCATAGGTTGAGACTTTGGTTGTAGTTGACCTACTTCCCAAAAGAATTTTCCAAAACTGTTTCAACCCATTAAAATATAGTATATAAGGAGTTAGTGGTTAAATTTTCAGAGCATGTGGACGTTCACACAAATAGGAATTAATTTTTCAAAATCATCTACTGTTTGTGGCAGATTTGCACAATCTGATTACCAACGGTTTTTGAAGGGGTTAAAGGTTGAATTTTAATTTGAAATTTTTAGGGACCGTCATAACATCTGAGGCTAAGTTCTCTCAAATTTTCATAATTTTTGGAGACCTCTAACCTAGTTTTAAAAACGTTTTAAAAGTGGTCCTGAAAACAGAATCTGTTTTCAGAACTTGAATTGTTCAAGTTTAAAGAAATTTTAAAAACCACACTTTCCGCACCATCTATTCAACCCCCTCCTTCTAGTGGTGCCTTGCAGATCCTACATCTATAAATCATGTACAAATGAAAACAACCATTTTATCGCATTTTAGAAAAAATATTTCTAAAAACCCTAGACATCGATCGATCGAAGTGCCTTAGCTTCAGAGATCGATTTCTCACAGAAAGTTTCAGAGTTTGCCTCTTACCTACATCGATCGATCGAAGTGAGGGTTCGATGTACATTGATCGATCGATGTGTCTCAGGTTTAGAGATCAATGTCTCACAGAAAGGTCTTAAACTTTTCTGTCTTACATAGATCGATCGATGTGAGAGATCTATGTACATAGATCGATCGATGTGCAACAACCTGAGAGATCGATGTCAACTTTTTCAACTTTTTCAACTTTTAATCACATATAACACCATGTGTGACATTTTTAAGTATTCACCACTTAAAATCATGACTTTGAAAATTATCCAAACATATTTCTCAACATTCTCCCCCTTTTGGATGATTTTCAAAATAACCTAACATGATTTTAATGTCACAACTTATAACCAAAAATTTAACCAAATGTTTTCAACTTTTAAATAGTATGCTGCTCTCTCTCAACTCATACTCTCCCCCTTAACCTATGCTCCAAAATTTATACCAATTAAAACTTAGCATATGATTCATCATGACTTACCAACTAAAATCCATGACTTACCAACTAAAATCTTGTTCTTATTCTATCTCCCCTTTATTTTGCAAATCATGCAAAAGATAGAACTATGCAATGGTATCGTAAGTCATTCATTCCTAATTTGGCTCGTAAGTTTTCAAAAGTGTCTTGATTAAGGGGTTTGGTGAAGATGTCAGCGATTTGGTGATCAGTTCTTATATGGTTTATCACTATATCCTCATTTTGAACATGATCGCGAAGAAAGTTGTATCGCACCTCAATGTGTTTGGCCGTAGAATAAAGCACCGGATTCCGTGAAAGATTGATTGCACTTGTAGGACCTCAGGCACTACCATCTCTCCCAAAACCAATTGGTGACAGGAGATGCATATACCTTAGACTTATAGTGCATTCAGCACACAAGCGCCTACGGCATTCGACTGTGACTTGGCCCACACGGCCTACGCCCACCGGCCTACGCCACAGGACAATTGCTGCACCTAACAATCTCCCCCTCAGCAATTGCTCCTGCTGGGAATCGAACCCGTTACCTCGCTCTGATACCACTTGTGCTATCGCAGAAAATTGGAATCTTATTCATTGTAATGCCAAAATCACTAAGTTGCTGTTTAAGCCAAAGTATTTGGGTAGTACATAAACTGAAAGCAATATACTCGGCTTCAGTGGTAGAAAGAGCTACACTTGCTTGCTTTTTAGAAAACCAAGAGATCAAGTTGGTTCCTATGAATTGACATGTACCGCTAGTGGATTTTCTATCTAACTTGCAACCACCATAATCAGCATCACTATATGCGTGTAATTCCAACTTAGTGTTTCTATCATACCACAGTCCTAAGTGAGGTGTATGCTTAAGATATCTAAAGATCTTTTTCACTGCATTGTAATGTGATACCTTAGGACAAGATTGAAACCTAGCACACGTACACACACTAAACATGATATCAGGTCTTGATGCAGTTAAGTATAACAGTGATCCAATCATAGACCTATAGAGAGTGTCATCAAAAGGTTTACCATTTTCATCCTTATCAAGTTTGGTACTAACACTCATGGGGGTAGTTGTAGGTTTCAACTCTTCAAAACTAAACTTCTTAATCATATCATTGACATACTTAAGTTGGCTAATATGAATTCCTTGAGGGGTTTGTTTGATTTGAAGGCATAAGAAGTAGTTCAATTCTCCTACCATTGACATTTCAAATTCTGACTTCATACATTCTTCGAAGTCTTTTACTAAGGTAGGGTTAGTTGAACCAAAGATAATATCGTCTACATATATTTGAACTATTAACAAATCATTATCTTTTCTTCTTAGGAATAATGTGTTGTCTATTGTTCCCCTTTGATAATTATTTGCAATAAGAAAGTTTGCAAATCTATCATACCAAGCTCTTGGAGCTTGTTTCAAACCATATAAAGCTTTCTTAAGCTTATAAACATGGTTAGGATTCCTTGGATCTTCGAATCCGGGGGTTGTTTGACAAACACCTCTTCTTGGATGTATTCATTCAAGAATGCACTCTTGACATCCATTTGGAAGAGTTTAATATTGCTTAGACTTGCAATCGCAAGTAACAATCTAATTTCTTCTAGTCGTGCAACGGGTGCAAAGGTTTCTTCATAATCTATTCTTTCTTGTTGATTATAATCTTGTGCGACTAGTCTAGCTTTATTTCTTGTAATTTTTCCTTTTCATCCATTTTATTCCTAAAGACCCATTTAGTTCCTATGATAGACTTGTCTTCAGGTTTAGGTACTAAGTCCCATACATTGTTCCTTGTGAATTGATTTAATTCCTCATGCATATCATCTACCCAAGATATATCACCTAAGGCTTCCTTTACATTCTTAGGTTGTAATTGTGAGATTAAGCTATGTCCTTCAAGTTGACTTATATTTCTACGTGTTCTAACCCCAACACTTGGATCCCCAATGATTAGTTCTCTAGGATGTCACCAATTCCTAGATTGACTAGGTTCACCCTCATCTTGTTCAAATGTTTCATTAGTATGAACATTATCATATGTAATTGGATCATTAGTTACATTATCTTCCAATTGCAAAGTTTCTTCAATTATATCATCTAAGGGTTCATGTATGTCTTGTTCAGGGGAAGTTGGTTCTAGATGATCAAGTACATGCTCAAGTAATACATCATCATCAAATATATTTTCAACATTTGTTTCTTGTTTATGTTGATGTTTATCACTAACTTCAAAGCATGCATTTTCATTGAATTTCACATGTATGGATTCAATTATCTTTAGAGATGCAGGATTATAACACCTATATGCTCTTGAGTTTATAGAATAACCAACAAATATGCATTCAATAGACTTTTGTTCAAACTTATCTAGATTATCCTTAGTATTCAGCACAAAACACTTACATCCAAATACTTTAAGATAATCTATCTTAGGTTGTCTATTGTTTAGCAATTCATAAGGTGTTTTATTTAATCTCTTTCTTATAGTAATCCTATTTATTATATAGCATGCACAACTAACAGCTTCAACCCATAAATATTTAGGTAATTTATTTTCACAAAGCATTGTCCTAGCAACTTCTTGAATCGTTCTATTTTTACGTTCAACAACTGCATTGAGTTGTGGTGTTCTAGGTGGTGAAAATTCATGTTTGATTCCATATAGTTCACAAAATTTGATTACGTCTTTGTTTTTAAATTCTCCACCTCTATCACTTCTAATCCTTTTAACATTTTCTTCATAAATGTTTTCAAGTTGCTTAATAAGGGTTTCGATTGCTAATGGAGCATCATCTTTGTGTGTTAAGAACAATGTCCATGTGTAGCATGAGTAATCATCTACTATGACACAAACATAGTAGTGTCTACCTAGACTTCTTGTCCTACTTGGACCAAATAAGTTTAAGTGAAGCAATTCTAGTACATGACTGGTACTCACTTCATGTTTCGGTTTTAATGTTTCTTTAATGTGTTTTCCTTTAATACATGTTTCACACATTTGAAAATTATCTAAGTCTAACTTAGGCATACCTCTAATTAAATTCTTTTTAGATAATTTCCTAATGGTTGAAATTCCTATATGGCCTAATCTTCTATGCCATGAATTCACATCTAAGTCATGTGATATCAAACACTTAACCTTAGCATCTAACATATTATCTAAGGTAAGAGTATAAATATTACCATCTCTATTTCCTTTTAAAACTATTTCTCCTTTTTCATTTATTATATCACAAGAATTGGGAAGAAAAGAGACATTGTAACCACAATCTATAAGTTGAGAAATACTAAGTAAATTATAAGATAGATTGCTTACTAATAACACATTTCGTATTTGAAATGTGTTAGGGTCCCCAATTGTCCCTTTTCCAACAACTTGTCCTTTGTTGTTGTCACCGAATGTCACTTTTCCTCCATTTTTGATATGTTCCAATTCGATGAATAATTTGGGTTTCCCCATCATATGCCTCGAACACCCACTATCTAAAAACCATTTGGTTTTTAGATTCTTTGACTTTGCCTCCTTCTTGCATTCCTTGCGTTTATCCTACAATGGAGACAAAGTTTTAGGTACCCTTTATTTGGGTCCTTGAATGTTAGGGACACTATTCTTGTTTAGATATCCCTTAGGTATCCAAACTTGAATATACCTTTTAGGCACATTTTTAGCATTGTTATAATTTGAAAAATAAGAAGAATTAGCATATACATGATCATTCCACATGAGTGAAGATGCATTGTTATACATGTTGCGCCATGGTTGATAATTATTATATGATGGCCGATTTTTATAATGTGTATAAGGCATGTGATTTTGTTTCTTGAATGATGCTACATAAGTGTGTTCGTAGGCATTTCTATAAGATTTATATGAGTGTTTCCTATACTTAGGTTTATAATAAGTTGGATGCATTTTATTCTTTCTAGTTGTATTCGTATATATATAGGCATAATTTCTAGGTTGTCTAGATGCAAAGTTTGGCCTAGATGTATGTTTATGCGTGTGTGCTTTTATGGGCGTATGTTGTATTTTTGCCTTGATATAAGTAGAAGAAGGTGTAGAAGAAGATGTAGCAGGCAAAGTTGATTTTATTATATTATATGGCAACTTTGTACTAGATGAAACAAACTTA
>AP025064.1:13530085-13816036 GCA_036186865.1 Eustoma russellianum | reverse complement strand
TAATCATAATTAAGCTCAAAATATGTTTGTCACCAACTTTGAACAAATCCATTTTCAAGTTTCCAATTTTCCTCCAGCATAAATCTGTTGAGACGATCATCTTCATCGTCCGTGTTGGCAATGTCAAACATATTTTCAAACTTTTGGTCATCCAATTCCTCCTTCCCAATGATATTTTCTTCACCCTTTTGATCGTCAAATTCCCCTTTTCCGATGATATTGTCTGCGTTCCGTAAATCATTTGAAACCCTAAACACTTCCATCTCATGTGGTTTCAAAGTCTGACCGTTCTGTATTTTTCTCTTGTTTCTCTTGAACTTCCACATCAAGTTTATAAGCTTTTCATAAATTTGTTTCGATGCCACACCTTTCCATAAACTCTGTTTAATATAACTGTAATATGCATCTCTATGCTCTTTTGGGTTGCCTATTTATTTCTGGAAACGTTGGACGGATTCTAGCAAAGCAATGACATGTTGCTTCTTCCACTTGATTGATTGTTCCCAGTTGACAGATGATGGTTCCGTTGGAGGAATTAAAGTTTGGGCTTTGGCCCATTAAGCAAGGTTGCAAAATTTTGTTTAGCAACATACTTTGAGCTTAATTATAATTAGTTTCCGATAATGAAAAATGAAAACTAATAAGCCCTTATATCTACGTAACGAGTAGTTAATTTTAGGCTTTGGAATCACTCAATTACAATACCGGGTGAATGAGAAATTAATGCTCAAAGTAGATGGAAAACATGATTTAATGGGTGATGTGTCCTATTCTTAGGAGGCCACATCACCCTTATGGAGGAATACCACATTGGACAATTGAACTCATTGAGCCACCTTATAAATGACTAGAATAGACACTTTAGATGTGCCCTTAGGGCATAAGAAGTTTTTGACCGGAGGGAAGACCTAGAAAGTGCCACGCGCACGCACCGCTGCCGCCGCCCCCTGTCCGGCCAGCCGGCTCGGCTCGGCTCAGGCTCGGGCTCGTGGCTCGTGGGTTCGTGGACCGGGCCAGTTCCTATCTATTTGGAGAAATTTTTTTGGGCTTTTTGGATTAATTATTTTGTAAATAATTAAGGCTTCAGGCCTAGCTGCGCAGCGGCCCAAATACTCTCCATTTCAGGATCCGGTCTAGTACGAGGTTGACCGCGATTGAGTTTAAATCAAATCACGGTTATAACCGAAGATTACACATTTAAATCAAGCGATCAGTTATGGTTTAGATCGAACGGTGGTTATGGTTTAAACAGTCCCCTTCTAAGTCGATAAGATCAAATGGTTTTGATCTAACGGTGGTAGAAGAGACCTTGATCTAACGGCTGAAATTCAAACTGACCTAACCGTCCAACCGAATGTGGTTTTCATCCGACGCTCCGTGTAGTTCTGTTTCAATCTGACGGCTGAGATTTGTACGGTTCAAATCGCCAACATATGATGCGTCGGTTTTCATCCGACGGCTCTGGGTGATCTACGGTTTTAATCTGACGGTCACAGATCCATCTGCGTAACCGATTCTCCAACCGGCTCCCCTCCATAAATAGAGTCACGGTGTGCGATCAGAACACACACTCCTCCTCTGCATTCGTCGGTTTCTGCATTCGTAGCTTCATACTTTCTGCATCACGTCCAAGAGAAGTCAGGACACTCAAAGGTTCACTGCAGTTCAAGTTAAGCAGTGCCGCTTAACTGAACAGGTACCTGTTATATCCGGGGAGACGATTGCTAACGCCGGTTGGGCACAGTATACTGGAGCAATACGTCTTAAGGACAGAGTTCTCGACTCGCCCCGGGTTTGGTTTATTTTACTATTTCCATACGCATACACCGAACGACTGCATCTTAGTACAGGATTGATTGTTTCCAACAATATTAAGACGTATTCGATTCAATTAATATCTGTACTGTTTTCGAATTCTGTACGCAAAGCAGTGTTCACACTGATTTGCTGTCTCTTTCTACCCATTTCTTACATCCGACACTGTTCTGATCTATACCTTTTGATCGAACTGAACAGGAATGGAAAGCGAAAGCTCGAACTTTGTTCAAGGCTTTAACGGTGCTCACTCCGTGTCTGCACCTGAAGGGGCCAACAATATTGCTGTTGGTGTACCGTATAACACAGCTCTCCTGGCCCCAAGCGGAGGGCCTCAGATGAATCCGGCGGCTGCAGCTACACACGTAGAGAAGCCAGAAAAATTTGCTGGCAGTTTCTTCAAGAGATGGCAGCAAAAGATGCTGTTATATCTCACATCACTGGGCTTAGCCAAAATGCTGAGCGAAGATCCACCAGTGGTAGAACCTATGGAGGATCAAAATTGGAACATGCAGAATGCCTTGGGTGCTGAAGCATGGGTATACACAAATTTTTGTTGTTTGAATCTCATTTTGAGTTGTCTGGATAATACTATCTATGGCGTGTTTTGTACTTATAAAACTACAAAATCGTTGTGGTTGGCTTTAGATAAAAAGTATCGCACAGAAGATGTTGGCACGAAAAAGTTAATATTTGGAAAATTTCTCGACCATAAATTGCTAGATTCCAAAACTGTCATTTCACATGTTGAAGAAATACAGATGTTGGTATCTGAAATGGAAGAGGAGGTCATGACGCTCAGTGAATCTTTCTAATTTAAGGTTGTGATTGAGAAGCTACCTCCTTTGTGGAGGAAGTTTAAGAGCTATCTCAAGCACAAACGAAAGGAAATGAAGATGGAAGATCTGAATGTCCGGCTTCGGATAGAGGAGGACAATCATCGTGCTGATAGAAAGCCAACCACTCCATCTGGTCAAGCCAAGGCTCATGTTGCCGAGGCAAGAAACAAGAAGAAGAATAACTCTTTGGGCATGAACGTCAAGGGCAAGGAGATTGCAAAGAAGTTCACGGGTAAGTATTATAATTGTGGGAAACCGGGGCATCGTAGTAGTGACTGCCGAAATCCCAAAAAAATCAAGGTCAAACCAAGGCAAAGGCAAATCTGGTCGGCGCAATAGAAGATCTGAATCTCTGCGCGGTGGTGACTGAATGCAACACAGTGGGGAATCCGCATGAATGGTGGGTGGACACAGGGGCCACTCGACATGTATGTAACAACAGGGCAATGTTCAGTGACTATATACCCACAACAACAATGAACAACTCTTCATGGGAAACTCCGACAACCCGAAGATTGAAGGATCGAGCAAGGTGGTTTTGAACTAACCTCAGGAAGGGAGATGACCCTGCAGAATGTGTTGCATGTTCCTGACATCCAAGAACTTGGTATCTAGCGCTCTTCTAGTAAGTCATGGTTTCACACTAGTTTTTGAGGCAAACAAATTTCACTTTCTAAGAGTGGCTTGTACTTGGGAAAGGGGTACCTTAATGATAACATGTTTAAATTGAATGTTATGACGATTGTACCTAAGAATTGTGCCCTGAGGCTAATAAAGTTGTTTCCTCTTCTTCTTATATGCTTGAGTCTTCTTGTTTATGGCATTTTTTTTGGGACATGTTAATTACAAGTCAATACAATGAATGATTAACCTTGACTAATTACCCAAACTGGACTTTAATAATAAAGAAAAATGCCAAATATGTGTTGAAGCAAAAATGGCAAAAACACCATTACTTCAACGGAACAAAACATTGAACCCTTGGAATTAATTCATACAGACTGTGTGATTTAAAGTTTGTGCAAACAAGAGGAGGTAAAGGTACTTTGTAACTTTTATCGACGATTGCACTAGATACTGTATATTTATTTGCTAAGTAGCAAAGATGAGGCCATTGATGCTTTTAAAGATTATATGAATGAAGTTGAAGAATCAACTTAGCAAACGAATTAAAACAATTTGAAGTGATAGAGGCGGAGAATATGACGCATCTTTTAATGAATTCTGTTCAGATGAATTAGATATCTTCCGATTAATCGGCTGATAGGACACTCTTGGGCAGTCGAGCTGCTGCTAGAAGGTTAAGGGGGATAGCAGGAGCACCGTTTTGAGCAGGACAAATCTGGAGCCCGGAGTAAGTAGCTTACGTGCCCAGCCAGTAAGCGTACTGTCAAAGTGTGGATCAGGGATGTGCAATAGATTGATCTATTTATCCCATGATAAAGATAAGAACCCAAATATTTAATGGGCAATTCTGATGGTTGCATCTGTACAGTCTGACCAATATGATGCAGATGCCTAGGAGTGACATATGCACTTGTTACAAATTGGCTTTTATTATATTGACTAATTGCCCAGATGCTTGTTGATAGGAGTGTGAAGAAATGATTGAAATGTGTTCAAATTACCATGTGCCGCATTTAAAAAGGTAAGCAAGTCGTCAGCATATGCCAAGTGAGAAACAACCAGAACCCTTCCGCAGCAAGCTTTTTCGAGTTCCCAATGTGAACAAGTGGTTTAAACCTCTGCTAAATCCTCTAAGCTGATTAATAAATAATAACGGAGAGAGAGGATCACCTTGTTTGACTCCTCGTGTGGGAGAGAAAAAACCATAAGTAGCTCTGTTAATAGTGATTGAAAGCTTTGAGTGCCGCATATTGTTCATATGATGCGAATGAGGCGTTGGTGGAAGCCAAATTTGTTTAGGATTGCCTCAAGATAGGACCAATTAACTCTGTCGAAAGCCTTGCCATATCTAGTTTTAATCATAACATTAGCACCGTGTGTTTTCGATCAATCAAATGCACCATTTCGTTTGCCATCAACACATTTCACTAATGTCATGTCCCTTAAGAAAGCCAATCTGTTCCGAAGATATCAGCTTTGTTAATAGTGTAGATAGGCAAGTTTGCAAGAATTCTAGTAGTTACCTTGCTGACAAAATTGAGAGACATATGGGTCTGAAATCTGCATAGGTAGTGGGATTGTTTTTTAGGAATCAACGTAATCAATGAAGATATCATCACTTGTGGAGGAGGCACCCCTAGAAAAAATTCTTGCGCCTTAAGTGTGATGTCTATGTGTAATATGTCCAACATGTGCGAAAAAAAATGACCGTTAAATCAGTCTGAGCCAGCTGCACTTTTGGACTAAGGTCCCATACTGCTCTTGTAACTCCGCTTTGTCCGGTATGGGCCAATAACTTGTCATCATCGGATTGTGTGATCAAGGAGGGGATGTGTTGTAAAAATGTATCGAAATTATGTACTTGTTTGTTTAAAAAGAGCTGTATAAAATACTGCAACCACAGGATTACCTAATTCATCGTCATTCTGCAGAGGAGATCCCATGGAGTCTCGCAAGTCTCGAATGGTTTGTCTACGATGTCTATCTTTTACCAGGGCATGAAAGTACGCGGTATTTGCTTCTCTCTTCCTCCATCCATTACCCTAGATTTTTGGCCCCAATATGAAGTCAAGCTTTATTTGCTTGAAGCAGGCAAGCCAGAGCTAAAGATAAGGCCGTTCTATTTTCTGGACTTGGATCATTATCATGCATCTTTTCACAATGTGAATATTCTTGCTCAGCTGCCGTTACATTGCTAAATATATTTCCATAGACATCACGATTTCATTTTCGAATATCTTTCTTTAGCATACGAAGCTTATTGTACAAACCTCTCAATCCTCCTATCATGGGATAGTGCTGCCATTGCGCTGCAATAAACGAAAGATAATCAGAGTGCTGAGACCAAGCATTGAGGTATCAGAATGGACAACGATGGATGTGATTGGATCAGAGTGCATTTCAAGCAACAAGGGGGCATGATCTGAGGTGGCTCTGGGCAAATGATGAACCACTGTATCTGAGAATAGGTCGGAAAAAAGAAGTGGTGCATAAATAGCGGTCTAGTCATCTCATAACCCGTCCTGGACCAATCCCTCTAGCCCAAGCAAATGGTGATCCGATAAATGGGATGTCTTGCAAGCAGCATACCTCAACACATGACTTTAAAAGTCTTCCAATGATCGAAGAGAGGGAGTGGTGCGGCCTTTATGCTCTTCCAATTGTAAGAACGTATTAAAATCACCATCAATAATCCATGGCGTCGTGATTGTGTGGGATGTTTCAATCATTGATCTCCAAAGGGGTTCCCTGTCTGCCTGTGTGTGTCGCCCATAAACTACGGACCAAGAGAATGCTTCTTGTGTTTGACGCAACACAAACGAGATAAAGAGGTTTGGATGCCCTGGACAGTATTCACCAAGTTCAAAAACCGAAGAGTTTCCAAAACACCCATACATTTCCACTGCAGGGGTCTACAGCATTAGAATAGCCTAACTTCAAACGAAAGTAGGGTAACCTTGTGGCTCGTTGTTTAGGCTCAATGATTACTTCAATTTCAATTCTTGTTTGACGTAATATGATGATTAGGCGCTCCAAAGAGGTGCGAAGCCCTCCCATATTCCATGTTAAGCATTCATCATTGATGATCCATTGGGAGGAGACCGGTACGGATTGCACTTCGTGTTACTATACTTGAAGGTGGCCGTGGGGGTAGTTCTGTTCGACACCTTCTTCTTCGTCAAGAAGCAACTGGTAAAAAGGACTTCGTTGTCCGAGGTTCATTGCTAAAACAAGCCTGAAAGGATATCCTCATCTTGAAGGCATGCGGGACGTGAGGAGAGACGGTTCTCTATATTATCTGCTGCCTCTCTCATTTGGTGCTTAAAGTGAGAGCGAGAGTCATCATCATAATGTACTGTAACTTCCACCGTGTGACCAATTTCAGAATCTGAATATTGACATATATCTGCTTCTTACTGCAGGTTAGTTTGCATAAGTATATCTTTGTGATCCTCTCTTAGTCTTGTGAGATCCTACACTATTGTGATTGGAACATTGTGATCATCAGGTTTTATCATCTGGGACTGAGTGTTGCACTTCACGATCACCGCTGATGTCTGCACGAGGGGAGGATGGATGACGCAACAACGTAGTAGGGTTTATGTTTAACGGGCCAGGAGGCTGAGTTTTTTAGGAGTCCAACGCATCTGAGGTTTTGAGACTTGGATGGTGGCGGCTGTAACGACGGCTGATATCCGCAGGAGGAAACTTCATGACCTAGCCGCCGGCATTCTGTGCAAAAAGAAGAGAGATCTTCATATATAATTTGTTGCTGGATGATTTTCTGCTTTCCTTGCAAGAAACATTTCTTGGGGAGATCTTTAGAGATATCGGTTTCGATACAAATACGTGCTACAGATGGTCTTAATCCATCGGCAGTTGCCACATCGGAGTTTGATCGGGTTCCCACAAAACAGGCAATTTCAAATAACACTGATTTTGATGAAAGTGGCAGAGGCAATCCCGGTAGAGCTATCCATACAGGGACGATTGGCACATTCGTTGCCGGATCAAAATCGACAGCCCACTTGGTGATTCTCATGGTGCAGCCCGCTATTGTCCACGATCGACGATAAAAGCATCGTATGTAAACGGGTTCATGCATAAAGTGCAGAAGAACGTGGGATTGATCCAAAAGTGTCACCTTTACGTCAGATTTGAAGCATATGCGTTCAAAAACATCCCTTATGACCTTCAATGGTAGCCGGACCGAACCAGAAAGTTCCGACTAGCGCAAGGCGGTAAGGCATGACCAATGCGTCAATCTCTTCGTTTGTGAAAGAGAGCATGGGGTGACCTTTGTAAGGTCCGTGATGAATACTCTAGAGGGGGGGCGAATAGAGTGTTGGGGCAATTTTTGCGGAATTTTCTCGGTTTAGCTCAATACAAAACAAATGTACTCAAATCAATAAAGAAGAAGATGAGAGATAATGAGTGAGGACACAAGATTTAGAGTGGTTCGATCTTAAATGATTCTACTCCACTACCACTTTGCTTTTAAAGTGGGATTTTCAACAGCAACTTTCTTATTACCTTTGATAAGGAACAAGAATAACAACAACAACACTTACACTAACTCTAGTGCAAGCAACAACTACAACAGCAACAACTTATTGCAACAACCAATTTGTGCAATACCAACAACAAGAGCAGCAACTTGTTGCACATACACTTTGTGCAACCTCAGCAACAACTATAAGCAAGAACAAGTTCTTGCTTCCTCATAACTTCAACAAAGTTCTCTCAGAAACTTTCTCACAGTGGGTTAAAGGAAGTAGTGGGGATCACACTTTCTTTCTAGTCTAAACACAAGCAAGAGATCAAATGTTTATGGTTCCTCTTGTGTTAGACTCACTATCTCTCAATATACAACAATGAAGAACAAAGAAAGGCTTAACAAGCTTTAAGCACTTTTACACATATGAGAGAAATATACAACAATGAAGAAATGAAGCTTGATGATGGTGAAAGTGTGTATTTGCATCATCCAAGCTTCTCCCATTTATAGCTGAAGTTCACCACATTTTTGAGGTCTCCACCATGTCTTCAACTACACCAAATGTCAAGATAATGTCCAAATAGTCTTTAACCATCCTATGGAGTGATTTGATCCTCAATAGCCAACCTAGGATTGCTTAGACATGGATACAATAGTCAAGGAAGCATGTAATATGTTGGAGTAAAGTCTACAAGAAATTTGAGCAAGACTGGAGAGAGAATACACTTTAAATCTCCCTTGGATTTTGCTCCAACGGTCATAAAATTTTGAATTCTGGGGGACATTGATTGATCTATGTGAGGATATGATGTACATCGATCGATCTATGTGAGGGTATGATGTTGGACAGTATGGTTTCAATTTCTTCAGGATGACATCGATCGATCTATGTGAGGGTATGATGTACATCGATCGATCTATGTCAGGGTATGATGTACATCGATATCTGTTTAGAGATCTATGTCAGGGTATGATGTATACATAAATCTCTGTTTAGAGATCTATGTCAGGGTATGATGTATACATAGATCTCTGTTAGAGATCTATGTGTGGGTATGATGTTTCTTTCTTATTTTCAAGTATAAAACTACTTCTAAATCATTTTTCAAACATCTTTAAGCTTCATCAAAACATTCATACTCCAGTAATCTCCCCCCATGTGAGATATCTATTTCTTACAATACTTTCTTTTCATTTTGTTCCAATTCCAAATTATGAAATATCTTTTTAGCCCATTTTCAGACATCTTTTAATTCATCAAAACAATTCATTTTCTAACAATCTCCCCCTTTTTGATGATTTCAAAACCAAGACTTTTAAAAGATTTTTTGTTTGAAAAATATATTTGAGCTAGCTAAATATTTCAAAACTTTAAAATTTATCTCTCCCCCTTTGTCAATGTATTTAATCTCCCCTTCAAAATATGAAACATAAAACATATTCAAGAGTAGTTGAAAGACTTCAAGGTTCCCCCTCAATATATAATCCTCCCAAAACCAATAGGTGTGATGAAAAACTTTCAGAACTTCCTCTCAACCAAACCATGCATAAAAGCATATATCAAGTCAAGCTTCACCATGTCATACCAAAATAAGCACATCAAGTAAGCATACCATATCCATCAAGCAAACAAGCATATCATGTTTATCACATGCATATCCATCAAGCAAGCATACCCAAACCTTCATTTCTACACAATCATCCATCATATCCAAGAGCATGTTTAAACACAAGCTTATCCAAGCAAGCATGCTTTAGCATATACCATTTTGTCCCATATACTGTATATCAAGTCTCACACAAGCTACATACATGAGTCATATATCAAGCCACATATACAATATGCCAATGTACCAACATGCGTATTCTCCCCCTTTTTGTAATCATCAAAATTCTATAAGACAAAGCAAAAAATTTATTGCGTTTCCTCTTATTCAAAGTATTCAGGCTCCCCCTCAACATATGCTACACACATATTTGCCACATATGCATATCTCAAATATACTAGCAACACATATCTCACTCATATCTCAAACTCATTTTTGCTCATACATATTAACCTTCAAATACATATCACCTTATATTAATTCCATATTGCATCACATGCCTTATATATACACTCTGTATATAATACTCCATAAATATGTATATTTTGCTTCTCCTTTTTTTGTAAAGGACAATAAGGCACAATAAAAAGATCATTATAAAGGAGATGAAAAGAAATAGTACAAATATAATACAAAATAAGTGATAAACTAAAACCTAGCTAGGAAGGGTTAAAGTTTTCCTCTGGAACCCGCATTTTCTCTTTTCTAGCCTTGAGGACTTGTTTGATGTTAGTATTATCATAACAATTTTTGTAAAAATTCTTGTTAACATCATTTTCATCCATCATTATATCCGATTTCTTTAACGTGAAGTAGATGAGGTTGCGATAAGAAGAGCATTGTGTGACTTAGTGGCTGCTTCTATCATATTTGCTATGAATAACTTCACAAAGTTCAAGAAATTTCTTTTTGCAAGGAGATGAGATATGTATAAGTCAAAGTTATTAGGAAGCTTATAGGATTTCCTACTTACACAAAATCTGACTCCCACAGTCAACACTCGATATACTAATGACATATTGTTTTTATTCTTGGTAGGATAGAAAACTAAGAAGCTTTTAACTTGGTCTTCATCGACCTTTCATCTTGCTCCATCCCAATTTCATGTATCAAATCTTATATAACCCTTCATCAGTAGCCACAAGCAAATTATTTATAATCCTAACATTCTATTCTAGGTGTGTACCATGAATCACATTAAGCATTACATGGGGAAAAATATTCAAGTATTCCACCTACAAGTGTGCATAAAATAGTCTAGTGTACATTCTAGACATTTTGTTTATCTACTTCTCATTCCAAAGAGGTCTCTATTTTTGAACATCTATCCAATCTAAGACTAGTATCAACTCAGCATTTTTCTCAAAATCATTTTAAACAGCTCCAAGGGAGTTGATGTCCTCTCATTCATATCTCATTCAATAAATGATTCTTAAGCATGTGAAGCGATGTATTTAAATTTACCTGTCACATCTAATGCTCTAAATTCTACAAGTTTTATCCACAAGAAGTTGTAGATGGTTAACCATCTCCTTAATTCCATCAACTTCTCAGTCTTGGCGAAATCTGTGCCTACGGTCCTAACCGTCCAGCTTCTTATTCCAGTAGGAACTGTAAGCTTTGGCCCTGAGAAGGATTGCTTGACCCTTCTTCACTATGTTTAGATTTTCTTGGTCTCTTGAAAAGTATTATTGCTCCTCTTTTTGATTTTTTTAACGACATTTTAAGATTGTAGGGAGAAAAATTCAACACAAACTAATTCTTTTATATATAATCCCTTATAAAGTAATGTCTAACCTTAATATGTTTGGTTCTACTATAAAGAACCAGATTTTGTGATATATTTATAGATGAGGTATTATCGCATAAAATAGGTACTTTTCTCATCAACAAGATTTTTAGCATAGTCTGAATCACTATAATCTCTTAAGTGAAAACACCCCAACATTCAATGTACCTTTTAAATCTTTTAAAAAAACACGTTTCAAGACAACCACATGCAATTTCTTTAACATATCTTAAAATCTAGCACATAAGCGCATAACATATAACATATCCGGCTAGCTAGCAGTCAAACAAAGTAAACTATTAATCATACTCTTAAACTTTGTTACCTTGACCGGCTATCAAGCTTGTACTTGTGCTCATTTGTATGCTTACATTCCTTCCTTTTCAAGTTTGTATTTCTTGAGAGGATCGTTGGTGTACTTTGTTTGAGAGATGTACACTTCATCATTGTTTTGTTTGATTTGAAGCCCAAAAAAGGTGGTTGAGCTCATCCATCATACTCATCTCAAATTTTTCTTCATTTAGCTTAGTACAATGCTTACAAGGGCAATCATTAGTAGCACTAAACACAAGGTCATCAATATATATTTGAGCAAATGAATGACTTCTTCCTTGTTTTTTGATAAACAAGTAAGTATCAACTTTTTCTCTTAAAAGACCATTTTTAAACAAGAAATTTCTTAATTTCTCATACCAAGCTCCACGTGTTTAAGTCCATAAATGGCCTTTTAAATAGATAATTTGAATGATCATAATCTTTAAAGCTCAGCGGTTATGCTACATATACATAAGTTTTATTTGATATCACATTTTCCAAGTTCAGCATTAGCCCTTATAATCATATCCAATCATTCTCTAACTTTCCATAAGCAATTGTTTTGCGCTTAGTTTGAGTCAAATACATTTCATGGTTTGCATAGTATGAAACTCAAGAAGACAGTTGAGTTTTTTCTCATTTGTACTTTTATCAAACTTGTCATACATCGGTTTGTACATATTTTCTACAAACAATTCTATATTTGACCCAAATGTATTACTAACGTGGTTATTAGCGAGAATATTATGCAGAATGTGATGACTTTTTTCTCTTTAAAAGTTATCTTGACCTCTCTTACCAAGCTATAGGAGTTTAGTTCATGTCATACAAGGAAACATGATTTGGCTCATCAAGGTCTTCAATATTGAAAAATTAAGCATACGAATTCATTTTTGCGTATAGTTATCCAAGATGGTCAATTTGACATATAACTGATTTCCTATGTCAAATATAGCATAGAAAGCTTCTTTAATGTTGCAAGGTAAGACCTACGTTTCATCCACATCTTGATAAAGTCATAGATCAAGATTTCTTCTTCATTTGATTTTATTATTCCTCCTTCTTTAAGCTAAAGCTTAGATGAACTACCAAATTCCATGTGTTTTGAATTTTCTAAACTTTAAGAAGCTCATATAGCGTAGAGGTTTCTCCTTTACTTTTGATCCTTATGGACGTTCAAATAACTTTTATCATCTAACCATTTGAAACCTCAACTTCTACATCGAATTCCTCCTAAAGTGAAATATTCAAGTTGTTTCAAGACTTGTTCAACTACATGCTCTTATTTGACATGTTCATCATTCATTAAAGTTCAAGTCTATCTATACCCTCTTTGGTGCAACTTGTGAAAACTTTACATCTAAATGTCATAAAATATTTTAGAGTAGGGATTCTATCATTTCAGGACTCATAGAAAGTCATGTTAAGACAATTCCTTAACTACACCATATTGATGATCAATCAACACTTAAGTTTTCCACTTATAAGTGTTTTAACAGAGGAGCTTCAACAAAAACTCATCCGTAGAGAATTTTTAGTTTTACTTTCTTCAATCTATTTTTGTTTAGAAGTTTAGATACCAAGACATGGTGAAATGCATCCATTCATTTGACAAATGTCTTGGTATTTTCTTCAAACTTCCAAATTCTATTTCTCTTGATACATTAATCTTATGTGCATTTTCATTCTCAAGATTTTTAGGGACTCTTAATCATATATTATAATTCCTAGCAGGAAACATGTCCAAGTAAAAAATGAAATCAACTAGTTTCAAATGCTCAAGCAATTCACATAAATCAATCAAGTTGTAAAGAAATCATTTAACACCATAAGCATGCATAATGCTCCTATAAAGAATTGAATTATTTAGAGAGGCTAGAGAATGTACCTTTATTACAAAACTTAAATTCTTACTTATCAATGCTTTAGACATATGCCGTCATGGTTCGTAAATATGTTGATAGGTTGGTACTTTCAAATGTTTATAGAAACTTTTTATCCAACATATGTGGGTCATCTATTCCATGAGGTAGACCAAGTCCAAAAACTTGGCATATGGGTTTTTGACAATAAAGCCTTGTAAGCTAAACAATTGTTTCTTTTCAAAAATCTCAAAGACATCAAAACATTTCTTTCCCTTTGTAAATATCTTATCATTTTAAAAAATTTAAGTATTGTAGAGAACACATATCAAATTTTAGCTTGTGTCCCTTTTATACAAATTATAGTTTTAAACGAATAGTTAGAAAGTTTACCAACTCTTCCAACTCCAAGGGTCTAGCCTTTTCTATTGCCAAAATGGGATACCGCACAATCTGTGATCTTGAACATGATAGAGAGGTGCTCTTTGTTGGATATATGGATTGAACATTTCAATTCCATGACCTATTTGATTTCTTTCACTTTGCCTTCTCCATGGATTCCAAGTTCTTACATAAGACAAATGTCTATCCATAGGTACCCTTTTGTTGTTGGGTCCATCTTGGTTAGTTCTCATGCCTTTAGGCCTCCAATAATACTTAGAATTTTTCTTTGATCTACAAACACTTACCACATGACCCTTTTGTTACAAAAGAAACAAGTAGGTGCATGATGTGATCATGTGTTTTTAGGCTTGGAAGGTTTAGCTACCTTCATAGACTTAGAAATCTTGTTGACATTTCTAAGCACTTCCTTTGGAAGTATCAAATTAGCATTAGGTGAATCACATAAAGAAGTCTCTTTTATCTTTGATAATTTTATATTGGTTGAAGTAGTAGAAGCTTTAAAATCTAAGTTTGATTTTTCTATTTACTACTTTTTGTTTACCAAGAGGTTTTTCATGGACAATCTTCTCACATGTCGCCTTATGAAGTTCTTCAAGTTTAACACATTTATTCTTAATCTCTATGTTTTCTAGAGCTAAAGATTTATGTGTCTCTAAGATGACATCATGCTCTAGATGAAGCAAAACAAGAGAGTCATGCAAATTTTCATTTTCTAATTTGCATAAATTAAGCTCCTTTTTGGCATGCTTGTATTTTAAAACAAGTTTTTCAAATTCCTCATGTAAAGTGATATATTCATCTTGTAATTCATCAAATGATGAAGTTGAAAGAGATACCTCTTTGTCATCTTCAAAAGCTATGAGGCATAATGATTCTGTGTCATTGAGATCATCTTCATCTTTGTTTGATTGATGACCATCGTTTGATAACTCCTCAAGCTTCTTCCATGTCTCATGTGGAGAGAAGATGTCTTGAACCTTTATTAGCTCATCATGTGAAAGAGAGAGATGGAGGATTTCAAGAGCTTTTCCTTCTAGCTCGAAATTTTTCTTATCTTCATCATTGTTGTTGTACCCCAACTATAATGTACTTGAAACCATGACAAAGTGATGTAATGCAAATAACGATTTCTCCAAGTGCATTTTACTTAAGTCAAATTAGCGCTTCTTTACTTAAATTCTTTTAAGATGGATACTAAATATTTATATAAGGAGATGTCACAAGGTATTGAAATACCCTATAAATTTCGGCCAAGAGGCCTTGATCAACCTTGGAATAATATCTTTTTATGAGAATGCAAACCTAAATGATCCTCACAAAGAAAATTTAAAATCACATTATACAAAATAAATAGTAGTATAAATTATATAAGTATGAGATAGGATGAATGTGAAAAGACCAAAATACCACCAAAACCCCCTTAACTTTCGGCCAAGACAATGGAGGGGTTTAGAACCCTCTCAATTATTCTACTATTTGAAATATTTGGCTACAATATAATTATATAATAAAGAAATAAAAATCAAGCATGCAAAAGAAATAATAAAAAATTACAAAAAGGGCAAGCATGGGAGGGAAAGCTTCACCTCTCCAAGACCAAGGCCACTTTTTACACTTTTCATGAAGCCTTGTTCCCTTCCCTCCCCCATGCGCCGGATTACCCCTTCCCTCCACCCCTATGTTTTCTTTTAAAACAACCTAGAAGCTTCATCTTGAACCCTCTCTCAAGAAGCCAAGCCAAGATAACATTTAGACTATTCTCCATCTCCCTCCACCCACACCATACGACCCCTTCATCTTGGAGCTAGGAAGTTCAACTCAACTCTCATCTTCAAATCCAAAGAAGCATCTAGGTAAGTCTCCTTCCAAGCATCTTAAGTGAATTTTCTATGTCAAGTAATGAAGCTCACTTGGTTCCTTCTCCTACCCCCAAAACTCGTGACCTTCATGGTCATTAGGTGCAAAGTTTTCCACCTTTTAGGTAGGTGCAAGCTCTTGCTAGTTGAAGCTCCATTCAAAGTCTCACTTTTGTAAGTAGATCTAACATCAAAATAGCTCTATTTTCACTTAAGAATGATGACTAACATTCTTCTTTCCTTTCTTCCAAAAACCGTATGCTTCATGAGTGAAGGAGGAGGAAAATTTCAACTCACCTCATCCAATATCCAATCTAAGAAAAGGCTCTAGCTTGATGAGGCAAGTATACATTAGACTCTCATGATTTATTTGAAGAATTAGTGACTTGAATGGCTAGTTGTTTCTAAGATGCCAACTTTAGTTGAATATATTAAGTATTAAGCATGACACCTTAGTGATTCCTAAGAAAAATGTCTTGCGTGTGACTAATTCTTCCAAAGATGAAATCTTTTCTTACATGCAATATGATATGAGTCTGTTTTAGGATGAAACAATGGTCAAAAAAGTGGTTCTAGGCAAGAATAGCTATTGGATAAAGTTTGTGAAGCACTAAGATGGCATGCATGTGCTAGTTGTAATTTTATAAGGTTGTTTGGTAAGAATGAAATAAAATAGCATGTAAATGTGTTGCATGCCTAAATAAATGTTGTAAAATATGTTCATGATACCCTACAAGTTTCGGCCAAGGAGATGAAAGTGATGGTGAGTTTGAATCCAAGAAAGAACACCTTTTGTGAGGAAATATGAGGAGTGTTGTGTACAAATTTTAAACTGTTTTGGAATGATGCAAATGTGACTCAATAAAAAGAATAGAAGCTGGATATTCATGTTAAAAAATGTGCATGTGGTGACTAATAAGTTATTTCATTGGAATAAAGATAATTAGTGGACACTTGACATGAAAAGGTGTTAAAACACAAAACCACTGGAGCTGATCAGAATGTGACCTCAAAATGGACCTTACCAACGTGCAAACCAGCTGATTTTTGGCATTCCATTAGCCCTGTGTGTTTGAAAAATATGAAAGTTGGAATCTTGGTAAAAGAAGTTGCGGTTTATTTTTAATAAAATATTTGGTAAAACTGCTCAAGCAGAAATTATAGGAATAGGGCAGAATTATGTAACGTTTTATATGGCCTAAAAAAATCTTAGAGATGTTCAAATAGGCTGATTTTTTACATGATGTTAGCCTTATGTGTGTAGTAAATATGGGAGTTCGAATTTTGGAAAAAGAAGGTGTGGATTATTCTTAATAATACTTTTGGTAAAACTGGCCAAGCTGAAACTACTGAAGCTGGAAAGAATTATATAACGTGTTGCTTGACCCAAAAATGGACCTTAGAAAAATGCAAATGGGCTAAATTTCGGTAGGATGCTAGTTACACATGATTATGACGTCTGTGAGCTGAAATTTTGGAAAAAAATTTATGGTTTTGCCACAATAGAATTTTTAGCAAAATTGGTCAGTCCAGCATCAGCATGTGACCAATTCAGGAAAAATAATTCCTTTAACGTTATTGGATTGCTCGGGAAATTTTATGATAATCACCTAAAACATAGAGGGGCATGCCTATGTAAATTAATCAGCTTGGTATCATCGTTTTGATGGGTAACTATGGATTTCAAGTTAACACACTAAAACTGGAAAATTGGACAGAACAGAGGAATAAGTTAAGAGGCCTTAATTTTGTGGATTTTGACCTATATGAACGGTTTGGGCCCATGACTGTTAGTCCTTAGGGATTTTACTATGTTTTTCAGGCTGTGACCCAAAATGATTAAGGTTTTAAGGTCATGAAAATTAAGGTAAAAAGGGCCATTATACTGCTGAATTCAGCAGTACACTTTTTTTTAACAACTTAATGATTTAAGGGCCTTATTCGTCTTAGAACGTTACGAAAATTTTATGACATGTAAATAAGACCTCATTAAACATGTGTAGGACAAAATATTATGGAAATGGGCCTGTTTGGTTAATCTAGCCGCTCCATGAACATGAAGTAAAAATCTGGAAATTTTTAGCTCATGAAATCATGCTTGTTGTCATGTTCTAAGGAATACTTACGATAATCCACGCCATGACTTGCATTGCATAACATTTCATGTATCATGCATGATCACATGCACCATGAATCTGATTTTTATGAATTTTTTCGTATGCAAACAAGTCTTTTCAACCAAGCAAGTTTTTCGTTATGCATATAAGTTATTTACGGTCCCATGTTTTAAAGAAAGCTTTATGATTCCCTTGCCGGCTAAGCATGCGAATAACCCGACTCCAGACCCAGGGTTAATAGGTCTGATGACATGATAAGTTCTGGACCCTTTTCGGACCCAGGGTTAATTGGTCCGATGATATGTTCTGGACCCGATCCAGGCTCGGGCTCAATCGGCCTGATATTATGTTCTAGACCCGTCCCAGACCTGGGGTTGATTGGTCTGATGGCATGTTCTGGACCCGTTCAGATCCGGAGTTAATTGATTAGATACTCTGTCTTTCTGACACGTTATTTTTATGGGACCAAAAAGATGTTTTTAACATGACATGATATCATGCATTGCATCTTGCATAATCCATGGGCATTATGGCATGATGTATGTTTCAGTTAGTAGGTAATATGATATTGTTGGTATGGTATTACTTAAAATTATGAATAGGCTAAATCGTCAAGCAAATCCAGGATTAAAGATCAGTTATGAATTAACATTTGTGGTTCTTGGGGTTTTACATTCATGTTATGATTATTTATTTCATGGTCGTTTATTGTAGGCTTGCTGGGTGATTTTTATCACTCACACCTTTATTTTTCCCCTAAAGCCAGTGAATGCTAAAGTTGAATGGATCGAGGATGAACCGAAAGTGCCGTACCAGTAGTCAAGGTGTCAGGAGAAGATCGTGCTTAAGGACTTTTGTGCTGCTATGATGATTGTATTATGAATTATGTTGGAACTTTCTGAATCTCGGTTTTCTTGTTTGATGGACTAATGATTTGGGGACTTAGTATTTTGTTATGCATGTTTATTTAAAAGTTTTAATTCTGCCTAAATTTTACTACCATGTTAAATGTTAGGCTTAAGTTATGGATTTTCGCATGTTATGCATGACGCTTTGTACTCTCCTTAGTGAAGTACGGCGGGTGCACCGTATTCAGACAAGGTCCGGGTGCGGGGCGCTACAGGTGGTATCAGAGCCCATGCTCTAGATTTCGGACAGAACATAGAACTAAGTTATGATCTTAGAATCTAAGTTTGATCTTAGACTTAAGTCATGATCTTAGAAGAGTGATGGTCTTAGATTAGGACCCCTTAGACCAGATTCAGAATATAATTTAATAATTAATTCCGCCTTATTAAATCTGGATCTCTAATGTAAGGTGAAACTTTTCTCTTCCTCATTTAAATTTTCTGAGAATTATGGCCTTTGCACAAAATAACTTGGTTTTATCCCAACCTTTGTATAAATTCTAACACTCCGTAGTACAGATGGTGCGACCTCGTGGCAGACCACCTAGGGCTCGACCAGCTGCTCAGGAGCCCGTTCCCCCTCAGCCACAGGGCCCGTTCCTCCATCGCTGGTTCAGGTCCCGCTGCCACCACAGCCGGATCAGAATCCCCCAGTTCAGAATAATCCACCACCACCACCACCGCAGGCACCAGTTCCTCCGGTTATACCTGACATCAATGCCTTTCAGGCCTTTTGCCAAGTGGTTACCCAGATCGGGCAAGGCCTAATCCATCAGAGTGCTCCACCTCATCCGCACGAGCCTGTGAGAGATGCCCAATATTACTTTGAGAAATTAAAGAGAGCTAATGTACCACCGTTTGAGGGAAAGCCAGATCCCGATACAGCGGAGAAGTAGTTGGACGAAGTTCAAAACTATTTCGAGTTAATTCAAGCCCCCGACGAGCTGAAAGCCCAAGCCATCAGACCTTTTCTGATAAGTGAAGCTAACCAATGGTGGAAGACGAATTTACATCCCTTGCCCAGACCAATTGCATGGGAGATATTTCTACAAGAATTTCACAAGTTCTATATTCCTCCGTCAGTTAGGCTACAAAAAAGGCATGAATTTGAATCACTGAAGCAATAACCTGGTATGACGGTAGCCAGTATGCAAATAAGTTCATCGCATTAGGGAGATTTCAGCCTGTCACCATGAATGATGAAGAGACAAAAATGCTAAAGTTTGAAAGAGGCCTGAACCCCAGAATCAGGACATGGTTGGTAAATGCAAACCCCACGAATTTTGGAGCTCTTTTGGATGCCTGCTATAGTATTGAGAGAGACATTATCCGCCGAGACGATGTGGGACAAAAGAGAGAAAGACAAGGGACTGGAAATGAGAAATACAGAAAGGTAGCTAAGAAGAATTTCAGAGGATCCGTTCGACAAGGAAAATCCCAGGGTCAGAATCAGCGCCGCCAGCAGCACCAGAATAATCAGCAAAAGAATCAGGCTCCACTCCAGCATCCAGCTATACCAGTATGTCCTCAGTGCCAGAAGCGACACATGGGTGAGTGTTGATGGAAGACTGGACAATGTTTTGGATGCGGCAAGGATGGCCACCTGATTAGGGATTGCCCAAAAAGAAGAGCGCATCAACAGCAACCACAGCCAAAGAACCACCGACCACGTGCGGATGCAAGGGTGCACGTCATGATAGAAGCAGATGTTGAGGAGACGGCCGACGTAGTGACTGGTAAGATCTAAAGTTTTACGCCTTCAATACGCTTACTTATACATGTCCATATTGTTGCTTAGTTAAATTTGCATGATTCAGGAATAGTCTTAGTATGTAGCATACATGCGAATGTATTGTTCGACAGTGGCGCCAGCCACTCATTTATCTCCAGAAAGTTCACTAAGAATATAGATCATAACTCAGTCAAGCTAGAATCACCCTATAGAGTACAAGCAGCCGGCGATCAGGCGTTTGACTCTCATCATATCTTCTGAAATTGCGTGTTGGAGTTCGATGAACAGCGTTTTGAAGCCGACTTGATTCCTATACCCATGAGCAATTTTGATGTGATCCTTGGAATGCATTGGCTCTCAAGGAACCATGCTCACATCGATTGCCGAAGTAGGCAAGTTATAATCAAAGACCCAGCCTGAGACGAGGTGTCCTTCCAAGGAGGAGCTAAGTTAAAGAAACCATCCAAGAAAGTCTTTGTTAACGCGGCTCGTGCCAGCCGAGCATTGAAGAAAGGCTATGAAGGATTCTTTGTTTATGTCCTAAGTGCTGAGCAAAAGAGTCTCACCCTTGCTCAAGTTCCAGTTATCAATGAATACCCCGATGTATTTCCAGACGAATTACCTGGACTACCTCCTGATCGTGAAATTGCCTTCGAAATAAACCTTGTTCCAGGAGCTGAACCATATCAAAAGCCCCATATCGGATGTCTCGTGCAGAACTGAAGGTGCTAAAGGAGCAGTTACATGAGCTGCTAGAGAAGAAGCTCATTCGCCCCAGCATTTCGCCTTGGGGTGCTCCTGTGTTATTCGTGAAGAAGAAAGATGGAAGTATGCACTTATGCATTGATTACCGGGAACTCAACAAAATCACCATAAAGAATAAGTACCCATTGCCCCGGATAGATGACTTATTTGATCAAATCAGGGGATCTCGAATCTTCAGTAAGATCGACCTGCGATCAGGATACTTTCAATTAAAAATTAAGGCCGAAGACGTTCCAAAGGCTGCCTTCAGGACACGCTATGGACACTAAGAATTTTTGGTCATGCCTTTTGGCTTAACCAACGCTCCTGCCGCCTTTATGGATCTCATGAATCGAGTTTTTAAGGACCAATTAGACATGTTCGTAGTGGTCTTCATAGACGACATTTTGATATATTCACCAGATGAGGAGATTCATGCAGCCCATTTGAGGACAATTCTGAATATTCTAAGAGGAAGACAGTTGTACGCAAAATTTAGCAAATACGAGTTTTGGCTGCGAAGTGTATCCTTCCTCAGCCATGTTATATCAGAAGATGGGATTTCAGTAGATCCCAAGAAAATCGAAGCTATCACAGAATGGCCCAGACCGACAAACGTTACTGAAATGAGAAGTTTCCTTGGGCTAGCAGGATATTATCGGAAATTTGTGGAAGGATTTTCGAGGATAGCTGTTCCCCTCACTAGATTGACCCAAAAGAAAACCAAGTTCGAATGGAGTGCCGACTGTGAAAAGAGTTTCTCGGAGTTAAAAGCAAGGTTGACATCCGCCCCTATCTTAGCTCAGCCCACTCCTGGCGAGAAATACGTGGTGTACAGCAATGCCTCAAAGAACGGTCTATGATGTGTACTTATGCAAAGAGATAAGGTGATAGCTTATGCATCCCGACAATTAAAACTATTCGAGCAAAACTATCCCATTCATGATCTTGAGCTTGCCGCAGTGATTTTTGCGTTAAAGATATGGAGACATTACTTGTATGGTGAGAAGTGTGAGATCTATACAAACCACAAAATCTTAAAGTATCTCTTTATCTAGAAGGAGCTAAACATGCAGTAGCACAGATGGCTCGAGTTGATTAAAGACTACGACCTTTCCATTCAATACCACCTTGGGAAAGCTAATAAAGTTGCTCATGCGTTAAGTCGAAAGACAAGTCACCCACGCCAACCACTTCTTCAGCAAGATATTGAAGAGTTTGGCCTAGAAGAAGTTGATTCAGTGGATGAAATTCTCGTCAAGTTGGTTCTTATTCCATCACTGATTGATAAGATCAAGGAGGCTAAAGGGAACGATGCGGCCTTGAGGAAGATCAAGAAGAGGATGAAAGATAAGCCACAAAATGACTTTGAAGTTCGTAGCGATGACAGTCTGTGGTACCGACGACGGTTGTGTGTACCTGAGAGCAAAGAAATTAAAGACGAAGTCTTGATGGAAGCCCACAACTCACGACTATCTATACACCCTGGAGCTAATAAGATGTATCAGGATCTCAAACAAAGATTTTGGTGGCACGGCATTAAACAACAAATGGCTGAATTTGTTGAGAGATGTTTGGTCTGTCAAAGAGTAAAGGCTGAACACCAAAGACCTGCTGCACTACTACAACCCTTAGAAGTGCCAGAACGAAAATGGGACCACGTCACTATGGATTTTGTGACTGACCTACCCAGGACTAAGTATGGAAATGATGCTATATTGGTCATCGTGGATCGTCTAACCAAGTTTGCTCACTTTTTGGCCATGACGATTAAAGCATCTATGGAGAAGTTAGCACCGATATACATTGATCAGATTGTCTGTTTATATGGTGTGCCCATAAGTATCATATTCAATCGTGATCCCAGTTTTACCTCGAGATTCTGGACAGCCTTTCAAAAGGCAATGGGCACGGAGATCAGAATGAGTTCTGCTTTCCATCCACAGACTGATGGCCAATCCGAAAGGACAATCCAAACCCTTGAAGACATGCTTCGCGCTTGCATTTTTGACTTTGGAGGAAGCTGGGATAGAAGTCTTAAGCTAGTCGAATTTTCCTACAGTAACAGCTTCCATAGATCCATCGGGATGGCACCTTATGAAGCATTGTATGGGCAAAAATTTCGGTCCCCACTCTATTGGGACGAGATTGGAGATAAGATCTATAAGGGACCCGACATTGTTGAGCAAACATGAGAAAAGGTAAAGATTGTTCAGCAAAGATTGAAGCGGCACAGGATAGAAGTAAAGTATTGGCTGATGAAAGGCGGAGACCCTTAGAGTTTCAAGAAGGAGAAAAAGTCTTCTTAAAGGTATCTCCGTCTAAAGGGATCAAAAGATTTGGCATAAAAGGGAAATTGAGCCCAAGATCATTGGACCATATGAAGTTTTAGAAAGAGTTGGTGAAGTCGCATATCGCTTGGCATTGCCCCCATCACTGTCTCAGTTACATGATGTGTTTCATGTTTTCCAACTACGCCGATATGTTCATGATCCTAGCCACAACCTTGAAGATCAGCAGTTGAAGGTTGAAGAAGATGCATCTTATGAAGAGGAGCCCCTAAAGATCGTTGATCGGAAAGAGAAAAAGATGAGAAAGAGATCTATACCTATGGTAAAGATTCAGTGGAGATACCATTCTAGAGAAGAAGCCACATAGGAAACGGAGGAAGACATAAAGAATAGATACCCCCATCTTTTTGACTAGTCTCTAAAGTTTCGAGGACGAAACTTATGATAAGGGGGGAGGATGTTGTACCCCAACTATAATGTACTTGAAACCATGACAAAGTGACGTAATGCAAATAACGATTTCTCCAAGTGCATTTTACTTAAGTCAAATACTTCTTTACTTAAATTCTTTTAGATGGATACTAAATAATTATATAAGGGGATGTCACAAGGTATTGAAATACCCTATAAATTTTGGCCAAGAGCCCTTGATCAACCTTGGAATAATTTCTTTTTATAAGAATGCAAACTTAAATGATCCTCATAAAGCAAATTTAAAATCACATTAGACAAAATAAATAATAGTATAAATTATATAAGTATGAGATAGGATGAATGTGAAAAGACCAAAATACACCCAAAAACCCCTTAACATTCGGCCAAGACAATGGAGGGGTCTAGAACCCTCTCCATTATTCTACTATTTGAAATATTTGGCTAGAATATAATTATATAATAAAGAAATAAAAATCAAGCTTGCAAAATAAATAATAAAAAATTACAAAAAGGGCAAGCATGGGAGGGAAATCTTCACCTCTCCAAGACTAAGACCACTTTTTACACTTTTCATGAAGCCTTGTTCCCTTCCCTCCCCCATGCGCCGGATTACCTCTTCCCTCCACCCCTATGTTTTCTTTTAAAACAATCTAGAAGCTTCATCTTGAACCCTCTTTCAAGAAGCCAAGCCAAGATAACATTTAGACTATTCTCCATCTCCCTCCACCCACACCATATGACCCCTTCATCTTGGAGCTAGGAAGTTCAACTCAACTCTCATCTTCAAATCAAAAGAAGCATCTAGGTAAGTCTCCTTCCAAGCATCTTAAGTGAATTTTCTATGTCAAGTAATGAAGCTCACTTGGTTCCTTCTCCTACCCCCCAAACCCGTGGCCTTTATGGTCATTAGGTGCAAAGTTTTCCACCTTTTAGGCAGGTGCAAGCTCTTGCTAGTTGAAGCTCCATTCAAAGTCTCACTTTGGTAAGTAGATCTAACATCAAAATAGCTCTATTTTCACTTAAGAATGATGACTAACATTCTTCTTTCCTTTCTTCCAAAAACCGTATGCTTCATGAGTGAAGGAGGAGGAAAATTTCAACTCACCTCATCCAATATCCAAGCTAAGAAAAGGCTCTAGCTTCAAGAAGCAAGTATACATTAGACTCTCATAATTTATTTGAAAAATTAGTGACTTGAATGGCTAGTTGTTTCTAAGATGCCAACTTTAGTTGAATATATTAAGTATTAAGCATGACACCTTAGTGATTTCTAAGAAAAATGTCTTGCATGTGACTAATTCCTCCAAAGATGAAATCTTTTCTTACATGCAACATGATATGAGGCTGTTTTAGGATGAAACAAGGTTCAACAAAGTGGTTCTAGGAAAGAATAGCTCTTAGATAAAGCTTGTGAAGCACTAAGATGGCATGCGTGTGCTAGTTATAATTTTATAAGGTTGTTTGGCAAGAATGAAATAAAATAGCATGTAAATGTGTTGCATGTCCAAATAAATGTTGTAAAATATGTTCATGATACCCTACAAGTTTCGGCCAAGGAGATGAAAGTGATGGTGAGTTTGAATCCAAGAAAGGACACCTTTTGTGAGCAAATATGAAGAGTGTTGTGTACAAATTTCAAACTGTTTTGGAATGATGCAAATGTGACTCAATAAAAAGAATAGAAGCTGGATATTCATGTTAAAGACGGTGTATGTGGTGACTAATAAGTTATTTCATAGGAATAAAGATAATTAGTGGACACTTGACATGAAAAGGTGTTAAAACACAAAACCACTGGAGCTGGTCAGAATTGTGTAGTGTATTATGTGACCTCAAAATGGACCTTATCAACGTGCAAACCAGCTGATTTTTGGCATGATATTAGCCCTGTGTGTGTGGCAAATATGAGAGTTGGAATCTTGGTAAAAGAAGTTGTGGTTTATTTTTAATAAAATATTTGGTAAAACTGCTCAAGCTAAAATTACTGGAACATGGCAGAATTATGTAACATTTTGTATTGCCTAAAAACAAATCTTAGAGTTGTTCAAATAGGCTGATTTTTTACATGATGTTAGCCTTATGTGTGTAGTAAATATGGGAGTTGGAATTTTGGAAGAAGAAGGTCTGGATTATTCTTAATAATAGTTTTGGTAAAACTGGTCAAGCTGAAACTACTGAAGCTGGATAGAATTATGTAACGTGTTGATTGACCCAAAAATGGACCTTAGAAACATGCAAATAGGCTAAATTTCGGTAGGGTGCTAGTTCCACATGATTGTGACGCCTGGGAGCTGGAATTTCGGAAAAAGGAATTATGGTTTTGCCACAACAGAATTTTTAGCAAAATTGGTCAGTCCAGCATCACCATGTGACCAATTCTGGAAAAATAATTAAATGAACCATTTAAGGTTATTGGATTGCTCTGGAAATTTTATGATAATCACCTAAGACATAGAGGGGCATGTCTATGTAAATTTATCAACTTGGTATCGTTGTTTTGATGTTTAACTATGGATTTGAATTTAACGCACTAAAACTGGAAAATTGGGCAGAACAGAGGAATAAGTTAAGAGGCCTTAATTTTGTGGATTTTGACCTATATGAACGGTTTGAGCCCATGACTGTTAGTCCTTAGGGATTTTACTATGTTTTTTAGGCTGTGGCCCAAAATGATTATGGTTTTAAGGTCATGAAAATTAAGGTAAAAAGGGCCATTATACTGCTGAATTCAGCAGTACACTTTTTTTAACAACTTAATGATTTAAGGGCCTTATTCGTCTTAAAACGTTACGAAAATTTTATGACATGTAAATAAGACCATTAAACATGTGTAGGTCAAAAGATTATTGAAATGGGTCTGTTTGGTTAATCTAGTTGCCCCATGAACATGAAGTAAAAATCTGGAAATGTTTAGCTCATGAAATCATGCTTGTTGTCATATTCTAAGGAATACTTACGATAATCCATGCCATGACTTGCATTGCATAACATTTCATGTATCATGCATGATCACATGCATCATGAATCTGATTTTTATGAATTTTTCCATATGCAAGCAAGTCTTTTCAAGCAAGCAAGTTTTTCGTTATGCATATAAGTTATTTACGGTCCCATGTTTTAAAGAAAGCTTATGATTCCCTTGCCGGCTAAGCATGCGAATAACCCGACTCTAGACCCAGGGTTAATAGGTCTGATGACATGATAAGTTCTAGACCCGTTTGGGACCCGGGGTTAATTGGTCCGATGATATGTTCTGGACCCGATCCAGGCCCGGGTTTAATCGTCCTGATATTATGTTCTGGACCCTTCCCAGACCCAGGGTTAATTGGTCTGATGACATGTTCTGGACCCGTTCAGATCCGGGGTTAATTGTTCTGATACTCCGTCTTTCTGACACGTTATTTTTATGGGACCAAAATGATGTTTTTAACATGACATGATATCATGCATTGCATCTTGCATAATCCATGGGCATTATGGCATGATGTATGTTTCAGTTAGTAGGTAATATGATATTGTTGGTATGGTATTACTTAAAATTATGAATAGGCTAAATCGTCAAGCAAATCCAGGATTAAAGATCAGTTCTGAATTAACATTTGTGGTTCTTGGGGTTTTACATTCATGTTATGATTCTTTATTTATTTCATGGTATTTTATTGTATGCTTGCTGGGTGATTTTTATCACTCACACCTTTATTTTTCCCCTAGAGCCAGTGAATGCTAAAGTTGAATAGATCGAGGATGAACCGAAAGTGTCGTACCCGTAGTCGAGGTGTCAGGACAAGATCGCGCTTAAGGACTTTTGTGCTGCTATGATGATTGTATTATGAATTATGTTGGAACTCTCTGAATCTTTGTTTTCTTGTTTGATGGACTAATGTTTTGGGGACTTAGTATTTTGTTATGCATGTTTATTTAAAAGTTTTAATTCTGCCTAAATTTTACTACCATGTTAAATGTTAGCATGGGAGTCCATGGCTTAAGTTATGGTTTTTCGCATGTTATGCATGACGCTTTGTACTCTCTTTAGTGAAGTACGGTGGGTGCACCGTATTCGAACAAGGTCCAGGTGCGGGGCGCTACAATTGTAGTCATCCACCTCCTTCATTACTACTCTCCTGTTTTCATCCAACCTAGTTGGTGGAGGTACTCCCTCTATGACCATTCTCCATATGTCATAACCACATCTACACAAATATGCATTCATCATATATTTCCATAAGGAATAGTTTTGAGTATCAAACAGGGGAACTTTGGTGTTTGGTGCTGTGAATATAGTGGTTGTTTTGAGAGTTGAGCTATATGATGTAGAGGTTGTCATTGCCCTATTTCCAATGATCTTTAACCTTGCTACTTGCAAAGATTTAGCCAAGAAATCAAGGTTAAGCTCTGATACCAATTGTAAGGTCCGTGATGAACACTCTAGACGGGGTTGAATAGAGTGTTGGGCAATTTGCTGAATTTTCTCGGTTTAGCTCAATACAAAACAAACGTACTCAAATCAATAAAGAAGAAGATGAGAGATAATGAGTGAGGACACAAGATTTAGAGTGGTTCGAATCTTAAATGATTCTACTCCACTACCACTTTGCTTTTAAAGTGGATTTTCAACAGCAACTTTCTTATTACCTTTGATAAGGAACAAGCACAACAACAGCAACACTTACACTAACTTTAGTGCAAGCAACAACTACAACAGCAACAACTTATTGCACAACCAATTTGTGCAATACCAACAACAGCAGCAACAACTTGTTGCACATACACTTTGTGCAACCTCAACAACAAAACTATAAGCAAGAACAAGTTCTTGCTTCCTCACAACTTCAACAAAGTTCTCTCAAGAACTTTCTCACAGTGGGTTTAAGGAAGTAGTGGGGATTACACTTTCTTTCTAGTCTAAACACAAGCAAGAGATCAAATGTATATGGTTCCTCTTGTGTTAGACTCACTATCTCTCAATATACAACAATGAAGAACAAAGAAAGGCTTAACAAGCTTTAAGCACTTTTACACATATGAGAGAAATATACAACAATGAAGAATGAAGCTTGATGATGGTGAAAGTGTGTATTTGCCTCATCCAAGCTTCTCCCATTTATAGCTGAAGTTCACCACATTTTTGAGGTCTCCACCATGTCTTCAACTACACCAAATGTCAAGATAATGCCCAAATAGTCTTTAACCATCCTATGGAGTGATTTGATTCTCAATAGCCAACCTAGGATTGCTTAGACATGGATACAATAGTCAAGGAAGCATGTAATATATTGGAGTAAAGTCTACAAGAAATTGAGCAAGATTGGAGAGAGAATACACTTTAAATCTCCCTTGGATTTTATTCCAACAGTCATAAAATTATGAATTCTGGGGGACATCGATCGATCTATGTGAGGGTATGATGTACATCGATCGATCTATGTGAGGGTATGATGTTGTATAGTGTTGTTTCAATTTGCTTCTGGGGGACATCGATCGATCTATGTGAGGGTATGATGTACATTGATCGATCTATGTGAGGGTATGATGTTGGACAGTATAATTTCAGAAAGATTCTGGATGACATCGATCGTTCTATGTGAGGGTATGATGTACATCAATTGATCTATATCAGGGTATGATGTACATCGATCGATATATGTCAGGGTATGATGTACATCGATCTCTGTTTAGAGATCTATGTCAGGGTATGATGTATACATAAATCTTTGTTTAAAGATCTATGTCAGGGTATGATGTATACATAGATCTCTGTTAGAGATCTGTGTGAGGGTATGATGTTTCTTTCTTATTTTCAAGTATAAAACTACTTCTAAATCATTTTTCAAACATCTTTAAGCTTCATCAAAACATTCATACTCCAACAATCTCCCCCCATGTGAGATATCTATCTCTTACAATACTTTCTTTTTATTTTTTTCCAATTCCAAATTATGAAATATCTTTTTAGCCCATTTTCAGACATCTTTTAAATTCATCAAAACAATTCATTTTCCAACAACATTTGTATTTGCTGATTAGTTTCGATGTGAGGGGGATCGGTGGTGGTGGTGCAGCGGTAAGGACTGCCGCGAATGAGCGATCGCTACCAACGGCATTCCTTGGAGAAGAAGACGCCATTTATGCATATACGTGATTGTATTACCGGTAGTATATGTAAATACATACACTATGTACAAGAAATGAAATATATAACGTACATTCTTTTGTTCAAAAAGTTACATATAAACATGTATATATTTTGGTAATATCACTCACGATTTTCAAAAAAAAAAAGTATAGAAATATCTAATTCATTTCTTTGGTACAGAACCAGAAATAATAACACAACGCATATATATTTTGTATATGTTTTTTTTTTGAAATTTTGTAGACATACATATAATTTCATCCTGGGTTTGTACACACATATATATTTTTGGTTTGTAGAATTTTATATAAGTAATACTAAATTGTTTTGGGAACTTTTTATATATATATATATATACTACTTTTATGCTTTTCAAGATGTAATCATGTAATATGGTTTCCCTCCACCATAAGAGAGGTATCTTAATAAAATATCTGTTGAATAAAAAAAATATTCTGTTTTTTCTTAAATTTCTTATACATATATACATTTATAAAAGATTCTAGTTCGGAATGTAGATGTATTTATAAAACGGTTGATTCCGGAATTTCGCTTATTTATGTTGATACAGTTGTTCTTTGAAAGTGATTGTAAATTTTTTTTTGGTTCCGACAGTTTAAACTTGTATGTTCCTATATTATTTAATTTTCATGTATATACATATATATATATATAGATATATATATATATATATATAAATTCATATTTAAAGGTATACATATTATATTGGGTTCGGTTTACATATATATATATTTTTGCCACCGGAACTTTTATATAAGCATTTATACAACCGGTTAAATTCTCATGATTATAATATTAAATAATTAATTTCTGTTTCTTCCTGGAGATTCGACATTATACATTTAGTTGTAGAATGTTGTTAAATTATGGGTGCACATACCAATGTGCGAAATGCTAACTTAAATAAACTGTTTTTTTATTTACATATATCTACATATATATCTATAGTATATGTTTTGGATTTACGAATATATTTAGCTATGAGAATTATTTTCGGATAGGAGTTATTTAGATATAAATTTTTTGGATTTTTAAAACGTATATAATCATATAGACAGTTTTGGGAGAAGTTATAGATTTATGGTAACTTTTGGACTTAAGAAAAAACATGGAGTAATACATAAAATGGTTGGATAATTGTAATGAAAGAATAAGAGTAATTCAAAGGGGAAAGAATTTGCTGTGTAAAGGTGAAGTTGAAGAGAAAAGATAATAATTAACTTACATGTTCAAATTTTGGAGATTCCTGAGGATACGTTGGACATGTAGAAGCAGAGACTTTTGTGGTAACCTTCCTCTCGTTCGAGCATAGAATAAGAAAGCTAAGTGATCAATTCGAGGTAAGTGGTCTATCTATACTCGTTATACCGTCATACATCAGAGGTAAATAGTCTATTTGTGCTCGTCATGTTGCCATGCATCAGATGTAAGTGGTCTATTTGTGCTCGTTATGTTGTGATGCATCAGATGTAAGCGGTATATTTGTGCATGTTATGCTTATCATGCATCAGTGTGTTATTTGTTGCATATCTGTAACTGGATTTCCTTTATATGTGAATTGTGTGCATGTGTGATATATGTGAACTTTGTGTATGTATGAGTGTGGATGGACTAGATTAAAGAAAGATGAGAAGAACAGAAATGAGAATGAAAATGAAAATAAGATGAAAGAAAAGAGAGTCGGGCCAGGCAGGCCGTAGAGCCGAGCCGAATGGCCAACGGGCCGGTTGCGGTGGCAGGGCTCGACCCAGAACATGATATAAATGTTACTTAATTAATAGTAATAACTATAGGAAAATATAAATAAATATCAGAAAATTAGAAATAAATTCTAGAAATTATAAATATGTTGAAACTAAATTATTTTCATTAAATTTCGTTAATTGTAATAATTTATTTAATTCAAATAGTTAGGTAATAAATAGAAATAAATAGGAGAAAAGTGAGGAAAAATATAGAAAATGCACAATAAATGTATACAAGCCATGGGAAAATAGATTTGACGACAAACAGCGTTAAATCATTACTTGGATAATAAATGAACCTAGATTTGAGTGCCGGAGGATGGTGAGGATGGGCCAGAAGGCCTCAGGCGATCTTTAAATGAACATAGATTTGAGTGCCGGAGGATGGTGAGGATGGGCCAGGGGCCTCAGGAGATGTGGTTTTTGCATTCATGGCACGTACATTGCATTTATGGTGGGTCGTGATGTACGGATCATGGGCACTCAGTATGGTGTACGATGGCCGGACATGTACACTCAGTATGGTGACTGTGGGTGGGTACGACCCATAGCCACTCAGTAGGACCGGGGTTCATGCATTGCATGGTGGAGATATCGACATCCTATGTGACATGATTTCGTTGCGTGTGACGTCCATAGCTGGACATGCATCACAAAGTTGCGCATTATTATGTAGAGTGACTTACTTTCTGCGGCTTATCTAATTCATTGGGATGCATTGTCCTCTTCTTTGCTTATGTGATTATTTGTTTGTTGTGTATGTCATATTTGAGAAGAGCATGCATCATGGTAAGTAGATTGAGCTGGTGAATTATTTATTTTGTATTTATTTTTGAAGTCTTAACTGTTAAATATAATCTAGTGAAATTACTTGTGGACTAAGGACTTGCATGTTAACTATAAAGGTTATTTGTATTTGCTTCTGCATGTATGATTTCTATAACAGGTATATGTAGGTTTCATATTGAGCGCGTTGATTTGGCTCACACCACCACTCACCAGTTTTGCAGGTAGGAGAAGTTAGGGTATGCTTACACAGGTATTCGTATACTGTGGAAGATCGAGACGATAGATTTCAAGACTAAGGATATTTGACGAGACTTTCGAGGGTTGGTTGAGGCGGTTCTTTCGATGTTCGAGGTTTATGTATTTTCAAGATTAGTATTTACATACATTTGACTATTATATTGATTTAGAAATTTTTAGACATTGTGTTAATGATGATGATTATTTTATCGAGGGTTTTAGTAATAACTTCCGCTGACATCGAGTTACATTATTATGATGACGTGTAGTTGATTTGTATCGACGCCTTGTATTCTCCTTAGCGAGATACGGCAGGTGCACTGTTCCCGATGCTAGGCCTCAGGAGCGGGACGCTACAAGTAGTCATGGCCTTGTCCTCATCATGGCCTATACTAAGGATGACTGCTTTCATCTCTTCCTCTAATATAGGTTGTGTCAGGTTGGCTGCCTTTCGCGGTGATAGCTTAGGCCTATGGTCTATGATCTTGCCATCTGCTTGTTGATTTGTCTGGGATGTTCCCAGCAATTTGGTCTAGTAAAGGACAAACTGCTGGGTCACCTGGTGTAGCAAGGAGGAAATCATGCCATCTTCCATTTTGATGTTTGTGATGGAGCTTTTAGCCTTGTTCCTCTTATGCAGTGAGTGATAGAACTTGGTGTTCTTATCACTAAGGTGGATATAGTTGCCCTTGGCCAATTGATCAAAATATTTCTTCTCAGCCTCCATCAAGTTGAATGTCAATTGCCTTTGGGTTTTGAGCTTGGCCTTCCACTGTGGCGATCTCCATTTCTGGTAGGCTAGATCTTGCATCATCTCCTTCTCCTACTCTGCCCTGTCTGCCGTTGAAGGGATGTGTGAAAACTCCTTGTTAAGCTCTTTCAGTGGACCTTTGATCGCTTTTAGCTTTTTACAAGGTTGGTACATGGCTTTGCCTCATATGTTGGTAGCCTAGGCTTGCTCAACCAAAAGGATGGAGGAGCTTTGATCCACCCACATGTTATAGAACTTGAAGGGGACACGAGGTTTAAAGCCTCCTTCTAGCAAGCTTAGTAGACATAGGGAGTGATCTGGAAAAAAACCTGGCGCATGGAAGTAAGCCTTTGACAAGGGGAAGTCTTCGAGAAAGTTGTTAGCCATGTCATGGTCAAGTCTTGATTTGATTGTGCTGTCATCCCAAGCATAGGGACACTTCAAAAAGGCCACAATGTAGGAAACAGTTTGTTGATCTTTCAGCTCATAGAAGGAAACTGCCCTGCTTCCAAGCCTTTCTCCATCATTCAAGGCCAATTGAAGTCAACAAGGACCACCCAGGGAGAGGATAGGCCCTGGCTTTGGCTCTCCAGCATGTCCCATAAGGGTTTTCTATCTATAAGTTTGTTAAAGGCATATGCAAACATAACATACAAGGATTGTCTAGTAACCAGGCTCTCAACTAGACAAAATATGGCATGGGCATTGACACTAATGACAGTTAATCTAACAAAATTAGGATTCTACACTGTAAGGATTTTTTCATTATGGCGCGCGTCGAGATTATGTACATGCTCCCGATGCCTAAACCTTTTGTGTACAAAATACGCTAACATTGATCTATTTAGTCTTGTCTCTAGTATTCCTAGGACATGCAAATTATATTTATATGCAAAAGTAAGCCAACCTTGTTGCTTGGGGGGGTAAAAGAGCTCTCTCCCTTGTCCATGACCTAGGCCCTATGCTCTTGGAAGGCTTTCTCAAGGCCAAGGCCTTCGTTCTGGTCATCACCTCCTTGAAGCCATTCGGATGGCTCAACTCTTTCATCCTCTTCATATGCAGGTCTTTGAACATGGAAGTTTCCAAGACCTTCTGGGTTGGCAGCCCCCGTATGGCATTGTAATCATCTGGACCTTCACCATCCTATGCTTGCTCCATCAGTGGGACATAACCTGGCTGAGCTAGTGCCATGACCAAGGCAGGTTGGTGTTCTTGGCCCAGTGTCTCCACATGCATGTTGAGGGGAGGGAAGAAGCATTGGCACGCTGTTCCAAGGACTCGTTGGCATGGCGCACTAAGACTTTGTAGGCATGAATTTCCAAGACTTCAATTGTTCGCTGTGCCAAGGCCTCGTTGGCATGGTGCGCCAAGTCTTTGTTGGCATATCTTGTCAAGAATTGAATTGCACGCTGCACCCTGGTTGCGGTAAGACCCCACCTCCTTTGTCCTCTTTTTCTTGGTGTCCTAGGGGGTATTATTACCATATTCTCTCTTATACCTTCGCCCTTTTCTCCTTCTTTCTCCATTACCAATGGCCGGTCTTCTGCCTCCTTTTGCGCACCGCCACTGTGGCCAAGTTGTTTACATCTCAAGCAGAATTGAGGTAGCCTCTCATATTCTACTTTTTGTGTGAACCTCTCTTTATTGAAGAGTTCAAACTCCACCTCTTTTGTAAGATTCTGACTCAGGTCAACTTCTACCGGTGCTCTGACGTAAAACCATGTTCCCTTGGTGGTTGTGAACGGGTCTGCGATAAGGGGGTTGCCTATTTGTGAGCACCAGTTATACAGCACTTGTTCCTCCCACAAATTCATGGGCTGTCCTGGGAAATTTAACTATACTGTCACATAAGCCATTTTCTCAGCCCTAAACGTAAAGAACCTTGCCATCCTTTTTAGTATAAGTGACGTCTCGTGCTTAAAATAGGCCCCTGAGTAGAGCATTGCTTGTAGGTCCTGGACTAAGTCAAATTCGAAGATTATCTAGCCCGAGGCATGTAAGATTATCTGGCCAGAGCATTGCTTGTATGCCGCCTGTCTCCCGGGGATTTTCCCCATAGAACAACCCACCAGGCATCACCCATTTATCATCATCCTTTAGTGTTTCGACAATAACGAATACCTTGCCACTCTGCTTCACCTCTATTTTTCCCGGCCTGATGCAGTGGTCAGGCTTCCTATTTTTTGCAAATAAGGAGTTCCAGAGCTTACTTGCCTCAGTGTTTGCTGTGGCATGTGGAGTTGTTTGGGCAACAGTTGGTGTTGTGCTGTGGTCTAGTCGCCTCAGCATGCCAAGTCTAGGTTGCGCTGCGGCCTTCGCAATATAGATAAAATAGCATAATAATCACTTAAGAATCACAAAATGTGAGGAAGAAGTCATATATTCAAATGTGAAGAAGATTACATACTTATACATGCAAGGTCCAACGGCTAGTTGGCCTGCTATAGACGTTAGCCTCAATGGCTATCTTGGTGGTTAAAAACCAGTGTGTAAAGCGCCTAATTTATCATCACTCTGATGATCATTGTCTGGATAGATGATTAAGGAATATAATTACATAATTATGTCATAAGTAACAGTTATCAGCAAGAAATTAGACCTATTATAAGTGTTCGACGCAATTATCAGCGTGCTCGACAAAATGTTTCAATGAAGGTGCTGATCTGATTCCTCTTCATTACTTGATTCAACTAGTCCGTTTGCTCCTGTATTGATTCTTTAGTGTAATCACCCTGTATTCTAACACTCCCCCTCAAGCTAGAGTTGTAGATATTGATAAAACCTAGCTTGCATAGTAGTGTCTTGAAGATGTCAACATTCACTGGCTTTGCAAGTATATTAGCCAATTGATCCCTGGACTTGAGTAGTGCAGCTTCAGTGTTTTTTCTTCAATTTTTTTCCCAGATGAAGTGTCTATCAAGCTCAATATGCTTTGACTTGTCATGTTGCATATGATTTTCTGTCATATTTACAGGTAAAATGTTATGACAATACACTTCCATACGCAGCTGTACTTCAAGCTTTAAGTCAGCCATCACCTTGTTAACCCAGATTCCGTGACACACACCAAGTGAGAGTACACGTAGTTCAGCTTCAGCACTGCTTCTAGATACAACATGTTGCTTCTTTCTTTTATATGTAATTAGATTTCCCCCGCAAATAAGAGGCATATCCTGAGGTAGATCTTATATCTGACTTAGACCCTGCCAAGTCAGCATATGTGAAGATCTCGATGCTCCTGTATTGAGACTTCTTGAAGAAAAGTCCCTGTCCAGGAGTAGTTTTTAGGTATATGAGGATTCTTAATGCATAGTTATAATGTTCAATTGTAGGATCATGCATGTATTGATTGATGAAAGTTACTCCATAGCCTATATCAGGTCTGATATGAGATAAGTAAATCAGTTTACCTGTCAATCTCTGATAACTCTGCTTGTCTTTCTTTTCTGTATTCCATACCTTCTTTGGCTTATGACCAGGCTCTGCTGGAGTATTGGGAGGCTTGCAATTGGTCATGTTTGTGTCATGCAGGAGATCAATGATATACTTTCTCTGAGACAAACATATACCGTGGGAAGACCTTGATACTTCCATGCCAAGAAAGTATCTAAGCTGACCCAAGTACTTAACTTCAAATGATTTAGCTAACTTTTGTTTTATGTCAGTGATTCCATTATAGTGATTGCCGGTTAGAATAATGTCATCTACATAGACTACGATGATAATGATATGTTCAGAATCAATATGCTTAGTAAATAAGGTATGATCACCATGACTCTGAATGAAACCAAGGGACATAACAGTGGTATTAAATCTTCTAAACCAGGATCTAGGAGATTGTTTCAGACCATAGAGGGATTTTTTCAGTATGCATACTTTGTTCTATTTGACTCAGTGATAAATCAAGGTGGAATATGCATATGTACTTCCTCTTCTAAATCTCTATTAAGGAATGCATTCTTAATGTCAAGTTGAAATAATGTCCAGTCCAAGTTAACAACATTGGTAAACAGAATTCTTATAGTATTCAGCTTTGCAATAAGAGCAAAGGTTTCTCCATAGTCTATTCTAAAGGTTTGAGTGAAACCTCTAGCCACCAATCTTGCCTTGAATATGTTGATTGATTCATCGGAGTTATATTTAACAGAAAAAGTCCACTTACATCCTACTGGCCTTACTCCTTCTGCTTTTGGAATCAGTTCCCAGGTGTCATTCTTTAGCGAGGCAAACATTTCCTCTTGAACAGTTTTTCTCTATTCAGCTTAGCCAATGCTTCTGTATATCCTTGGGGACCCTTATCCCATCCAAGGATCCTATAAATGTTTAGAAATTAGGACTAACACAGTCATATGGAATATAATTGTTAAGGAGATAAAGTTTCTTAACACATAGCCTGACTCCTTTTCTTACAGCAATAGGTCTATTATCTACATCTGATACTTACTTGTAAGAAGATGTGGCCTCATTGCTTTCATTGGTATTTCTGGGGGAGCCTGCAAATTGATCAAGAATGGGTTGATTCCTCTAGAGGAAAGAGTCATTCTCCCCCTCATTTGGAACCTCAGTTTCCTTGATAGGCTCTGATCTAGTTATATCAATGACACTCTAAAGGTTATTCTCTGATTCATGACCAGTTTCAGGCACAGTAGAGTTGTAGTAAGCCTTTGACTCATCAAATACTACATCCAAGGAGACATACATCTTCCTGGATCGAGGTGAGTAGCATTTGTATCTTTTATGAGTATTAGCATACCCCAAAAAGATACATTTTTCTGATCTCATATCAAGTTTGCTCCTAAACTGCTCAGGAATGTGTTTATACACAACACATCCAAATACCTTCATAGGTAACTCAGAGAACAGTTTTGCATCAGAATGTGGCTATGGTAGAACATACTTAGGGGACTCAAAAGTTAAGGACCTTAAAAGGCATCCTATTAATAAGGTGAGTGGCAGTAAGCACTCCTTCACCTCTATAATGTTCAGGAACCTTCATTGACATCATGATTGCCCTTGTTACTTTAAGGAGATCTCTATTTTTCCTTTCTGTCACTCTATTTTGCTATGGAGTATAAGTGCATGAGGTTTAATGCAGGATCCCTTATGTTCCCAGATACTCTTTTACTGATTTTTCAAGGTACTCCATTCCATTATCTATTCTTAGGATCTTAATTGAAGAGTTGAACTGATTTTTAATCATGCAAATGAATCTCTTGATTACATCACCAACTTTATGTTTATGTTTCATTAAGAACACCAGGTCACTCTGGAGTGGTCATCCACAAAGGTAATGAACCACCTGCTTCCATTTATGTTGGCAACCCTTGAAGGCCCCCAAACATCTGAGTGAACAAGACTGAAAGGAGAACTCCGTTCATAGACTTTTGTAGGAAAATTGGTTCTGCAACTTTTAGAAAATTGAAAATCTTCACAAAATGAGTCTCTTTGATTAATATTGGCAAATAAGGCTTGCATAAGTCTCTTAAGATACGAGAAGTTAGGATGTCTTAATCTCTTATGCCATAACAAAATACTCAGTATTCCTACAAGCTGTCATACATGAGCCTAAACTAGTTTGACTATTGAGAGGACTTGGTTCTTCAGCCTGAAGAAGGAAAAGTCCACTGACATTGTTAGCACTGGCAATCTTCTTCTTGGAGAGGATTTCCTGAAAATGACATGTAGAAGGTGAAAATCTCATTTCACAAGTGTTATCTTCAGCAATTTGACCCAAAGAAATAAAATTGAAACTTAGTTCAAGAATAAACACGACATTTCTTAGTTTTAAGGTATCGATCAATTGAACGTTTCCACTGCCAAGGATACAAATCCCTACCCCATTAGCAACTTTAACTTTAGTAGGATTGGTAAGTAATCTGAAGTCAATTAGTTTATGTTTATTCCAAGTCATGTGGTGTGTGGCACCATAATCCATTATCCATGTAGAGATAATTTTAGAAGGAGTACCATAACTAGCCATTGTTGCTTCGATGGACTCTTGATTTATCTCAAGGGGCTACTGTTTTTGTTGAAACTATTTCATGAATTGAAAGATTGCATCCAGTTGAGACTGGATGGGAACTCCAGAAGGTCCAGTAACACAGTTGCTCAAAGCTCTTGTGCATGATCCTCTCCAGCTCCCTTGGTTAGATGCTTGTGATCTCAATGGTTTTAGATTCCTCCATTGATCAATAACTTAGATGGATGTCTACCATTTTATCGTAGCACTTGTCTTCAGCGTGTCCAACTTTCTTGCAAAATTTGCAAGTAGGTTTAGTGTGATTATTTCTTTTATCATGATGAACTGAAGGAGTACATCTCCTTGTAACTGCATGAGCGGCAACCTTATCACATTGTAAGTTTCGTCCTCGAAACTGGAATTAGTGTGGTATACTTTCATGTTTCCTTGTGCCTCTTTATGATGTCTCCGATATTCCTCTTTCCCATGAAATCTGTGATCTCTTTCTCAAGGCAGGAAATGACTGAAGGTATCATTACTTAATGAATAATCTTATGCTACACAAGATCCCGCTAGATTGTAATGCCACTGCTAGAGTGTGTTGGGTAATCCCAACTTATAATTCCTGAACTTACGCCCAATCGTATCATAAATGGACTTGGCCTCTCCAATGGCCTTGTGACGCTTCTTCCCACATATCTCATCGTCTTTACATCATTCTATGAATTCACTCTTAAGGAATACCTACATGCAGAATGACTAACAATTACATGTCTTCCGGTTCCTATACAACTCGTTAGTTGTTTTCCTGCAGTGGTCAAATAAATCATTGATCTTAAGTGGCGGGTACATATTCTTTATCGTAGTCTTGTGGAGATCTATTATCCAGGTACCTACCTAGTTGTTGGGGACCCAAAACTTTGTAATGTATTCTAGTTTTCATGCTCCAGTTGTGCTACCCTAATTGTCTTCTTTGTCCACTTACCACTGATTATGTAGAAATCTTTCCTCCGGGTTCCTTATCACATCGCTCTATGACTATTCATACTTGGGGAAATAAACAAGGTATAACATAGGTACTTTAATTTGAATAGTCAGATATACCTGTTTGTGATTTGAATATTTCAGAGATCCCTGGATGCATCATCCTTCGATCCAAACTGGGGTTCCTGGTTGTCTTGTTGTTAGCTCTATATGAATACGGCTGCCACCTTCTACTTCTTTTCTTCATACGCTCATTAAGTCTCTTATTTCGTTCTTTCATTATCTTATTATCACGCTCCGCTTTATAACAGTCCTTCAACAGTTCGTCAAAGGTCCTTGAATGTGCCTTGACTAGCCGAGTCTTAATCTGAAAACTTAGACCGCGCATAAATTTGGTCACTTTATACTTTTCGTCCTCCATAACCTGTGGAGCATACCGTCCTAACATAACAAATTGACGGAAATACTCTGGGACTGTGGTGTCTGGTTCTTGTTTTAGCGTATCAAAGTCTTCAAACCTCTCTATGACCAAGTCCAGGGAGAGGAAAGCCCCACAAAATTCTTCTAGAAATCTCGCCCAGACTATGGGTCGAGGTTATAGCTGGATACTCGTTCTCCACCACTGACTGGCCTTACCAATTAGAAATGGCCGGACAATTCGTGCCCTTTTCTCATCCGGCACTCGTAACCTCAAAAGGTTACTCTGAACTTCATTCAACCATTGCTCTGCTTCCTCCGGACTAGCCTCTCCGCCAAATCTCGGAATTTGTGCTTTAACTAGCTGTCGATAATAAAATCCACTGCTTCCCGAGGGTGGCAGTTATGATGTCAGCTTACTAGACTGTGATGTCATCTGCACCACGTAGCGTCGGTTTTATTCGAAGTCATATCGAGATAAGCGACAAAATTTAATTCGTAATTTAATGAAAATTCCCAGTGGGCGGCAAATAGATATGATACGTATTAAATTCTATAAAATGTCATCAACTAGGGCTTTATCATCAGGTCCAAACCTAAATTTCCAGTCTAAGTCATCCTAGTCTAAGGTCAACTCTCATCTAAGATCATGACTTGCATCTAAGATCAAACTTAGATCTCTAAAATCATAGCTTAATTCTATATTCTGCCCGGATCTAGAGCCTCAGCTTTGATACCACCTATAGCGCCCTGCACCCCGGCCCAACCAGATACGGTGTGCCCGCCGTACTTCACTACGGAGAGTACCAGGCGTCAATCCATAACATATCATAGTCCATAATAAAATATGTGGACTTTCACGCTTACACGTCATCAAGTAAGCAAAACCGAGGCAGAATAAAACTTTTAGAAATAAAAGTGTCTAACATCCGTCATAAGTCTTACAGACATGTTCTCGTAATGCGTAAATACGAAAGTTAATGTTTCCAACACAAATTCCTAAAAATTCATCCATCACATCCATTATGACAGAAATCCTTAAGTCATCCTCCTCTTGCTCTTCTACGGATAAGGGACCCTAGGCTCGTCTTCAATCCATTTGACCCTATTTCCTGTTGGTTCTGAGAGGAAAAATAAGGGAGTGAGTGACAACGTCACCATCAAGTAAACCATAAATAATCGTGAATTAAATAGAAAGTATATACAAGAACAAAACCCCAAAAATTCTGGTTTAGTAACATACCTGACCTTCCATCCAACATCTGTAAGTAACCAGCTCATAATTTATAAAAATCATAACTTAGGAGATATCAAACCATAACATCTTAGCCTAAGTAACAGTGTAACAAATATTCGACGAACCACTAAATACAACATGCATGAGTATGCACGTGTGATGCGCCATGATAAATAAGGACAAATTCTTCTTTTCTTTCTTTCTTTAAAAACATCATCGTCAGTAAAAACACGAGAGTGTTCAGATCTGTTCTATCCGGATCTGAGGCGGTCATATTCCTTCTCGAATCTATTATTTTCGGATCCGAAGACGGTCATATCATAGTCATCAGGTCTATTCTTTCTGGGCCTGTACGGTCATAATCATCATAACCAGGTCTATTCTCTCCGGACCTGTACGGTCATAATCCTCATAATCAGGTCTATTCTCTCCAGGCTGAACGGTCATAATCATCAGATCAATTAACCCCGGATCTGAAGCGGGTCCTGCTGGCCAGAAACATACGGTACCGAGGGAAAACGTTCTTTTAAAAACAAAATCTTTTCTTTAAAAATGCTTTTTCATCATTCTTTGTCATAAAATCAGTTTCATGAATCATGTAAGTGACGATGATGCAATCTATGACATATACCATGCAATTCGTGACATGATGCGTTGCATACATACGAGTACGATCTTATTCTTTAGGCTAGAAAAATTTCTAGAATTATCGTTCTGTTTGCACGGCCTCAAAACCTCATGTTTTAGGCCCATTATCATAATTTCTTAACATACATATGCATAAGGGTGTCTTTTCTACTTGGCATAAAATTTTCGTAACGTTTCAAGGCATGTAAGACCCTTAAACTATTAATTTACCAAACAGGGTACTGCTGAATTCAGCAGGACAGTACCCTTCATTTACCTTCCTTTTCAGGCCCATTAATCCTTATTTAATTTGGGCCCAACCTGGAAAAAAATACTGTAAACATGCCAATAAATATTGTGCATAAGCCCAAGCCGAATAAACAGGTCTAAATCACAAGAACGAAGCCTCCAACTAGTTTCGAAATTTCGGCCCAATTTTCCAGTTTAGTAGCGTTCGCTTTACTTGGTATTTACCCCTTAAAATAATTATTCCAGGCTGATTAATTTGCATGGACATGCTCATCTATGTCCTAATTCGTTATCATAAAATTTCCAGAGTAGAATAATAACTTTCAAGGGGTCATTTATTCACTTTTTCAAAACGGGTACATGCTGATTTCTGGAGTGGCCAGTTTTACTACGAATTTTATTGTGACCGAACCGTAAGTCCTATTTCAAATATTCCAACTTGCTGACTTAGTAAACACATAGGGCTAGCATCTTACCAAAAATCAGCCTATTTGCATATTTTCAAGGTCCATTTTTGGATCAATCAATACATTACTTAAATTCTGTCCAGTCCAGTAACTTCAGCTGGACCAGTTTTACTAAAAATTTCATTAAGACTAAACCGTAACTCCTTTTACCAAAATTCCAACTCTCAGAATTACTAAACACATAGGGCTAGAGTCATACCAAAAATTAACTTAATTGGGTACTTCTAAGGTCCCTTTTTAGGTCTTACAAAACGTCACATTATTCTGTCATGTTCCAGTAATTTCCGTTTTGTCACCTTTCCTTACTAAAAGTATTCCACCTTGAGTTATTCTTTCATAAATGACTTACTAATCATCAAAATACACCTCTTAGCATAAAATTTACATGTTCTAATACATTCTAAAGGTAATCTACAAATCACTTCGAAAAAATTTTGAAGGTTACACATAACACACCTTGATCTTGCACATTTTGTTCATAATAAAATCTATTCTTGGCACATCTAGTGTGTATGTAGCTTATCTCAAAACAGCCCGTTTCACACACATGCAAAGGCTTAAATTTCATTTTCATCATGAACATATTACACCAAAATCATAAAGCTTACATCTTGTACACATCCTTTACCCCACAAGTTATAATCTTTCACAAGAACCACATTTATCCCAATCCTTCTTCCAACCGTCCCCCTTACATGACAAAGAAGAGAACTTTGCCACATTCATCTTATATTAACATCATATTCATACTTAAAAAGGGCAAAGAATCCACCTTTAACGAAAATCTCATACATGCAAGCCACTTTTCTTAAGAATCCGAAAGTTTCATGCTTCAAGCTTAACATTTTACATCTAAGATTAAAACTTAGTAACATCTAGCCATTCAAGCACATACTTTCACACACAAGTCATGAATATTTATAGTGTACTTGCCTTTTTAGATCTTAGGCCTTTTTTGAATCTTTGTTGAACAAGAAATGTCTCCTTCCAACCTTTTCCTATCATACACGGTTTTAGCGTAGGGGTATTTGTTAGCCACCTTTCTAAATGCACAATAAAAATTAGCTTGAGGCTTAGATGGTCTTACCAAAGTGATTCTTGAATGGTGAGATGATTCTAACCCACCAAGAAGCCAATATTCCTTAGCCCTTCAAAATTCTTCATCTAGTGACCTCTTGAAGGTCACAGTTTCCACAAAGACAAGGGTATCTTGTGAGCTTTATCATGTAAAACATAAAACCTTCTTAAGGAGTGTAGAGTGCACTCACCTAGACCAAGTTTAAACTTGGATGAATCTCCAATCTCCTTGGTTTAAGTTGCCGTGTTCCTTGAGGGGAGGAGAGGAAAATACCCTTGTTTAATGATATCCTTGAGGAGTTAGTATGGTAGGGAGGATTTAAGAGGCTCTTAACTAAAAGAAGGAGGAAGAAACCCTTTTTGATTAGGAGGGTGGCCGGCGGGTTAATCATGAGGGGAGGGAAAAGCTCCTCATGTTCATGGTCCTCATTTAATGCCTAACCACAATTCACTTTTAGGGTTCCTTAAGAGTCTTGAAGCCACTTATTTGCTTAATAAGGCCTCATGATCGAAGTATAAGTGGGTGCACTTATACTTATATATGTTTAATCTTTTTGTATGTTATCAATGATCATAGCTTACCCCTTTTCCTATCTCACTTCGCATATACTATACATGTATGTGCGTTTAAAGTGTATTTTCAACTATTGTCTTTTTAAATACACTTTTCATGGAACTAAAATTCTTTAGGCCACTATTGCATCATAGGCCGACATCTATATATAAATATGTGACACACATATATCCAATACTACGCACGCGTATATTTTTTTTTGGGAATATTTTTATGTTATTATATTAATTGCCTCACTTTTGGCGGAGGAAAACCTTATTACAAAACCATTTAAAAAACATCATCGTATGAGAATAAATGAAATAACGAGCGTATAATGCCGCATTAAAACCTTGCCAAGTAAAACCACCCTTGTGGATAAAACCTTGGCAAAAGAAAAAAGCGTACATATTTATATGGCTGTCATTGATACAAGAAGACCTATATAAACATGAATTCCACATCTCCATGATTGCATTGTAGAAGACGTGAAAGACTGGAAGGCATCGCCTGTCATTTGAAGTTGGTGATGGATTGTGACTTGAGCTAGATGGATCCTCTTCCACACGTACCTCGCGAAACAGCAAAGAAACAGATAATACAATGGCAATGAACCATGAAATGATAGCATGCGTAATGTCCAGACATATACCCAAGTCGCCCTGGCTAGATGCAAGCCAAGGCGACGACATCATCTGTTTGCCCTGGAATGTGACTGGAGTTCCTCCAAAATTCACCGCCAACGATCCAAAAGCTCTCATGTAACTCACTGGCATCAGGCGCAGGGGAAGTGTTTTCGCAGCCGCAGCGTTCTTATGGCCCAACAGGTTAAAATAACCACAGCATGCACATATGAGGGTAAGAACAGCATTAATATGTATAAGAGAGCAGAACAAAAATCAAACGACCAATAGAGTACAAAGCGTACCGAAACTGCCTGTATCCCATAGGATACAGGCAGTAGGATGAATAAAATGCCAATCCATGTGGAAGACTTAGGGGACGTGCAAATGAGCTGTGGAAAGATCCAAGATAACGGAGCTTCGCACTAACGGTGGGAGTGTATGCGAATTATAAACTTGCGTACAAGGGTGCAGCATTGCATGCTGGGCAAGGTAATGAGCTACCATGTTCGCCTCTCTATAGATATGCATAAAATCCAATTGGTGGAGATATGTCATTGTATGGAGCATGCGAAGATAATAATTTCCATGAACTTGATGTGGTTGCTTAAGACGGGATATGAGCTGAGCGCAATCTGTCTCCAGAATGATTGACCGATATAGCGAAAGAAAATACAATAGCCCAAAAACCGCTGACTGTAGCTTTGCATTTAGAGGGTTACTTGGTGGGAGTCGGAAGGAGATTGCACCTACACAAGATCCAGCATGATCACGCAAAATTGCACCCCCAGAACTATAGTGTCTGCCTACTGCCGCATCTGTATTTAATTTAAATTTACCCATTGGTGGAGTATGCCAACGCACCAACAGAGGGCGCGGTGGCTGAGGCGAAGGAAACCAAGCAAATTTCGGTAGAGAGCCAACCGCCAGTTTCGATCCAACCATCTATTTACTCCAAAGAATTATATCATAGTTAATCGAACCCCGAAGAGTTACCATAGAGAAGGTGTCTTTATCACCATATATCAATGATGCATAAGAACGCCATATATTGTACACAATGACCGATGGAATGACTAATTTTAAAACCCCTGAGAGAGAAGAGAACGAAGACCGATACCACCATGAGAGAAGATATTGGCGAAGATGTAACGATGAAGGAGGGGGACAGTGTAACTCACAAGCAAACTAATGCCAAAGGGAACTTATCCGCGGGCAGTAGATAAAAATGTGATCCACTGTGGCCGATGATTCCTTGCAAAAAGGGCACTGCGTAGGTCGCGAAGCAATATAGGTGCCAATATAATCTTGAAATGGTAAAGCCGAATGAAAAATTCGCCATAGGAAAATTTACATGACAGGTGAATGGTGTTTGAACCAAATAAATTTCGTAGAGAGCTGTGTTGGACTGGATATTCGGCAGACATCATACGCGGAACTCAAAGAAAACTCCCCAGATGTTGTGGGAAGCCAGCTGAGGTGGGCATCCTTGCCCTTAGACTGGGCAAGGCAGAGGGAGTGAATGCGACAAATTATCTTCCAAATAGGCGAGTCAGGTAGTCGAGGAGTATAATCTCCGTGTCGGCCATATTTTGCATGCATATACTTGCTCCATAGGGTAGAATCCTGCTGATATAACCACCATATACGACAATGATAGGCTTGTTGTAAAGCAATTAAATCACGTAGGCCCAGTCCGCCCTCCGCGCGTGGTTTGGTGACGTTGGCCCAAGAAACCCAGTGATGGCGTCGGCCCCAGAGAAAGGACGCCATCTTTCTATTAATGGTTTTGATCACAGACTTAGGAAGAGCACCAGCAGCTAGAATATGTAAAGGAAGGGCCGAGATGACTGCCCTAAGTAAAACCAGACGGCTAGCAGTAGATAGTAAACGTGAATGCCATCCCTGGAGCCGGTCATCTTCATGTTGTAATAATGTAATGCAATAGCGAGAACGATTTATTCCTTTATGCAGATGTGATCCAAGATATCGAAAAGGTAGAACTGAGCATTGCATATTCAGGATAGCCGCAAGCCTTTGCTTCTGATGAGTAGTTATTGTTGCTGATGGAATGAAACTGCTTTTCTGAAATTTGACTTTCTGTGCAGAGGCAGTCTCGTATTGAGTTAAGAAAACATGGAAATGCCGTAGATTTCGCTGAGTGCCCTTTAGAAATACTAATAGATCATCCGCATAAGCCAAATGTGTAATAGTAAAGGGGACTCGTCCAAGGCGGAAGGGCTGTATTGTTCCGGATGCAACTAGTGATTTTAAACCTCTGCTGAAACCCTCAGAAGATAGTATGAAAAGTAAAGGAGATAAAGGGTCACCTTGCTTGACTCCTCTATATGGTCGGAATGATGCAGATGGTTGGCCATTGAACAAAACGGATAATGTCGTAGCACGTAAATGGTTTAAGTTAATGGGACTGAAGAAGTCAGAGAAACCGAATCTACGCAGGAGGCGTTCCAGGTATTCCCAACTTACTCGATCGAAAGCCTTCATCATATCTAGCTTTAGACACATCTGAGAGCCGCCCTTATCAAGCATATGTATCATTTCTCGTGCCATTAAAACCTGCGTGGAAATATCCGAGCCTGGTAGGAATCCAGTCTGTTCGGGAGATATCAACTTGGGAAGCAGCATATTCATACGAGAGGCAATGATTCGTGTACATACTTTGCTCATAAAATTTGTAAGACAGATTGGGCGAAAATCACTGAATGTTGTGGGTGATTGTTTCTTAGGGATCAGGGTGATTAAAGCACTAGCCATGACTGAAGGCTGAGGAACGCCAAGGAAAAATTCTTGCACTGCTTTAAGCACATCGATATGTATAATTGACCAGCAAGAACGATAGAACCTACCATTGAATCCATCCGGGCCTGCTGCACTTTGAGGGTCTAAATGCCAAACTGCCGCTTTAACCTCATCTTCCATAGGCAGTTGTGTGAGTATAGCATTATCATCGGCAGATAAGAGGCGCGGGATATGGCATAGGATAGCATCATAATTATGAGTGGTCTCACGAGCAAATAACGATGTATAAAATCTCACTGCTTCATCCTGTATAGACGTAGGTGTGGTGCATAAGTCCCCAGTGGCGGAATTTATTTGTTGGATACAGAGATTCAGTCTTCGCCCCTTCACAATAGAGTGATAATAGCGCGTGTTAGCATCACCTTCTTTGAGCCACCGTACACGTGCTTTTTGCTTCCAAAAATGTAATTCATATGTAGAGGCTTGTTGATACTCAGCTTTAGCTTTATGATACTCCATCCGATTCTCAGTTGAAGGGTTCGCATCCCAGGTGCGTTCGGCTTGAGTGATATTCGAATCTGCTTGCATGAGATTAGTAAATATATCGCCAAAAATGTCTTTGTTCCAGCGTTGAATGTCCTTCCTTAGCCGTGATAATTTCGTGTAAAAACCGTACATTCCTCTTGTGGTAGGATAAGATGTCCATGCATTCTTCATATAAGTATGAAAGTCTGGATGTAAAAGCCATGAATCTAAAAACCGAAAAGAGTGGCGACCCGATGATAATTGCTGCCGACATATGAACAATAAAGGTGAGTGATCCGACGAAGCACGTGATAAATGCATGAGCTGCATATCATCAAATACATCTTGAAAAGACGAATTCACAAATAACCAATCTAATCTCCTGTGAACTCGTCCAAGTCCCCTACCATCAACCCATGTGAAATGCGGTCCTTGAAACGGCAGGGCCATCAATAGACAGGAGTCTATACAATCATTGAAATCATGTAAAGACGTGAGAGAGGGGTGTGATCGACCATCATGATCATCCAACGCACGAAAAGTATTGAAATCCCCTCCAATCATCCAAGGTAAAGTAAGGTTTTCCAAAAAGGCACATAAGGAATGCCATAGTGATCGCCGTAAATAGGTAGTGTGTTTGCCGTAAACCACCGATAAAACAAATGTCATCTGAAGGGGCCGATAAAGCAGGGTAAAATGAACCACCTGTTCTTGATCCTGTGCATCAATCAATTGAAAATGTGAGTCACGCCAGAAAAACCAAATACGCTCCGACTGAGAGGAATAATGCTGGGGAAAACCAAGGTCCAAAGCAAAGCGGGTAATACTAGAAGGAGAATGCTTTGGTTCTAACAAAGCAAGTAAATGTAAATGATGAGCATGTATCAAATGATGAAGTCTTGGCATAGAGGCGCGCATGCCTCTTACATTCCATATTAAAACATTCATTGAGAAAGGGCGGTGTCACTTCCCTGTATGGCGCGAGAAGCACTACGTGTGAGAATAGTAGAAGGTGGCAGTGGGGGCAAATCTTTCCTTGGGCGACGCTTGCGACGAGGAACAACAGGTATAAATTCTGCAGTCTCCGTGGTTTCCTGTAATCTGGAGATCAAAGTATCCAGGGATGGTGATGGGGGAATTAACTGCATCCGCCGAACCACCTCCTTAGGAATATCCGATATGATTGAAGGTTGATCAGCATCGGGCAAGTCATTATCTGAAGTATGACCCAGATCACCCAGATCAGTATTGTTCTGCGATGGAGGATTTTCTGCCTCGACTGGATCATCAGCATGCAAATCATAGATGTGATCTTGGGAAGGCACCTCACTAGGAGCTTCAGAGAGGAGTATGTCACACGGTGCCGCAGATTCTTTTCTAGTAGGAATGTCGGCTTGGGGTGCTGCCAAATTCTGGGAAGGAAATGTGAATGATGGCTCTGATAAAGGCGCAGGAACCTGCTTCTTTTTCACCGGAGACCATCTTTTTGCAGGCGGACGAGGAGGTGGAGGCGACAGTGAGGGCGGCAGTGGGGGCGGCACTGTTGCTGTAGTTTTCGTAGAACATGAGCCAGTGGCATGGCCAAGCCTGTGACAAACGGTGCAAAACTGCGGAAGGTCCTCATACACAATGTACTGCAATATAAATCTCTCCTTAGCCTGCAGATAGATATTTTGTGGCAATTCTTGAGAAACATCAACCTCGACACATACCCGAGCAACTGATGGCTGTAGCCCTTCTGTTGTTGCCACGTCTAACTTGATTGGAGAACCAATCGGACGCACTATCTCAAAGATTGCTTCTCGTCGATGGAGATGAATCGGCAGCCCAGGGAAGGCGATCCAGATAGGGACAATGGGAACATCAGTTGTGGGATCAATCCACCGTCCATTTCGTGATACGCATATGGCATTCCGAAATTTGCCATGATCGTCGATAAAAACATCGCAAGTAATCAGCCTGATTTCAAAAATTCATCAAGATATGTGATTGATCAATGAGCGTAATACGCAGATCATGATGAAATCCTATTTTTTCAAAAATCTCCCGAATAACTTTCAACGGAGGACGACCATACCAGAAAGTACCTACCAATGAGTATTTGAATGGAGCAGCGAGGGCACAATCTCAGAATCCTCGAAATCAATCAATGGTAATCCTTTATATCTTGAAACTATTTTTGGTGAGATAGATATCTTCTGTGGAGAAGAATCACCCGAGACTATCGCAGCGAATGACGGTGAAGGTACGGCCGCCATTGGAGTTGCAGGGCAAAAGAAAGCAGTTGATCGTGATCAGAGAGTGTCCGGTAGTTTGGATCGAAGGAAACGGAACGAAGGTGAATTAAAAACCGACGGCGGCAGCGGCTATCGCCGCAGGGCAGCCTGCGATCGCCAGAGAGGGTTCGCCGTCGACATCACAACGCATGCGTATATATATACATGAATATATCGTGTAAACATGCTTTCCACAAGAATGGAAGTTATTAAACCAAAAGTGGCTAAGTGTTAGTGGTGAAGTCCTCTTGGTTCACCCCAATGGAAAACCGGCGGTTAAGGGTCTACCCCAAAGCTTATTTACTCCCTAATCATTATACCCTTTCTTAATTCTTAAGCTACTTTTTACAAAGTTTCTATGGTGGTTTAAGGGACCATCATGGGTTACCCATGGTTTAATTCTGGTGGTTAGGGCATATTTAGTAGCTCCATCATGCTTGAATCACTTTTTAGAATGTTCAATGAAAAAGGTTACTAGGTAGTTAAAGAAAATGGTAAAATTTGACCCTTAATTCCCTAACCCCATGCATCCTACGTTGCTAAGGGGACCTCTAGTGAGTCACACATTCTTACCACAACATTATATTATGACTACATCATGCATAACTATTTACATTGTTGCTTTAATAAGCAATTAAGGAGTGTAGTTAGTCTTTTTAGCAAAAAGGTGGTCTCCTTAATGCTCCCTCTACCCGGCGGCTTAATGGGGGAAAAGGAATATTTTTCCTTTTTTTTGCTTTTTAAGTCTCATTTAGTAGATCACTAAATGCTAGAATAACTTCCCATGTTTTCTAACCAGAGTTAGTTGCTTGTAGTAAAAGAAATTCCACTTTAATATCCCCAAAGCTCTATGCCAAAATTTATGAGTACTCTTGGGAGGGAAAGCTATCCTACATGCTTCATAATTCATACTTGGGGTAGTATACTATTTTCCTTTAGTATCGAATAAACGTTGGTAATTCCTAAAATATTCTCCTTTAGAAATATCGTTCTACTGCATCACCTCATACTAGCCCTGGATACGGTGCTATTTTTGGTGGGGTACAACATCAGTCACCCACAATTTAGGCCAAATTTGTGGAGATTTCAAATTCAATTCTTTTAAGCACATGGAGCGCCTATAGCATCAGCCATTAGATCTTAATATACACTATATTTTGTGATTATTATGTGTGACATATCATATATGACATGTGCAAGAAGTTTGAATTTAATCAGAGAAAAATCGTGTAATCGACGAAAGTCAAAAATTCGGTTTTCTACGAACACAACACATGGAACGTTTTTTGGCATGAGTTGTAACATGTATCTAGACACTTTTTACACATTCAAGACATGTTAAATTGTTCTAGAAAATTCAAATTAAGGCTTCTCTTAAATGGTTTAAGTAAAAGTGAATCTAGTTATGTCCCAAATTGTTCTAGTGCTCAAGAATGTGGAGGTGTCTAGAAATGAAGCATGAAGGAACTAGTCAAGTTAAAGAGTCTAAGATCAATATGCTTATGTCTACTCTTGAATCCTTTAAATTATTGCCAAATGAATCTAATGTTGATATGGATTTGAGATTGACTAACATCTATAATTCTGTCGAGTCTCTTGGAAAGGTGTTCTCAACACAGGAATAAGTGCAGAATATCTTGGGAAACCTCCCATCCGAATGGGATCCCAAAGTGGTTGCAATTGAAGAAAGTAAAGAAACAAAGTCAATAAAAATGAAAGAATTTATCGAACTCTAAAGTTATATGAAAACAGACTCACTCTAAGAAAATCTGAATCAACTTCTAAACAAGGTAAGACCATAGCTTTTAAATCAAATAAATACGTCTCTACCTCTTCTGATTGCATGGATGATAGTGACACGGATTATGATAATGAAGATCTAATCGTGTTGGCTAAAGGATTAAGAAAGTTCATGAGACAGTCTTTTAAAAACAAAACTAAGCCTACTTCATCTAAAAACAATAAAAATAAGAATAGTGATAAAGAATTCAACTGTTATAATTGTGGAAGACTTGGAGACATCTCTTATCACTGCCCGAACAAGAACTCAAACAAAACTATAAACAAAAACCATGACAAAGAATGAACAAAATCTAGACCCATCTCAGTACCTAAACAAAAGAATACAAGAAGAGCCCTCAAATCATCTACATGGAGTGATTCATCTGATTCTGAAAGTGAAGAAGCTGAAGAGAAAACGGCTCAAGTATGCTTTGCAATCAAAGCATCCAATAAGGTAAATTCTGATTCTGAACCTTTTGACAATGATTTGTTTGGTCAATATCTTAAGTTATGTAAGTTTACTAAGATTCTTGCAAAAGAAAAGAAACGCTTAATTGAAGACAAGAAATTGTTAGAATCTTATAACAAATCTTGTATCTCAATTAAACGATTCAAAAGAGGAGTCGTCTAGTTTGATTAACTCATTGATATCTGAAATTGAATCTTTGACATCTGAAAATATTGTAATGAAAGCCGAGATCTCAGATTTGAGATCAAAAAATGCAGATCTAGAAAAGACATTAAACGATTTGATACATGAACTCGCATGTTAGATTGTCTCATCTTTTCTCAAAAGCATGAATCTGACAAAACCAGATTACGGTACAATGAAGATAATCGAGTACAACGCAAATCTAAATATTTTGTTTTATTTTCATCTAAGCAGCCACATGTATTTAACACGATTGTAAAGCCTAAGAAGGCAACAACACAAACTAGCGAGTCACTTATTCTATCTGATCGTACTATTTTTTTCATCACATGAAAAGTATAATCACGTGCCATATAAATATGGAAGAAAACTGTTGATTTACATGCGACATTCATATCTTACTAATGCATCTAGATCACGTACCTTGCATGCAAACCAAAATGCACATCGAAGTCGAAATTCATTCTATTTCTACAAAGTAGGGTTCGGCCATTATAGGCCAAATAGGAGTGGTCACGACATGTTCTATATTCCTTCTTCATCTTTTCTCTCATCTTTTGTAAGACCAAGAAAGATTACCCAAGTTTGGGTACCAAAAGGTACTCTTGCAAATGATTGAATCACTAACCCTAAAGGACCCAAAGTAAAGGGTACCTAAATGATTGTTACACTTTGCAGGGATCATATAAACCAAAAGATGTAGCAAACAAGTGGTTTCTTGAAAATGGTTATTCAAGACACATGACGGATGATCTAACCTCTTTTTGAAATTAAATAAGGTTACAAAAGGAGGATCCATATCCTTTGGGGATGACAACGAAGGTAAAATAATTGGAAAAGGCACAATCGAAAATCCAAGTACCCTTCAGATTTCCAATGTATTCTTAGTAAGAAACTTGTCCTATAACTTGCTTAGTATTTCACAAATTCTTGATAGCAGTATTGATGTGAATTTTTCTCACCCATACTGCAATATGGTTAATAAAAAATGGAGAAATAGTATTAAGAGGAAAAAGAGAAGGAAATATTCTTACATTATCTATGGATGATATGTTAGATGCAAAAGTAAAGTGTTTTATGTCAAATGAACCGAATGTGAATTTATGACATAGAAGTAAATAGCATACATGATGAGCATGACACACTAGAAATGCATGAACACTTAGAACCGCATAGAAAATAATCAACCAAGATGGCATAGAGATCAACCACACGACCTCACAATAGGTGACATATCTCAAGGTGTACGACCACGCAGAAGATAGATCAAGATGAAATTAATAAATTTTTTGCCATGATTTCTGAAATAGAACAAAAGAATGTGCATGATGCTTTGAATGATTCTTCTTGTATTGATGCATGAGTCTTTGTATAAATTGCTTTTTATTGCTTTTGCTTCTAATTGCATTTTTATGTGATTTACAAAATAAAGGGGGAGAAAGCATGATTTAAAGGGCGATTGACTTAAGTGGGAGTTTAAGGGGGAGATTGGCTTAAGGGGGAGCATGACTTAAAGGGGAGTTTTGAAATTCAAAATTTTGAAATACAAGTTATGAATGCATGATTGTAGGGGGAGTGAAAATGACACATCCAAATCATGACTAGAGGTTTTTGGCAAATCATCAAAAGAGAGAGAAGCGGCAGTAGACATCACACACACCTTTTATCATTGTCCTGTCATAACGCAAATTTGGGTACAATTGGAAACTGTTTTCCGCGGTCCTATGCCCAGCGCTAGAACATTTAAGCTTTATTTATGTAGATGGTGGACAAGTGCAAACAGAGGTACTATGTTTGGTCACCTTGCGGTAGCTGTTCCACTGATTGCATCCTGGATAATATGGAAAGAGTATGCAGCGATATATTTTGGCGATTGCAGTAGATTAACGGAAGGGATACGGCAGGGTATTTACACATGGTGTATGTCTGCCTCGGGTGCCAAGCACGCTAAGTCAATTCCTTATTTGATTGCACTCCATTATTCGCCCCCACTGCTAACAAAACAACTCAAAGTGTTGAGATGGCAGCTTCAACCGTCAGGTAAACTCAAATTGAATGTCGATGCAACAGTTGGAAGAAAATCGTCGGCAGCGGGAGCAATATTACGTGACGACGCTGGGCAACTAGTGCAAGCCATTTGCTTTATGTTGCCTATCTTGCCTCTTATGAACGCAGAACTACAGGCTGTATTGTTTTCCCTTATATTTTTTGGCACGCAAGGGTATATACATCTGGACGTAGAAGTAGACTGCAAAGAGTTGGTGCGCTTAATAAATCGATCAAATGTTGTATCCTGCCGCCTTCGATCAGATTTACTACGGCTGCGCTTACTCCTCTCCGCCGTGCACGCCACATTATCTTTTGGGCCAAGGGAGATAAATTCTGCGGCACACTATCTATCACAATATGGTATCATGCATGGCCAAAAATATGTCTTCACTCGGCCAGATTCTTTTCCGACACTTGTGCGTGGCAGCATGCAGACGGACATCCATACTGCATATGTTCGTATCTAAGACTCATCGCTGGAGCGTTTCTCTTTTGCCCGCCTGCATCATACAGATGTGGGCGGTTGGGTACGTTTATATCATTACTTTAGTTGCATTTCTTCTACATCATGCTAGGATACTAATGTTTGCTGCTCTTAAAATGCTGAGGCGCTTATCTGATACATTTGCATCCGTCGCCGGTGCACTGGCGGACCAGAATCTGCTCGTACTTCTGTTGCCCGATACCAGCTTGGTTTCGGGCAACCTAGGTAAAACTTCCACGCTCTTGTTAAGGCTGCCTTTTCCACCTTATATCGCCAATTCAAATATAACACAATGTCTACTGTTTGCTGCTCTTAAAATGCTGAGTTGTCTATCTGCTACAATTGCGCCCATCACTGCTACAATGGCTGATCAGAACCTGTTCGTACTTCTGTTGCCCGATACCTTCTTGGTTTCGGGCAACCTAGGTAAAATTTCAATACTATTTTTCATGCTAACGTTTCCACATCATGTATGCAATACAAATATAACACAAAATCGGCTTCCATTCTTCTGTTGCGAGGCTATTCGGTGGATGGTCAACAACAACAGTCATCTTTCATCTACAAGAATTTCCAGATATCACGTAGAACACCCGTATTGTTTATATAGTCTATTGTTAGATAAACATTTGGTTATATCGCTGTCACAAATTTTAATTGTATTTATGTTATTGTTTTGCATAGTTTGGGAGAGTCTCACGCCATAGAAATATGATTCATGTAACCACGGTATTCCTCCGCCACAAGTGAGGGTATATAATTAATAAAATACCTGGACGGTACCGTCCGTCCTTCACCTAAAAAAATATATATATTTATGAAGTAGTAATTTATTTAATAGCCTCACTTATGGCGGAGGAAAGCCATATTACAAAAGAGTCAGTGTATGAAAATAAATGAAATAAAGAGCTAATAATTGCCAACCTCCAATCATATATGATATGCCGCATTAAAACCTTGCCACACACACACACACACACACACACACACACACACACACACACATATATATATATATATATATATATATATATATATATATATATATATATATATATATATATATATAACGAAAAAGGATGACTGGGCTCTCTCTACGCCGTCGCTATGCTCTCTCTTCTCCTATCTTCTAACCCTTTCTTGTCGGCATCCTAACACTCACCACAATGGCGACACAGCCGTTGACTTCCCAACCTCCAGCGATCTCATCCGAAACAGTTTCGGCGCCGCCACAGAAAACTTATGCTTCATTGTTCACGACGCCTTCGACGATCATTGCACCGAAACATGTTCAAAAGTTCAAGGACAGTCCAATGATCTCGTTCAAGGAGGAGGAAATCCAATCCTTGGCTGCACTATATCGATTTACGTTAGTGGAAACTTTCTGGTATGGACGTCCTCCGTTGGCGACAATTCGATTGGCAGTCGATCGTATAGGTTTTTCGGGTGCCGTAAAAATTGGTTTGCTCGATGCTGCACATATTCTTCTTCATTTCGATCATGAGCAAGATTACCTCCGCTGTTTTACTCGTCAAAGTTGGATGATATCTAGAAAACACATGCGCATCACGAAATGGACGCCAGACTATAATCCGGCGGTCAAAGTGCCCATTGTCTCTGTGTGGGTTCCTTCCCTGGATTACCTATCCATTTTCATATGAAAGATGCCCTTTTTCAGATCACTCACATGTTTGGTATGCCTATGAAGCTTGATGCTGCAACTACTGCGCCATTCGTTCATCCCTAGCCTGCATATGCGTTGAGCTAGATATATAGAAAAAACTGTCGTAGAGGGTGTATATTCAGGGTTCTTCACAGGTAATAATGCGACAACTAGACTATGAAGGCCTGCCTTCATACTGCACTGGCTGTTATCGACTGGGCCATCTTCTAGTCGACTGTGGAATGTCGAAATCAAATTTACCATAGCAGCACGATCAGCCTCTCAAGCGTCGCTCTCAGACAGATGAGGATAAAAAGCAGCGATGGACGCCCAAAAAGAACCTGCCTAAATCGGTTCCAATAGATGAAGAATTGGATGCGACTGTGGCACTGCCTGTACCTACGTCAATACCACCTCAAGTAATCCAAATGCCTTCGCCCTCTCGAATCGCTCAGCCGCCCTCGCCTGATATTTGTGCGGTCGACTCTGTTTCAAATGTGCAAGATATATCGCGCTTGCGGGCTGGATGATTGCATACTGGGTGATCTTTCAGCTAACCCAGACACGTCCACTTTTTCAGATAGTTAATTGAATCTACCGCTAAATGTAGATCAACTTGATGCGCAAGATCGAGATATTTATGGCACGATGGCAAATCTCTTTTAGGCAACTTTTCTAGATACTAGTCGACCAGTGGCACCTCACACTGAAACCTCGGTTGGTCAGGATATTTGTGGCCCGCCAAGAATATTGCGACGAGTTCATCACGCAGCACAAACCTCACCAAGGGTAACAAGGTTACATGTCGCTCATCTCTCTAATTCATTTGATGCTCTTCCATAATGAAGATGTTAATGTGGAATGTAAGAGATATACGTACCTCAGTGAATCGGATATTATCACTGGTTAAGCGCTATCCTGTGCATGTATTAGTAGTTATAGAGCCCAAGGCTAGGGCTTCATCGTTGGTGTCGTATAGATTACATTTTGGTTTTACAAAAGCTTTATCTGCTTGTGATGATCATTTGTTTTTTTTGGAAGGAATCACTGTTATCTTTGGAGGAGGAACGTCTGGAACAGCAAAACTATTCCCTAAAAATGAAATGGTTGGCGTCCGGAGATATATTTTGGTTCACAGCACTTTATGGAATGCATTCGTTCTCAGCTCGACGGCCCCTTTGGGCAGATCTTCAACTACTTCATACTACGCTGACTGCTCCCTGGCTAGTGGGTGGAGATTTTAACACGTTTCGATCTTTGGACGAACATAGGGGTCGATCATCACCAATGTCACGTTCTTTACAAGATTTCAATGACTGTATATCTGCATGTGATTTGCAAGAGGTAACATTTTAGGGATCTTCTTATACATGGTGTGATGGGCGTGGTTTAGGTCATGTATGGCGCCGTCTAGATCGTTATATTTGCTCTTCCAGCTTCTTGGATTTGTTTCCATTTACACAATCGTAGCACATAGCGAGGGCAACATCAGATCATTCTCCGATTTATTTAACATGTGATTTTGATGCGTTTGTTCAGCACCAGTGGCAATCCTTCCCAACAGTTGGAGGCATATGGGGTTTTTTAGATAAGCTCCGTCGTTTAAGATATCATTTAAAAAAGTGGAATAAGGAGGTTTTGGGCAATATTTTCGATGCGGTAGTCAGGGCTGAGGAGGAGGTGCTCCACCAGGAGAGCATCTACGATTCTTCTCCATCTGAGGCCGCGAGAGTTGTATCATCAAAGTGTTGCACAGTTGTGGCTTGTGCTGACACGGGCTTTTCTTTATTGGAAGCAAAAAGCAAATATTAAATGGCCCAAAGAAGGGGATGCAAATACCTCTTTCTATCATCAAACGGTAAAGGATAAGAGGCGTCACCTCTGTATTCACAGGATCTTACGACAAGATGGAGTTGAGTGTGTGTTAAGTGCGGATATTGAAGCCGAGGCAGTGAATTATTTTTCTCGCCTGTTTTCAGCCAAACCGGTTGTTGCCGAAGATTCAATTCTGCAACATATACCATCGCTGCTAACGAAAGAAGACAATACCATGCTGTAGGCAATGCCAACTATGCAGGATGTACGTACGGTCGTGTGGGACCTCAGCCCGACCAGTGTGGCAGGTCCAGATGGGTACCCAGGTTCTTTCGACAGATATTTTTGGCAGGCTATAAATACTGATGTCTTTAAGGAAATTCGGGAATTTTTCTTAGGAGTCATGATGCCTAAGCAGGTAGCTTCAGCCACTATAACTCTTATCCCTAAGGTGCCGAATCCTCATACTTTTACAGACTTCAGGCCCATACGATTGACAAACTTTCTATCCAAAGTGGTAACCAGATTTATATCTACTAAGCTCGCTGGATTATTGCCCAAGCTCATCTCTCCGGAGCATGCAGGATTTATGAAAGGAAGGGGTATCACGGAACAAATACTCTTAGCCTAAGAAATGGTGCATGTGCTAGATAGTCGGACTAGAGGTAGTCATGTTATGATTAAATTGGATATGGCTAAGGCATTTGACCGCGTCAGTTGGCGATATCTTGGTCTTCTCCTGCGCAAACTCGATTTTCACTCCAAGCTTGTTCGTATCTTAATGAATAATTTAAGTGCCACTCGGTGTTCGATTCTTCTAAATGGCAAATAGATATGTTTCTTTTTTGTGGGACATGGTGTGAAGCAGAGGGATCAGAACGTGCACGTTGGCTTGGATTCAGAATTGCTTTTCTTAAATAGGCTTAGAGGCATATACCTTCTAATGACAGCATTGGCAGCAACATTGCCTAACTGTGCAGGCTTGGGGTGTGAGCTTTCCATAGCAGCCCCTTTAGTTGAGGGGGTGGAGCTCATCATAAATATCAAAAGTCATCCCTACAATCTCAGCTTTAGTTATACGATCATTATCCAAATACATGTTGTTGCTTACTGTATGTTTCCCTATGTGGATTCGAAGCCTTGGCTTTGATACCACCTGTAACGCCACGCTCGGGACTAGTGTCTCGGCAAGGTACACCTGCCGTACTCAGCTACGAGAAGTACAAGGAGTTGATGACATTCATATATGCATGTCGACATAAACATGTATCGAAATAGCGGAAGCATTATAAAATGTACAAAGCGTAATTGACATGCGTTACAATAAAATAACTAAATCCGAATACATCTGAAATACTGTCAGTACAAAAGATAGTGATACAAGTATGGGAAAAATATAGGTACACACTACAATATCTGGGCCCAAAAACTCCTCATTGGTTACCTACCCTCGTCTCATTATCGACAGTGTCCAAATATAGCTCTCGAGCTTCTACAAGATGGTGAATAAAGGGAATGAACGATAACAAATCGCCCAACAAGTATTTCTGCCCAGGTTCGTCATGCGAATCATGCATGGGAGACGGAGTAATAAAGTAAATACAGTAAAGTAATGAACATAACGCGTCACCATTTCACAAGCTACAACGATAGACAATAAAATAAATTAAACATCATATAATCATATATAGCGCGGAAATGAAATCACAGAAGACGTTACATCATTTTCATGTTTCCTTATTCATTACTCATTCAAAAAAGCTTTTAACCCATGTCCTATTGCTAAACTCATTTTCTTATGTCTATTTCATGAATCATACTCCATCCCTTCATCTTAAGCTCCACTGGTGTTCTAAGCATGAAACCGATTAAGTGACTCAGCTTTCGTGTATATGCTCGTATGAAGATGTAACATGAATCATTTTCTAGAAACATTTCAAAACCTAATATTTTCGTAACCATCATATCAAACCTGTCTTAAAACATGGGCATAACATTTTTTCGTCATACACGAATGGTACCACATGACCCACCGACCGATTCCCCATATAGTCTTATGTACAAGATATGAATCCCAGTGGTCCAACCATGGTGTTACATCATATGTACATAGATATTACAGTAACACATTATGGCAGAGATCTTGGGTCCCATACGGCGGTGTTACACTCGGCCAAAACATAAACATACATATGCCCCATGACACCAACCTCTCACCAAGGTTCCAGTTTCGTGTGGCGCATCGTGTAACTGTACACATGTTGCTCCTGATATCCTCTCTATTACACTCAATGTCAGGCTGGCCTCCAATCATCATAACATATGCTGTAAAAACAGCGAACCATATCATTGTGTAACATATGATGTTCAAACAGAATCGTATAACTGTGTCTCAGAATTAGTTGACTCGTGATACAGTTCGTTCAAAATCCTTTTAAAATGTATCACGTGACAAAAACAATTCCATGAAATATGTCGCGTAAAATTATTTTAAAACATTTCTTCTGATAAAACGTTTCGAAAAAGCATGTTGTACGATAAAACATTTTTGTTTCAAAAGTTCATTATGTTTATGCATGCATGTATGCTCGATTTTGGCTCGTTTTTCCTATCTAAAATTTCATCACTTGTTTATTCCAACTTAATTCATGTTCCATGTCTTGAACTTCACTAAAATCCTATTTATACCCCTTCCTAAGTCTCACGGTTTTGGGTCATCAAAACAGCCCACACTTGGCTCAATCTACTAATATCATCATCATCATAACTTGTCTAATTTTCATACTATTTCATGGCTTCTTAAATCAGCTCATTTTGGTCATGTTACATACTACCATTTTCTTAATTTCTTTATTTAACGTATCATTTCTATAACACCTCAATTAATATGTCATACACACATTTTTAGGTACATATATCATTGTAAATACCAAACAACTTTGTTGGTCATTGAATACCTCCACTTGACCGAAATACACATTTGCCATTCAACCCGTTTTTTCTCTGATGGAGTATCATCCTTTTCTTAATTATACATATTTAACATGTTATTCATTGAACCATTTTTATATTGTCTCAAACACCCATTTTAGATACACATCATCAAACATTTTCAAGACATCTTCATTTGTGTACTTACACACATTCTTTGGCCGCATATATATGTATATATATAGACATGTAATAACTTTTTCATCATTTAAAACATATTTCCTATGCATGTATGTGTGTAGATATGGAAACACTCATTTGGAATTTTCATGTGTGGGTAGGCCGAAAGGTAGGAGGCCTTCCCTACTCAAATTTCACCACTTAACATATTAACATATTAAGATTGTGAACATGCAACTTAGTGTGGTGAAATATGGCATGCAACATACATATACTACACACTTCTCTTCATGATCATGTTTTATACTCTTTATTCCAACATGTTTATACTCATGCATGTTTATTTCCATCACAATCATAATATAAGAATCATGATCATGATATGATGCAATTCTCATGCAAATACATATAAGGCTTATATCTATCTTATATTTGACATGCAAGACATTTTTCATTTCATCATAATCATAAGTGTACACATAATTAAGAATTACACCAAGATCATCACATAAATGACATGCAATCATACTTTTACAAATCCATGGTAGAAAAATCCTTTGAACATATGCATGCATGATCCAAGTTTGCATATGAACATAGATGATATATTTTGAACATGCATGAAGAAACCAAGAAGAACACTTGCCTTTTTCCTTTGAATATTAGAGTTAAAATAGAAGAGATCTCTTCTTTTCCCTTGCTTGGCAACACATTGCCTATAGGCCATTAAGGACGGAAAATTTGGTCATTTTTTAAAGGATGTATATCTAGAAAGTTCTATGGTCACACTTACTATAGTCTCAACTTTGGAAGTCCTTGAGGTTTCCCATTTTTAAACTTAGGAGACCTCTTCCTTCCCTTTGAGTAACTTTCAGCCTAGCGGAAAATGAAGGAGAAGGTTGAACATTTTAGGTGGTGAATGGAAGAGAAAATGATTAGAAGGGATGATGTGGTTCTTACCTTAAGGATGCTTACTCTTGTTGAAGAATTCTTCTTTTCTCTTCTACCTAGTGGCCACGGGTTGGGGTGGTTTTTAGGAGAAGATTAAAGTTTGAAGGAGACTTGAGAAAAATGAAATTATCTTGAAGTGCTTTGGAGTGGAGAGTGAAGATTCAATTGTTGGGGCGGTGAGGTGAGAGAAAATGAATTTTATTCTCCTATCCCTTGTCTTGGACGAGATTTCAAGGTATGAGTGGAGGAAATTTGATGGCTTGGAGATTGCTAGAAAGGGAGAGAATGTAATATTGGTGACTGGAGAGAGAGTTGTAAAAAGAAATGGAAGTAGTGGATGAAGTGAAATGTTTTCTCCTTTTTCCTTAGTGTTGGCCGAGAATATGGATGGAAAAGGAGTGAAAGAACTTTCTTATCATGTCTTGGGGTGGAGAGGAGAGATGATGAATATTGTAAGTGTTGCATGAAAGATAATTGAAAGAATGATGTGGGAGAAAAGAAGAACTGGTGTGTGGGGAATCTTCATCATCATACTTCCTAGGAAGAAGAATAAAGTGATGGGAGAAAGATTGCATGGAAGGTTTGAATGTGTCTTGAAATGTGAAAGATGAAAACTCAAAAGTTTTCTTGGAGTGAAAAGAGTTGTTTTGTATTGAGGGTGTAAAAATGAGGAATGTTTTCCCTTCCCCCATTGCTTGAGGCCGAGATTATAAGGAGAGAGATAGTAGAAGAATCTTTCGTTGTAAGAATTGCATGGAAGGAAGAAAATGAAATGAAGGTAGAGATAACTTGCATGAAGAATCATTGGTGGGAAGTGGAGGGTGTAAGAATTGCATGTTAGGGGGTTAGTTTAAGAAGGTGAACTTGTAAGAGGGTTTTTACTTGTCTTTCTTGCATGGGATATCATGATGGAAAGAATAAGAAATAGTTATATTTGGAAGTTGGAAAAAGGAATAAAGTGGAGCATGCATGTATTTTGGTTGGTTGAAGGTGGAAGGTTCTTAGAAGAATTCCTTCGTTCCTTTTTTCCTTAGTGTTGCAAAAATTTAATGGTTAGTGGAGGAAGAATTTCATCTTTTTGTTGGGTTGGGAAGAGAGGGAAGTGATGTGTGGAAGATTGCATATTGTATGGTTGGGTGGAAAATTGGAATTGTAAGGAACTTTTTTTACTTTTCTTACATGGTAAATGATGGCAAGAATAGGAAATGTTATGTTTAAATATTGAAAGAAAATGGAGGCGGTGGGTAAAAATACATGTTGTATAAGTGGTGGAGGGAAAATATATGTAAGAGAAGAATGAGATGGTGGAGTAAAATGGAAGACAATTTCTTGTCTTGCTTAGAAGGGTGGATGGTCAAGTGGGTATTTGTGGTTAGAATAGGACAAAATAAGCATAATACAGAAACTGTCCAAGACAGAAGTTCGTTGAAGCATTTCATCGAGCGGTTTGTTAATTACGTCGAACACTTTACTAGAGCTCAAATTCTCCCTACTCTTTATATCAATTTAAGTTGTAATTATGTAGGTGTATAGCTTAAACACGTTCTAGAGGATGATCATCAATTTGGTGGTTAATTAGGAGATTCACACATTTATTTTTCCCGGACAACTAGCCGTTGGAGGCTATTGCTGTCATGGGTCTGGCTAGCCATTGCAACTTGTGTATATATCCCCCCTCCTCTTTATTTGAATATAACAAGTGTTGTTTCATTTTTCTGTTGTGTTTAAGTGTTATTTTTCTATAAGGAATCAGAGCCAACGGCTCATTTGAGTGTTTATGATCAGAAATTTGAAATTCCTACCGTTCATCATTCTCTTCTTGAGCTATCTTCTATTACTTTTGAAATTATGAAACTGAGCTGTCATCTGCACGCTCCTCTTGTTATTTGATCAATACATTTGTTTATTAAGCAATGGAATATGTTGGAAATGAAGCACCATCAGATGTTAGACCTATAGCTGGTCCTATGGGCTCATCTGGAATTAACTCCAATCCAAGCACCATTGATGCAATGCCTATTACCATAACTCATCACAAGCTCAATGCTAGTAATTATTTGGCTTGGTCTAGAGCTGTAAAAATGTTCATAATGGGCAAGGGGAAGGAAGAGTACCTCAAGCCTAATGCTGAAGTTCCTGCAGAAACTGATCTGCAGTTCAAAGTTTGGAATGTTGAGAATGCCGTGATTATGGCATGGTTGACTGGGTCTATGACCACTGAAGTAAGCAACAACTTTATTCTTTATGATTCTGCCTCTGAAATATGGGTAGCACAACAGGATATGTACTCCAAAGTGGACAATATCCTTGAATTCTATGAATTGTATGTCATGCTAAATGACATCAAGAAAGGGGATTCCCCCTGTTAATGTGTACTTTGGCCAGCTAAAGCAAGTCTGGCAACAGATTGATGTTTATGAAATCCACAGATGGCCTAGTCAAGAGGCTGACATGATGCACAAAGTCATCAGGAGACAAGGAGAATATTCAAATTCCTAGGACGCTTGAACAAGGAATTTGATGCTATACGAGGAAGGATTCTTGGCACTAAGCCTCATTCCTTTATCAATGCTGTATTTTCTAAAATCAAACAAGAGGAAAGAATAATCTATCCGATACTAAGTAGAGCCGAGGTCATTTTGGCCATTTTCACTAAACCATTCAAAGATATCTATTCTAAGGCTGTCGCGCTTAGACTATAAAAGGATTTAATGCAGGTCGTGTTCCACGAGTTTAGCACCTTGGATTTTCGAATGACTTGTTAATTTAATTAAATGGCTAAATGCGTACTTTGGAGAAGTTTTGGGATTTTCTAACGTCTTATAAAAATGCATCTGGACAGTTAGTTAACTACCATAAAAGCCAAGTAGTGGTGGGAATGGGAGTCTCGGGGGTGGCGGCCTTGCAAGCTCTGGGTATGTGATTGGCATCTCTCTCGATTAAATATCTTGGTGCATTTCTATATACAGGCATCAACATATCAAGGTATTGCACATCTCTACTCGATCATTTTGATGCTAAGTTATCATCCTGGTCGTCTAAGTTGCTCTCGATGACGGGCAGAATGGTACTGATAAAGCATGTCCTCAACTCAATGCCAATTTATATTATTTCAAGTTCCCGCTTACCAAAGAGTGTAATTGATATCTTAAATCTTAAGATGGCAAATTTTCTCTGGAAAGATTGGCATCATTAGTGTTCTTGGCAGTTTGTATGTAATTCAACGTAGGTGGGGGGATTGGGCATCCGGAATCATTTAGGGGTTCAGAAGGCATACGATTGTCAGCTATGGTGGAAGTATTATCATTCCCATACGTTGTGGTCTGAGTTCTGCAGGCAAAAGTATGGTCGTTGACATTTAGTGTACTCGCATATATATGATTCTCCTGTTTGGGAATGATTGTGTAGCAAAAATGATTTCATGGAGTCAAAGGTCAGGCAAACACAGGATGTAATCCATTGGTCGCCGGATGCAAATGGTCAGTTTTCGATATAATCAGCACATAATTTAATAAGTGCGACCGATGCAAGATTTATTGAATGTCGTTATTTGTGGTTGCCCGATTCTCATCCTGGGATGTGCATATTTTTTATGGAGACTGTGGACTCAATCATTCCAGTGGTCGATAATTTTAGGTCATAGCAAACCGTGTTCCCTTCGCAATGCGCTTTCTGTCGTCCGAGTTCCGATAATCAAGATAATATATTTTTGACATGCTCAAGGATATGGTCAATATTGACTGAAATCTCATTGATCTTTTTGGGCCCACACCTCAAAGTGAATCCATACAGGGGTACCTCCGTCGTTGGTGGTGTACATTGACTCCAGCCTCTATGGCAGGTCAGTTGAAGGCGGTTGTACCATCATGGTTCATCTAGAAGCAATATGCAGCGTTACGGTTTGGCACAAAAACTTTTGCTTATAGGAGGTTGTTCGACAGAGTCCGCACTACAATCTACTTGTGGTGTTCTGCAGTGAATGGTAAGAAGTTTGTACAAAATGTGCCTCAATAAGTGGCTCTTTCCTTTTCACCACCACTGAGAGCGAAGCAACTGCGGCTCATTAAATGGGAGCTTCCACACATAGGAAAGATGAAATTAAATGTCGATTCATCCGTGGGAAGACTTTGTGCAGCAGGCGAAGCAGTCCTGAGAAACGACTAGGGGCAGTTTGTTTCGGCAGTATGCTTCGCATTGCCTTCGGTTAGTCTTCTAAGAGCAGAGTTGATGACCAAGACATTAGCTTTGATTTATTATATAAGACAGTTTGACAATATTATTATTGAGATGGACTGTTGTTCCATCCTATCATTGTTGTCCACTACACAGTGGGTCACGGGCATGCTAGCTGAGGAGCTGGCCCGGGCAACCCTCTTTCTAACGCTCAACCATGCAACTTTAAAATATTGTCCGCGGGAAGCTAACACAGCAGCTCACACTTTAGATTGACACGGACACCATTCCGTAGGCTTACACTGTTATACCTCGCTTCATGGACTACCTAGTGAGGTTCACAGAGCTATACTCATGGATGTGCAAACGCCTAATTTTTTCTGTTAATCAAATGTCTCACATTTTGTTGGCGATCAGTTTTCTCGGTTGCCTGTGTCATCAAAAGCAATGGCAACACTGGTGTGTATTCATTTATCCCATTGGTGTCATATTACGCTCTTGCATTTACCTGCCTTACAGTTATGTTTGCATATTCTTGCATGGTATTTGATTTACATGCTTCTTGCGAGTTGTCGTCACTATGGTGATGGTTTGCTTGAGGACATTGAGGCTTCACCCATTCGGCTGGAGGTCCATCACTTGGCGAATTGTATTCAGAAAAGGAGAAGGCTTATATTCTGGATGTCGCCTTGGTTCTCTTTGAATCAAGGCGACATGGGTATGTGTTATCTCCTATTCATGTATTTTCCATATGCTATTGCTGCTTCATTCGGATATGACTTTTGTTTTGCTTTGCGCTAGGTATGATGGCTATTATGGGCTCGCAGTAACACAATGTCCTGTACTACGCTGATGCCATACGATAACACCCGAGGATGTCTACGCCATTCCCAGCTTCAATCGGCAGTCACACGTTATGTTCATTTGTGTTATTCGTTTCATTCAACTGTACTAGCTCAATGCTCCAATGATATAAATATGTACGCTTTTTCCTTCGCCAAGGTTTTATCTACAAGGGTGGTTTTACTTGACAATGTTTTAATGCGGGCTATCATATACGATTGGAGGCTGACAATCATTAGCTCGCTTCATTGTCTATTTTCATATGATAAATCTATGTAATATGGTTTTCCTCCGCCATAAGTGAGGGCGCATAATAATATAACATCGTTAATACAAAAAAATATATATATTTAATGAAAGACGGACGGTACCGTCGGTATTTTATTAATGTAAGCCCTCACTTGTGGCGGAGGAATACCATGATTACATGAGTTCTGACAGACTCTCTTACGATAAAGAAGACTTTTAAGGCATTAAATATGAAAATGAATATTTAAAATTGCATGAAAGTAACATCTATACAGTGTCTAATGAAAGCAAACAAATAAGCTAGTGGAATCGTCAAGTCATGTGTTCCTCCAAAGCTATGCTAATATATCCTCATGCTCCAATACCATGTGCAGCTCGAACGGTCAAAATAGACAAAAACTTTAGCAGAGAATAATAATAAATATAGTGATGAAATAAAGTGTAGTAAACAATTCATACCGAGGTTGCCTATATCCATAGATACAGGCAACAACACATATGCAGAGCGGGTGTCAACCAAAACGAAGATGGCCCATAGTAACATCAAGTGCGACACATCGACGAATGAGTGATGGGAGACTGTCCAAAGTATAATATTCTGTCAATGCCATCGACATTCCCTGTTGAGCTAAATAATGTGCTGCCAAATTAGATTCCCGATATGTGTGCATAATTAGTGTCTGTATCAATTGTATAAAGTAAGCAAGACATCGTAAATGTGTAGTGTGTGGAGAGACCGAAGAATCCGAAAGAAGACGGAACAACTCATAACAATCTGTCTCCAAAAGAAGTCTAGGATAACGTGGAGCGAAATATAAAAGGGCAAAAAGGGCAGCCTGCATCTCCATAATCATTAGCGACACAAGAAAAAGTCGAAATGAAATCGCGCCAATGCAGTCTCCCAATGAGTTCCTTAAGATGGCTCCTCCCACCGCAAATCTGCGACCCACCCTGCGTCAGTATTAAGTTTCATGCAGCCAGACGGAGGGACTAGCCAATGTACAGTCTTGACTCGCTTTGTACGTAGTGAAGGTAATATTCTCGCCTGATGAAATGGTAAGTAGTCCGCTGCCAACTGAGTTCTATCTATGGACTCACCCAACAAATATATATCCGACTGAATTGCCGCTAGAGTGGCGGATGTATTCCACCTGGTCTTATCACCAAAGATAATAGAAGTATAAGAGCGTCATATAGTATAAACAATAACACCTGGTGCGACAATGCGCAAAACACCATGAAGAGCACGTGATGAAGATGATAGCCACCATGCCATTAAGTGTGTCCAAAGAAGTGAAGTGTTCGGGAGTGCGCCATTCAAGCAAGAGGCATAAAATATCCAGATAGGCCGAATATTTGGATACCAAAGAAATATATGAGATATCGTTGCAATTGCTGACTTACAGAAAGGACATTGGGTTGGTTTAATGTGAACAAATCTGCATAGATAATCCTCCAATGGTAAAGCATGATGATATAAATGCCAGATAAATAAACTAATAGATGGCTTCTGATGTCGATGCCAAATAAATTGATGCGTGAAAATCTGAGTACGGGAGACGCGGCAGAGTGCAAAAGCCGATTGTAAGGTAAAAACACCAGTAGTCGTAGGTGTGCAGATCAATGTATCTCCATCCCAAACACAGTGTGATATTTAGAAAGAATGAATGCGGCAGATAAGCTTCCAGATTAGCGAGGCAGGTAGGCGGGGTATATAATCTCCTCGAGAACCATACTTAGCCTGCATATATCTGCTCCATAATATAGTGGACTGATGATATTGCCACCAGATATGGCAACGATAAGCCACTTGTATAGTACTGATGTCTCGGATGCCTAAGCCTCTTTCTTCACACGGTGTAGCAATTCTCGACCATGTTAGCCAATGACGACGATGGCCCCAATAGAAATTTGCCATTTTGCTTTCTATTATCCGTATAACTGACTGAGGTACACCACCCACATCCAAAATATGCAATGGAAATGAAGAGATTACGTAGCGTAAGAGGACCAAACGGCCAGCCTGCGATAATAACCGGTGCTGCCAACCATTGAGGCTGTTATCAAGATTCAGCAACAGTGTAGTACAATAGCATGTCCAAGTGATACCTTTATGCAGAAAAGATCCCAAGTAGCAAAATGGGAGTACTGTGGAAGACGTTTCTAGGACTGACCCAATACGATGTTAGCGCGACGGAGACAGATTCAAAGAGGCAATAAACCGGTTCTTATGAAAATTAACCTTTTGCCCCGAATCATATTCATATTTAGTAAAAAATTCTTTAAAAACTTTGAGATTATGAATGTCTCCTCATAGAAACACCAATAAATCATATGTATATGCAAGGTGTGTAATCTATAATTGCACTCGTGCCAAATAGAATGATTGCAATCGGCTAGCTGAAACAGCAACCTTCAGTCCCCGAATGAATCCTTCCGAAGCCAATATGAAAAGCAAAGGTGTCAATGTGTCACCCTGTTTAACGCCACGAGTTGGACGACAGAAACCGCATGGTGCACCATTTATCAAAACCGAAAAATGTGTGCTCCGCAAATGATTAATAATCAACCGAATGCAAAAGGAAAAAAATCCAAATGCCGCTAGTAATTGGTCCAAATACTCCCTGCTAACTCGATCGAATACTATCGTCATATCCAATTCTAAACAAATTTGACCGCCTCTACCTCCACAATCAAGCATATGAATCATCTCCCTTGCTAATAAGACTTGGGAGGAGATATCATAGCCTTTTAAGAATGTGTTTTCTCTACAGAGATCAAATGTGGAAGTAAGACATTCAGTCTTGTCGCTAGAATAAGAGTCCAAACTTTGCTCATGAAGTTCGACAAACAAATCGGCCGATAATCTCCAAATGTGTGTGGTGATTGACCTTTAGGTAACAAAGTGAACAATGCACTAGCCATAATTTTGGAAGAGGAATGCCTAAGAAAAATTCCTGCACAGCTTTAACCACATCATAATGTATAATACACCAACAGGAACGGAAGAAAGTACCATGAAATCCATCAGGTTCTGCTACACTCTGTGGATCCAAATGACATACCGCCTGCTTAATCTCCTGCTCAAGAGGAATACATGTCAATGATAAATTTTATATATATATATATATATATTTAGATGAAGGACGGGCGGTACCATCTGGTGTTTTATTAATTGAAGCCCTCACTTATGGCGGAGGAATACCGTGGTTACATAAATGCATCCTAGCTATGGGAGACTCTCCCAATTAAATGTATAAGAAAAACAGCTATGCATGAGTCTATAAGCAAATGTTAAAAATAAATATATGCCAAAAGAAAGCCTATATACACGAGTATCGACGAGGTTGCGCTTCCAGTTCTCCCCATGCAGCACAGAGAAAAGAAAATTACGGTTAGACCAATGTAAAATATAGTAGAGCAGAAAACCATATGTGTGAAAACATACCCACGTTGCCTTGGTTTATCCAGAACCAAGGCAACCAGTAAGTGTGATGAGCCAACCCATGTGGGAGACGTGTAGTAAGCCAAAGTCATGCAGTAATTCCACCGCTCCGGCACAATTAGAGAAGTAATTAGAATCTATAGGATATGAGTATAAAGAATAAAGGAAAGAAAGAATGAGATGCATACCCATGTTGCTCGTGGTGGTTCAGACCACGGGCAACCAGTTCTTGAGAAGGCCAACCCATATGGGAGACAACATGTGAATGCAGCAGTCCTGGAGGCCTAGGGCCATTATGTAGGCCTTGCTCTGAATGTCGAAAGGTCGGTAGTATTCTATCTGCTGTGATGATGCCTTGTAGTGTAATAGGAAAGGAGGCGAAAGAATCATATGCTGTAAATATCTGAGTGGGAAGAGCAAATTGTGCCAGAAAATGAGCAGGCTTATTTGTTTCGCGCAGAGTGTGTATGATCGGCAATGATGTTGATTGCAGTAGAGAAGGTAGACGATGTATGCCCGGCGCAAGCAAGGAGAAGGCGCTAGTTGCGAGGTTAACCAATTCAAGACAATCGACCTCTAAGATTATCCCTTCATAGCGTGGAAGATAGAACATAAGAGCCACGGAAGCAGCTTGTTCTTCAATGCGCAAAGTCATGTCGAGCCGGAGTGGAAAAGATATGCAATGAATAAATGCACCTGTAGAGTCTCGCAATAGGCCTCCGCCATTGGAAACATGGCGTCCTAAAGCTGCATCAGTATTTAATTTCAGGCGCCCTGAAAGGGGCGGTAACCAACGGATTATTCTTGGGCGATTAGAACGCAAAGGAGGATATAGTCTTGTTGTAACCAGTTGTGGCACAGTTTTGGCTATTTTAGTACCAGCTATAGATGATGCCCGTGTGTATAGGTCCATGCGAATGGAACGAATAATCAACTGGGGGACCAAAGAAGGTCATCAAATAAAATGGAGGCATACATTTTCCAGATATTCCATAGTATAACTCCCAGGAAGATGGACTGCATTGCTCCCAAAAAAGGTAGAAAAGGTCGAACATTATATATATAATGAATATGATCTCCACGAGCCACTAGTGAATGATGGGAGATCAATCAAAGTAGTGAAATAAGTGCAGATCAGACGTACCTCTGAACAAACAAAAAAGATGTGTAAGGTAGTGGCATTTGCTGGTCGGCAAAATGGGCAACCAGATGGGAATATTGTCAGAAAGCGGCTTAGGTTATCCGGTAGTGGAAGTGCGCGTTGATAAAACCTCCATAAGAACAGTTGTATAGCCGGGCGCTGCAGGCGATTCCAGATAAGAACATAAGATAAGAGAGGTGATTTTGACGGCCGAATTACATCATATACCTCCTTTAGTGCAAATGTCCCGGAAGGAGTGGGCCAGATCGGACTTGGATTAGGTGGCGCTATGTTCGAGCATATAGTGTGCACAACACATATACGCTTCCATCCAGGTGAATCATATATTCTCGGTTGAAAATAGTTTCTACTACCATATCTTGCGTGCATATATGGGGCCCATAATGAGTTGTTGCAATGATAAAGATGCCAGAGTTTACAACTAAATGCAACATGTATAGAAGATAAGTCACGTATGCCCAAACCACCTTCATTCGGTGGATAACAGAGTTTCGCCCAACTAAGCCAATGATAACACCCTAGTCCCAAGAAAAATCATGTAAAACGAGCCTCCAGTGCTTTTTTAACACTTTGTAGGTAGACGAGTACCGGCCATAATATGTAGTGGTAAAGGCAATAGCACCGACTTGATTAAGACGACTTTGCCCACCATCCCCAGAAGCCTCTGTTGCCAACATTACAATCTTTTGTCGACATGAGCTAAAAGATCTATGCAATGAGAAGTGTGTGTAATTCCTTTATGCAAATAAGAACCCAAGTATTTCAGAGGCAATGATGATTGACGCATGTTTAACACTTCAAGCAGGGCGGCCCTCCTTCTAGTCGAAATTGAAGTAGAGAACACTATGGTGATGTTGTGATAGTTAATAGCCTGGCCAGAAGAAAGTTCATAAGATGAAAGAAAAAGTTTGACATTCCTCAAATTTTGTCGATTTGCTGCAACAAAAAGTAGGAGATCATCCGCATAAGCGAGGTGAGAGATAGTAAGTGGGAGTCGACCCATGGGAAAAGGCCAAATATTGCCACTGCAGATTTGAGCATGTAATGCTCTAGTGAAAGACTGCGCCACAATTATGAATAGCAAAGGGGATAATGGGTCCCCTTGCTTCACTCCTCGTGTCTGCTGAAAAAAACCGCTGGAGACTCCGTTGATTAATACACAAAAATATGTGCTGCTAAGATGATTATTGATTAACTTAATGAAGAATGGAGAGAACCCAAATCGGCCTAGCACCATATGCAAGAACAGCCAATTAACCCGATCAAATGCTTTAGCAATATCCAACTTAATTAAACAGTTAGACGAGCCAGAAAAGTGGTCTAACCAATGAATCAGTTCATTAGCCGATAGCACATGCTCAGCAATACATTTTCCTTTCTGAAAACCTGCTTGTTCGGGTGAAATAATTAATGGCAACAATGTGCTCAAGCGGGTGGCTAATATTCGAGTTTGAATCTTGCTAAGAAAAGTGCATAGAGCAATTGGTCGATAATCTGCAAAAGTCGATGGTGAATCGCCTTTAGGGAGCAAGACAATCATAGTGTGCGCAGCTGCCTTCGGTAGGGGAAATCCCAAAAAGAACTCTTGCACAGCCTTATAGACATCTGCACGTATAATGTCCCAGCAAGTGAGATAAAAACACCCATTGTATCCATCTGGTCCAGCAGCACTTTGTGAGTCTAGTGCCCAAACCGCTCCACGCACTTCATCTTCAGTTGGCATAGCAGTTAGGAAAGCATTATCTGATGCCGTTAGAATGGATGGAATCGCATCGAGAAAGGCTGAGTTAGGGTGAGTCGATTGAGTAGTAAACAATTGAGAATAAAATTCAACTGCAGCCTGCTGAATATCCTGCTGAGAAATGCATAAAGTACCGTCACTTCTATGTATCTGATGCATAAACTATCGACGATGCCGATCCTTTACAATGGCGTGATAATATGCGGTATTTGCTTCTCCCTCCTTTAGCCATTTTACTCGTGCTTTTTGTTGCCAATATTCCATTTCTCTATTACAAGCCAATCGGCACGGCCGGAGCAATGTTATAAGCTGTTCGATTTTCGTCTGTGGGCAAGTCATCATATACCTTTTCTGCTTGTTGTAGGAGGGTTTCAGTATACTCCATTGTATGAAAGATATTACCGAAGATCTCTTTATTCCAGATGGAGAGGTCATGTTTGAGAAGCCGAAGTTTATGAAAAAAGCCATGCATTCCTTCAGTTGTGGGGTATGATTCCCATTTTTGCCGCATATAAGAAAGAAACTGTGAATGAGATGTCCATACCTTAAGAAACTAAAATTGCTTGGGTTGCGCAGCTATCGATTGCTGACAATGTATCAATAATGGACAGTGATCAGAAGTTACCCGTGGGAGATGTGTAAGCTTAACCTGTTGGAACGTATCAAAAAATAATGAGTTGCAAAAGGACCAATCCAATCGACGTCGAACCATGCCCAAGCCACGACCACCCTGCCATGTAAAATGTGTACCAAGATGTGGAATAATATGGCAGGATAGCTGGTCCATTACAGTGTTAAAGTCAGACAAAGCAAATAAAGAGGGCCAAGAATGTCCCTGATGATCATCCAGAGAAAGAAATGTATTAAAGTCTCCTGTTACCAGCCAAGGGGAGGGCAAGCTGACGCCAAATGAAAGCAAGTTATCCCATAGAGTATGACGATCCGTAATAGTGTGACACCCATACACACATGAATGCCAATATGTAACCTATGAAGCAGCATCGCGCAAGTGAAAATGCGCTACTTGCTCATGATTCTGTACCTGTTGTAGAGATAACAATTCATGTCTCCAAAACCACCATACACGATCATTACATACGAATAGAGAAGAGGAGAATCCAAGCTGAACTTGCATTCGTTGTAATCTAGTGACAGATTGTTGAGGCTCAATAACAACAAGAAAAATCACGGAATATTGATGTAGTAGCAAGCGTAGACGAAATAAAGAGGTTTTCAAACCTCTAGTGTTCCAGACAAGGAGATGCATTAAGACTGTTGAGAAGATAAGTGCGAAGCCCGAATAGAACTGCGGGTAAGTACCTGACGTGGGGGACGTAAAATTTGTGAAGCTAGTCAACGATGACGCTTTTTTACATGAACAATAAAACCTTCGGTGTCAGTGATTTGAGGTGGCAGGATCAACCTCTGCATCAGTATCTCATCCATTTGAGGAGGAGGGAATGCGTAATGCGACGAGCAATAAGCGTAGAGTCAGCTTGATATTTTGAGCGAAGATCAGAAAGAGCAGGGGGATCAGGGCTGGGTTGAGATGGTATATAAACCTCTGTATCTGAATGTCCATGTATGATGTCTTCTATATTAGAGGATTGCGAATGCGAGTCATCAGAGACCCACCCCAGCAGTTTTAGATCCTCAGAATGAGTGGCCAAGGGAATCACCACAGGAATCTCTGAAACTGGAGCAGGGCCAGACGTGCTTGGATTTGGCAGAGAAACCGGCGGAGCAACAGGGGAGTCAGTATGTGCAGTGATCGCAGCTTCAGCAGGCGGATCAGAACCTGGTTGAGCATTGGTAGTTTTTTCCTTCCAAATCTGTAGGACTAGGTCTGGCTTCAGATTATCCTTAGCAGCAGGGGGCCAGCTTCCAGTTTTATGACCCAAAATGCAACAAGTAGAACAAAATAATGGAAGGTCTTAATATATCACTTGTTGGAATAACTCATGATTCTTACTTTGGATGTGCAGTTTAGTAGGTAATTCTTTTGAAACGTCGAGTTCCAAACAAACGCGTGTGACCGAGGGTCGCAATAATTTTTGTGTCGCGGCATCCAAGGAAATTGGATGGCCAATCATGGATTCTATTGCAAATAGTGCTGATTGGTGATGGAGATATCAGCGAGGCCAGGCAAGGAAATCCATATGAGAACAATTGGCGCATCATACCTGGGATCAAAATCGTGAGTGTATTTTGTGACCCGAATTGGGTATCCGAGTATACTCCATGTACGCCGCTAAAAGCATTGTGTGTAATCTCATTCTTGCACAAAACGAATAAGGATATGTGATTTGTCGATCAAACCAAGATGTACCGTCCCGGAAAAACAAATTTGACCAAAGGCCTTTTTCAAAGCTTCCATTGATGGGTGGCCATGCCAAAATGATCTGACAAGAGTGTGTTGAAAAAGAGCAATCAAGGAATCCACTTCTGCATCGGAAAATTGAATGGAGGGGAAGCCTTTATATCTAGACGGAATTTTCGGTTGTATTAAAGAAGCGGAATTTTCAAAAATATGGGAGAAGATGCTACCGACGGCGGCGGCAGTTGCACCATTAGAGAAGACAACCGAAATCGTCGGAGCTTCAGAAAAATCTATTGCTTATTTTGTTTTCCGCAAATATCAGTTTTATTGGTAGTTTCCTCACTTGTGGCGGAGGAATACCATATTACATTTTAGCAAAACTATCATCATACGCAAAATGTGAATATAACGCCGTAAGAATATGTAATCTCCAATCATATATGATATGTCGCATTAAAACCTTGCCAAGTAAAACTACCCTTGTGGATAAAACCTTGGCGAAGGAAAAAGCGTGCATATTTATATGAGGAGCTTCTGTATCTAGCTTATGACTACAATTATAAAAAAGATGTAATCCATAGTTGCAACTGCCGAAAATGCTATGTGAAGAAACTTATATGTGATCACATGTCTCTAATACCCATTCCACTGCATCCTTTTGATCATAAGTCCTTCTTGCATCCAGGAGTTGAAAGGCATTCCTCATATTTACTTTGTATCTGTCGTAAGCCAAAGCATCCTTGGTTATCCGCCAAGCAGCAGAAATATATGATTGTATACTCCAAGTGTCATCACAGCACAGCCATCGCAAACATATATTCAGTACAGTAGAAGAGAATGTGTTAGTGAACATAATAAAAGAAGATTTGCTAATAAAATCCACTAGGAAATGAAATGTATGTGATGTGTTACTACCCGTTTTGGATACGGGCAAGACATATATGATCGCATGATATAATATGATGATGCTATAGCATATAATAGATATTACCCGTGCTGCCTGTGTCCATTGTCGACACAGGCATTCAATAAGAAGTCGTAGGCGTGACATTCCCATATTAGAATCGTAGATAAGGAAGTGATATATCTGCAATCAAAGCTCCTTTAACTGTAGATGGTAATGAAGATATTGTAAAGAACTGATGATACTGATAATATAATTGACCATATTGTGCCAATAAATGGGCCACCATATTTGCCTGCCGCGGGATGTATGCCACCTGAACATCACCATTGCTTATTAAGCCACGAACAATAAGAGGACAGTCTCGTGACTGAATATGTTGAACCACCCCTTGTGAATCCACCTCCATATCTATATGTCGATACCGCTGCAAGAAATATAAAAGCGCAATGAAAGCCGTCTGAAGCTCCACTTGGAATGGTGTAGATAATGAAAGATAAAACACTACAGCTGCCTTTAAATTGCCATTTGTGTCCCTCAAGATTGCTCCGTCAGAAGCGGAGAATGAACAATGAGCTGCATCAACATTGAGTTTAAACCCCCCAAAGGTGGCGTACGCCATCTGATAATCTGTGGGCGATGGAGCTGAAGCTTGGGTGTCAATCTATGTGCAATTAAGTCTGGATCATTGATAGCATATTTCTTTCCATTTTGTGCGCTACTCCATATATATATATATATGGTGCCTAATTCGCTCCTGTAGTTGAACCAGTGTGCAGCCTTCATCAACAAATGTTACAGAAGAGTATGCCTTCCATACATTCCAATAATGATGCCAGGAACAATAATGCGTAGTATTCCACGAAATGATTTCTCACTAGTTGAAGTCCACCACAAAATTAGATTGTAAAATTTCCCGGTTGAGGGCCATCCAATAACGCCGCATAGTAAGCCCAGATGTGATGGATTTGCAGACAATGAAGAAATATATGATTTTGTGTTGCAGATGACCTACGGCAAAAGGGGAAACACGTAGGACTGGCCGTTAAAAATCTTCGCAGATTATCCTCAATAGGGAGAGCCCGATGATACAGTTTCCATAACATTACTTGTATGCTGGGTTGTTGATGTCGATGCCAAATGAAGCGATGTGAAAGACACTTAATTCCTGGGTTACGCAGCATATCATAGGCTGAGCTGATTGTGAACCTACCATGCGACTCTAATGTCCATATGCATGATTGTCTCTGCCCCGTCACATGAGAAGAACAAAACTGATGAACACCACAAATCCGCTTCCATGTTATTGTAGCTGTAATGCGAGGATTGAAGTGTCGTCTACCACCATATTTAGAGTGCATGAAGTTTTCCGAGAGAGTATTCTGGTTATGATATGACCACCACAAACGACTTGAGTATGCTTTATATAAAACATCCAACCGTCGCAATCCTAAGCCTCCCTCTTCCTTAGGCTTAAAGAGACTTTCCCAGCGAATCCAATGATGCCGTGGTGTGTTGCCTTGACTAGCCCACAGAAAATTACATAGTCTTTGTTGGATCGCTCGTGTAATACTTTTAGGGAGTTGATGTGCTGCTATAACATGAACTGGTATGGCACTTAAGACGTGTTTAATCAAGATTAGTCTTCCCGCTGTAGATAGATAATTATTTTGCCAACCCAATAGTCTTCGATCCAGCTGCGCTAGCAACTCAGTGCAATGCAGCGGTCTAAGGAAGCCCCGAAGAAGAGATACTCCCAAATATTTCATTGGCAAGGTGGTGGCTGTGATTTGAAGATGACGCTCCATTATGTGTATTTGGCTGGACTGAGCATGTGAAGAGGTTATAAAGCGACTCTTATTGAAATTCACGCACTGTCCTGAAACTGTCTGGTATGTATCCAAGAACCATTTAAAGCGCTGCAAATTAGTGGATGCCCCATTAAGAAAGACCAAAAGATCATCAGCAAAGGCAAGGTGTGAAATAATTGGCCTCACTCTACCCGCTGAGAAAGCTGTTAAGGTTGCATCTTCAATTAAATAATTAAGTCCACAAGAGAATGCTTCTGAAGCCAAGATGAATAGTATAGGTGAGAGTGGATCTCCCTGCTTAACACCTCTTGTGGGCTTGAAGAACCCGCATGGTGTTCCATTAATGGTTATGGAGAGATAGGTGCTTTCAAGGTGATTAAAGATTAGTTGAATAAATTGCATTGAGAAGCCTATCCTTTGAAGCAATTTGCGAAGAAAAGTCCAATCAACTCTATTGCTTCAAGTGACGGTGTTTTTATCGCCGATCTTGGCATATATAAGGGTGTCATATGAGGGTTACGAAGTGGACTGTAGATTTTGATCCTTCGTCCGATGTTCCCATTGTCCTAGTTTGGATTGCCCTCCCCGCATTGCCCATCCACCTCCACCAGGGGGAGGCTTTGTTTGAAATCGTCCGGCCTATTGGTTTGCCGTTTAAACTTGATATTGCAACTTCTGAAGGTCTGCGGCCGTCGGTCGCCCGAGTGTGTGTGGAGATTGATGTGTCTCAAGAATTGCCGCAAAAGATATATCTCCAAGCGAAAGGGCGTTTCATATTGCAGTCAATAGTTTACGAAGATTTGCCTCTATTTTGCACCGCCTGTCGTAGACTGGGACATGCAACCGCTGTATGTCCACCAAAAGGGGCGTCCAGTATACCCCCGCCCCCTCCTCCGCCTCCCCCATCTCGTCGGCCCAAGACGTGCTGGACACCGGTAAAACGTAAACCCTCAGACCATCCCCCGGCTCAGGAGCATAGGTCCACAGGAGAGGATAACATGGGCCACAATGTTCACGCTCCATTCTTTTCGGCTGATCCAACAGGGCCTCACGATGATCTATATACCGCTGCCAATCTATCAGCTGATCAGGACCCATTACCGCCTGATAATGCCCCCGATGACCATACGCAGGATGAATTATGTGATGCTGTGGATAATCATGTGCCAACTGATCATACACCGCTGGATATTGGGCACTCATCAGATAATGATATGCCTGCAGACACTCCGGTAGAGGAAATTCCTACTGTACCCGCGGATGTTGCCTGCCACATGCAGCTCATGCAGACGTCACCGGAGGACGAGGTATTAATTTCGCGTCTGGAAGGTCAGGAGAAGGAAGCTGTGTTCATCCCGGTGGTTCCACATCGTAAACATCGAGCTCGCAAGGATTTACCCCCCTGTCACCATCGACCATTCTGACACGTAGTGCGTCTCATATCATACAAGGAAGTTCTTCCAACCTTACTCAATGAATGTCTTAATATGGAATATTCGAGGCATGCGCACGTCGTTACCTAGGTTAAAACAGTTGATTCGAGAACATCGTTTAAATTTAGTTGCTTTAATAGAACCTAAGCATACTCCTTCACAAATACATGGATTTGGTTTGCGTCTTGGTTTCTCGCACTGTTATGCTTCACACTCGGAACATATATGGTTTTTTTTGGCGTGATCATGAGTTCCGTTTGCTTGCCACACAGGATGAAGATCAGGTCGTCCACCTGACTTTATTATCGGTTCCACTGCAGCAGACTTTTGTGCTTTCTTTGGTATATGCAAAACATACTGCTTCACAGCATCAACATTTATGGCGCTCAATATGTGATTTTGCCACGGGGTTACAGTTGCCATGGTTGGTTGGAGGCGATTTTAATACGTTTCGCTCCATTGATGATCATCACGGCCGCTCCACACCTTCTCTATTTGCTCTACAGGATTTTAATGAGTGTATTGAAGCATGTTCACTTATGTCGCCTCCATATCAGGGATCGCGTTTCACTTGGGCTGAAGGCCGTGGTTTGGGACGCGTTTAACGGAGGCTGGATTGGCTCTTTGTCAACTCACTGTTGAATGATATATTTGACAATTTGCAGCTTACTCATTTGCCACGAGCATCATCAGATCATACTCCACTTCTTATACAATGTCAGCTAAGCAGTCAGCCTACCCGTCGCTCATTTCGTTTTTTAGATGCATGGCTTCAACACCCGGATTTTCATGCTTATGTGAAGAATGTATGGGGTTCATATCCCACAACAGGAGGCATGCGTGGCTTCTATACAAAATTATTTTGCCTCAAGAAAGACATACAACACTGGAATAAAACTATATTTTGGAATATCTTTGACTCTCTGAAGAATGCAGAGGAGCAGCTTAATAGAGCAGAAAATACTTGGGACACCTGCCCCACGGAAGAGACACGCGAGGCATTTTATAAGGCCAAAGCACATTATTTGATCGCCTCCAATTATGAATTGCAATACTGGAAACAAAAGGCGCGGGTAAAATGGTTACAAGAAGGCGATGCTAATACACATTACTTCCACTCCCTCGTCAAAGGTAAGCGTTCCCAGCTCTGTATTCGACAGATTCAGGATTCGACTGGTACGCTATTGACAAATCCGGATGAAATTTTGACTTCCGCAGTCGCATTTTACACGGACTTATTCACTTGTGCGCCAACGCAGAATCACTCATCTATATTATCACACATTCCTCATTTCTAAAGCGGATAATCTCATGCTCACACAGATACCTCTGGAATCAGAGGTAAAAGCAGCTGTGTGGAGTTTAGACTCACAAAGTGCTGCCGGCCCAGATGGTTTTCATAAAAATTTCTATCGTTCATGCTGGCCTATCATACATTTGGATGTTTTAAAAGCGGTGCAGGAATTTTTCATTGGAGTACCGCAGCCGACGGTCATGGCTGCTGCTTTGCTTACATTGATCCCAAAAACACAGTCACCACAGACTTTTGGGAATTTTCGCCCTATTTGCCTTACAAATTTTCTGAGTAAGGTTTGTACTCGTATTATTGCCACGCGATTGGGTCAGCTACTACCACAGTTAATTTCGCCGGAACAAACATGATTTCTTCCCGGACATGATATTTTGACTCAAGTGTTATTGGCCAGAGAAATGGTCCACATGATGGATAGAGGGGGATCTCAAATATGCCTGAAGTTAGATATGATGAAGGCATTTGATAGGGTAAGTTGGGAATATCTTGAAATATTATTGCGCAAGTTTGGATTCTCGGATTTTTTCATCCGGATTGTCATTAATCATTTAAGTGCTACAAAGCTGTCAGTATTGATCAATGGCCAGCCATCGGCTTCCTTTCGCCCATTTAGAGGGGTCAAGCAGGGTTATTCCTTGTCGCCCTTGCTGTTCATCCTATCATCTGAAGGGTTCAGCAGAGGCCTAAAGGCGCTAGTTGCAGCGGGCACCATAAAATCATTTCGTCTAGGATGAATGCCAATGGCCATCTCACATTTGGCCTATGCCGATGATTTGCTTATTTTCCTCCGGGGTACACAGCGCAATCTCATACGCTTCCACGCATTTCTCACTATGTATGAAACGGCATCAGGGCAAAAGGTGAATTTTCACAAAAGTAGTTTCATACCTTCGTCTAGTGTCACCCCAAGACAATGTCGGATGTTCAAAGGTATATTAGGCATGCGGGCAACAACTCTGCCGTTTCGCTATCTAGGCTCATATCTACATAAAGGCATCACTCGATCCAGATGTTGTGCAACCCTACTACAGCATATTGATGACCGCCTACACGGCTGGCATGCTCGTCTTCTCTCCTCAGCGGGCCGCCTTGTACTTTTACGTTCAGTGATTGCAGCGCTTCCGCTTCATATTTTGGCAGCAGGTGGTTTGCCCAAATCAGTCATCCGAATGATTCACAGAAAGATGGCAGCATTTTATTGGGGGGAAAGGCATCATTGGGTGGCATGGCACAAAATCGCAATGCCATTTGAGGAAGGCGGCTTAGACATTCAAAACCTCATCTACTTGCAGCAGGCATATCACTGTAGGATTTGGTGGACATATCATAAGCAAAATACTTTATGGAGCCAAAATATGCACAACAAATATGGACGGAGGGGTGATTATCATCCACGACTCCCCGACTCAGCAGTGTGGAAGCTCATATGTCGAATTCACCATACTTGCATCTCCGCGACAACTGGAACGGCACCTTCTCTTTTATGGGCATCTACGCCCACAGGCGAGTTTACTCTTAAGTCGGCCTATGATCTTTGTCGGGTGTCACGTCCAACACAGCTCTCTACAAAATTTATTTGGTTTAAGCAGCATTCCCCTTCCACAAAAATATTGTTGTGGCGCCTCTTTCATTCAGCCATGCCATTTGAAGACTACATCGGACAGTATTTGGTGGCACGTCCCACACAGTGTCCTTTTTGTAGAGAGCACTCAGCCACAGTGGATGATATCTTCATCTACTGCAGCCGCATTCGCCACTTATGGATTTTTTTTGCTGCACAGTTGCATGGAATCCCTCCAACGTCACTATCCCTGCGTCAGTATTTACTAGCATGGTGGTATCGTTCAAATACTTCATCATTATTTGGGATTTTGAAAATTGTCATTCCAGCCATTACAGTTTCAAATATATGGCGGAATTATGCACAATTGGCATATGGGGACACTACGACCTTCTCAACTACAGGGTTACGAAACTCGATACATTTTGATATTCAAATGTGGATAATGAAGATACAGGGGTCCAAACTTGCAGCGGGGCCAACTCCATCCCTTTCATGGATCCCCCAGATTCACCCTCCGCGTCTCCGCATTATTCGGTGGCAAACCCCACTTCAGGTAGGCTCAAACTCAATGTTGATGCAGCAGTTGGCCGCCACTACGCCGCGGGTGGGGTAATATTGCGCGATCACGAGGGTAATTGTGTGCGCGCGCTTTCATTTTGTCTGCCTACGAGTATGCCTTTGTTGGTGGAGATTCAGGCTACTCTTTTTGGTTTGTTGTATTTTCTCCCATTTTATCGTATGATTATAATCGAATCTGATTGTGCACAAATGTTGTCACGACTACATCAGACACTATATATTTCGGGTAACTATCATCTCCGACTGCTACACACCCTACTTCAACAGCATAGACTAGAGATCATTCACACATATCGCGAAGCAAATATGCCAGCTCACTACCTTGCACAACACGCAATGCTTCATCCTGTGACCAGTGCTTTCGGCAGCCACAATCTCCCACCTTTGGTTCGTGCGTCGCTCACGTTGGACCTCACATCGGCGAGCTTGCGATCATCCTGACATTCTAGTCTTCCTCATGGATTGGCAATTTTCAATATATTCTGCCCGTTCCATAATGGTTACGGGCAGATATAGTACGCATTGCATTCTTTTAGTTGACTACTGCAGCTTTCATATCTTAAACATATTTAATGTGTTCTTTTCTCACAATATCAATGTTCGTCAACGTACCCACGCCGTCAACTTGGGACGACATCACCGAGTTCGTACATCTAGCGTCTTTCATAAGGATTGGCTACTTCAAAGTTTTCCTGCCTGCACTGTCCTAAGTACAGGCAGACTCGGTACGCTTACTATTACATTATTATACTGGTTTTTCCATGTACTTTTCTTCCCTATGATGACCCGGATTGTTTTGGTGGTACGTGTAAATCATCATCGCATGGGCGTCCATCTCTCTTTACTTTGGTGGCCTTTTAACGTTGCTATGAGCTCTACTTATGCGCACACATCACATCCTCAACATCTGAGCTTGACGTCGTGGATTCCAACACACTGCTGCCTACTATTGCAAGTCTTCCAAATGGATTGGCGTGTATATGTTACCTCTGCCGGCACATTGTGTTGTGCCGGCAGGCCAGACATTCGGACCAGGCATTCTCATCGAAAGCAGCTATCTTCGATGCCTTTTTGTTTCCTACAACGGTCACTTATTTGTTTGGATACATTGACGGGAGCATGGATCGTACTCCTTTTCTTGAGCATTTGCGCGGCTACTGTTTGGACACTGGGCACTCATCATGCGAGGCTGTTCCTATGGCAGATTGTTTTTTTATGTTGGTGTAATATTAGGGTTACAAGTTCTATTTCATTACATAATAGCGTATATCAACAGTCCATCTTTATAAATATGTACGCTTTTTCCTTCGCCAAGGTTTTATCCACAAGGGTGGTTTTACTTGGCAAGGTTTTAATGCGGCATATCATATACGGATTGGATGTTGATAATCATATACTGTTACTATTATTATCGTTTTTTCGGTTGTAATAAGGTATTCCTCTGCCATAAGCGAGGGTCTTTCATAATACAAATATCCTTTTCATAAAAAAAATATATATATACATGAATTGTAAATTTTGTGTAAAAAAATGCCAGATGTGCTCTTTGGTGATCACCGGCGATCGGCGGAGTCTCCGTGACTCCCACCTCCGCTGCCATCTGACATCTTGCCTACCGCTTCCCTCTTCCTTACCCTCTCTATCTCCATCTTCTTCCCCCCATCATTCTACTGATGATCGCTAATGGCCTCATCTACGGCACTGCCGCAAATAATCCCCCAGCCGTCGCTTGCTTCGGTACCACTGAGATCATATGCCTCGTTATTCGCTACATCATCGTCACCCTCCATTGCTCCGAAGCAGATCCAAAAATACAAGGGCAGCCCACTGATTTCCTTCACAGATTATGAAATCCAATCGCACGCATCTCCATTCAGATTTACATTGGTTGTATATTTTGGTATGGCCGTCCCTCTATGGCTACGATCTGATCAGCTGTAGACCGTATTGGTTTTTCTGGCACAGTCAAAATCGGCCTCCTTGATGCTACTCACGTTCTACTCCATTTTGATCATTAGCAGGATTATTTATGTTGTTCTCATGTCAGAGTTGGACCATTACGGGTAAATACATGGGAGTTACCAAATGGACACCGGATTATGATCCCACCATTAAGGTTCTTATCGTTTTGGTATGAGTTTCCTTGCCCGGATTGCCAGTTCATTTTCATCAGCGAGATGCCCTATTTCAAATCGGTTGAATGCTTGGAAATCCCATGAAGCTGGACACGACCACCTCTACCGTTTTGAGACCGTCAGTTGCATGTATTTTTATGGAGGTTGATGTTTCTAAAGAGCTGTCTATACACATAATCATTCAGGGCTCCTCTAGGTTGATTACACAACAGGTTGTTTATAAGGACTTGCCATCTTATTGCTCCGATTGCTTTCAATTGGGCCACGTAGTTGCCGACTTTGGTAAACCTTCGATGCCCAAGAAACCCTTGCAGGATAAGGCACAAGCTGGGCAATCTTTTCAACCAGGATGCGGCGATGTGGATAAGGAGGCTCGGCAACGTTAGACACCTAAGAATCCTCCGTCCGGACTAGTGAATGAACAACCGTCTGTGCTAGCGCCATCTCATTTTGCAGAATCACCTATCCTTCAGGTGGATCCGTCTCCTCCCTCTCTGGATATTGGGCAGTCCATTTTGGTTCCTATGCACAGGAATTTCGCGCCTTCGTGGTGTGAATGATAGTATTGTAAGTGAAATGCCTGCTCCAGGTGAAGTGTATTCTATATCTAATGGTGAACCTGATCTACTAATCATTTTGGTCAAACTTATATTGGATACTCCAGATGTGGAAATTTTGGATTTCATATCTAACCAGGTTCAAGCAATTGTTATTGATCATCATCTAATGGCAGGAACCAGCTCGCGGCTTGATATATCTTCTGATTTAGGTGATCGCTCGGAATTTCGCATCCCACCTAAATTACTGCATCAGCATCAGAAGGCCCTCCCGCCCACTTCGCCCCATATTACTAGGTTTCCTGCAGCTCATCTCTCGAACTCCTTTGATATTTTATCTTAATGAAGATTATGATATGAAATGTTAGAGGTATACATACCTCCGTTGATCGCATCTTAGCTTTAGTTTGCCGGCATCATTTACATATTCTAGTCATTATTGAACCCAAGGCTCGTGTTTCTTTATTGCTATCTTATCATCTCTCATTTGGCTTTTTCAAGCTCTCTCTGCATCTGATGATCATATATGGATTTTTTGGCAGGATTCCTTGTTCTTGTTGGAAGGGGAACGTCGGGGACCCCAAAATGATCCACTTAAGTCTAAGTGGTTTGCCCCAGGGGATGCATTTTGGTGTACTTTTGTTTATGGCTTACATTCAGTAGTGGCTCATCGTCCGTTGTAGGAAGATCTTATCTCTTTTCACAGCACACTAGATATCCCTTGGCTTTTTGGAGGGGATTTTAACACATTTTTAACGCTAGATGAGCATAAGGGCCGGTCCACACCTACTATAAGGTCATTGCAGGATTTTAATGATTGTATATCTGCCTGCTCCCTTCAGTCTATTCATTACCAATATTCTCCTTATACTTGGTGTGATGGTCACGGCTTGGGACAGTTTGGCACCGTTTGGACAGATTTCTTTTCCCTCAGTCTTTCTTTGATCTGTTCTCAGCACTCCACTATCAGCACCTCAGTCGGGCAACTTTGGATCACTCACCCATTTATTTGATGTGCTCCACGGATTCCTCACCTACGCCTGCATCATTCCGGTACCTAGATGTGTGGGTTACTCATCCTGACTTTGATAGTTTCGTGTGTCATCATTGGTAGTCGTTTCCCACGGTTGGTGGCATAAAGGGCTTTTATAATAAGATGCATTAGCTAAAATTGCATTTACGTCGTTGGAACAAAGATGTTTTTGGGAATATCTTTGATGCGGTTGCCGTTGCTGAAGCCAAGGTAGCGCAACAGGAAAGATAGTTCGATGATTCTCCATCAGATCAGATGCGAACCGGCTATCATTGGAGTATGGATTTGCTATGTATTGGGCAGTCATGCTCTTTTTCTCTCTTGGAAGCAAAAGCCCAATGTCAAATGGCTGCGTGAGGGGGATGCCAATACTAATTTTTACCATCAAACAGTGAAAGTGGCCCATCGTCGACAGTGTATTTGTCGGATTATTCGTGAGGATGGGGTGGAGTGTCATGCTTTACATGCTATTGAAGTTAAGGCGGTCCGCTGTTATCAAGCACTATTTTCGGCTGATACTACTACACATTACTAGGCTATTCTACAGTACATTCCACAGCTTCTAATGCCGGAGGATAATGCATATCTCCAGTCCATGCCATCGCTGCAGAAGGTGAAGTAGGCGGTGTGGGATCTCAGTTCCACAAGCGCAGCTGGTCTAGATGGTTTCTCTGGATCATTTTATCGTCACTTTTGGCCAATCATACATCTAGATGTTTTTAGGGCATTGCAGGAGTTCTTTCTGTGTATAAGAGTGTCGCATCCGGTTGCCTCAACTATTATTACGTTGATTCAAAAAGTGCTAAATCCTCAATCATTTTCTGATTTCCGCCCTATCTGCATGACCAACTTCTTATCAAAGATGATTACAAGATTTCTACCTACGCGATTATCATCTTTACTTCCATGGCTCATTTCTCCAGAACAGGCTAGATTTATGAAAGTCCAGGGCATTACAGAGTGAATTCTTTTGGCACAAGAAATGGTACATGTTTTGGATCGGTTTAAACATGGCAGTCACGTGCCTGTTAAATTAGATATGACCAAAACTTTTGATAGGGTGTTCTGGAATTACCTTGGTCAGCTTATGATTAAAATGAGGTTCAATTATCGGTTTGGGCATATTATTTTTTAAGAATTTATCGACCAGTAGATGTTCGGTTTTAATTAATGGTAAAACAGTGGGTCACTTCTCAGTGGGACGTGGGGTTAAGTAGGGTGATCCTCTATCTCCATTGCTTTTTATTCTGGCTTCTGAAGGCTTTTCTCGTGGACTTAATGTATTGATGGATGTGGTCTTTATCTGCGGCTTCTAAGCAGGTCAAGTTCCTTAGGTTTTGCATTTGGGATTTGCGGATGATTTAGTCATATTCTTGAATGGATCCGTCGGAACTTGGAGAGATTCTGACAATTTTTAATTGCCTATCAGCAAGCATCAGGACAATTGGTAAACTATCATAAAAGTCAAGTTGTGGTAGGGTTTGGCGTTTCTGGCGTATGGATGTCTCATGCTTTAGGTATGCGCTTAGCAACTTTACCAATTAAATATCTTGGTTCATTTTTATATAAGGGTATTAACCGAGCAAGTTACTAAGTTTCTTTACTCTATCACTTTGATGCAAAACTCAATGCATTGTCATCTAAACTGCTGTATATGGCCGGCGGAGTAGTACTTATACGTCATGTACTTTGTTCCATGCCGACTCATATCGTTGCAAGTTCTCATCTCCCAAACTGTGTGATGGACGCATTAAATCATAAGATGTCCACCTTTTTGTGGAATAGCCGACATCATTGGCAATCCTGGGATCATATTTGTCAACCAACTGAGGCAGGGGGTTTAGGCATTCGACGGCTATCATTTATACAGCAGGCATATGATTTCCAACTTTGGTAGAAGTATCATCAATCGCACTCTGTATGGTCAGAATACTGTCGGCTAAAACACAGACAAAAAGGCACTGTCTATTCATGTGGTAACCCAATGGGGGACCCTTTGTACTTGTAATCTATATTAATTACGATGTAATAGAATCGATGACTACTACTGCAAATTTCATTTCGGATAAGAGAGATATGCAAATGGTACTTGAGAGTGAATATTGGACCATGAGGGAAATACCCAATTTTCGCCCAAGGCCTTATAAGTTTCGGCCAACAGTCCAAGGAAGACACACCATATTATTTTTATTTCCCTATATCATAATTATGAATATATTAAGTAGAGAAAAAGGAGGAAAGTGGAAAATTTAATTAGGCATGGTTGGGGGCATTAAAGACCCCAACCGCCGGCTACTTAAGAGGGGGGAGGCCAATTAAGAGAGCCATCTCTCTACCCTAGTTAAATGACAACCTAACCAAACCTAACTAACCAAGGTTGGCAAAAGTAACTATGGTTAGTAATAAAGTAACCTTGGTTAACTAAAAAGTAACCAAGGTTGGGGAATTAATTTGGGAAAACACCCCCCACCCCAATGGCTACAACCAAGTAGCCAAAAGAATTTCCCTCCAAAGAGAAACCCTAGCCTCCATCTTCTAACACCAAAACAAGACACTCCCCTCTCTTCTTCCTCATAAGCCAAACGGCCTAAGGACATACCAAGGGGACTAAGGTTCATACAAGCTCAAGAGAACATAGGTAAGTACACACTCAACTATTCAAGGAAAACCTTGTATTTTACCTGGTTTGAGAACCCACTCATCTCTTTTGCCCCTAAACCGTGACCTTCAATGGTCACTAGGCTCAAGGATCTCAAGTCTTCAAGGACTCTAGCCTAGAGAAGCTTGGATACTACACAAGCTCCATTTTGGTAAGCCATTTAATTCCTTTTCTAAGAGGATATTGAGTTAAAGATATAAGCTAACTTTGCTCCTTTCTTTCTCTCCACCACCGTGGGAATGCTTGCATAGAGAGGAGAAAGATTTCAACCTTTCTACACCTCTCCAAGAAGAGTAAACCAAGAAGGCAAGTACACTATACTCTTTATGGCTTGAATGTGAAAGTATGTGCATGAATGGCTATATATACTTAAGTTCTAATATTAGTAGTATTATGCTAAGTTTGAAGGCCAAAACTTTCGGCCCAAGCCATTTGGGGTGTAAATGTGAAATCTTGTTCCAAAGGTGTAATCTTGTGGGGTTATGTGACTTGTTATGAGTTAATTTAAGAAGAACAAGTTAAAGATCCTCTCTTTTCTATAAGGAGGACTCACGGTGGGAGGGGTGAAGGGGATTGAGTGTGACTTTTACATGGAATGATGACTTAGTAGGAAATAGAGATAAGTCTTTGGTCATGTTGTGAGTTGCGCGTAACATGCTCTTAGATTCATTATTTACTTGCATGTACAGAAAATGGGGCTGTTGATGGAGGGTGCGTGCGTACCCACAATTGCTACTTGGTGCTTGTGAGAAAAAGGTAAGACAAGGACATTTAGGAAGAATATATGACCACTAGAGAAATTACTGGGGTTGGACAGAAACTTGGGCGGTATTATGAGACCAGAAAAGGAACCCTAAGAAGATTCAAATCTGTTGATTTTAGGTATACCACTAGTTTTATGTGTATATTAGATGTGAGAGTTGGAATTTTATTAAAAGGAGCTACAGTTTATTTTTAATAAATTTCCTAGTAAGAGTGGTCCTGCTGAAAATGTTGTCCTGGACATAAATAAAGTAACATATTTAGTAGCCTAGAAATGGACCTTAGAGGCCTACAAATTAACTAAATTTCGGTATAACACTAACCCTATGAATAAAGTAAAGGTCCTACTCTCTCTATCAATTTAAGTTGTAATTATGTAGTTATATAGCTCAAACATCGTTCTAGAGGATGATCATAAGTTTGATGGTTAATTAGAAGATTAGAGCGTTCATTTTACCCAGCCAACTAGCCATTGGAGGCTTGCGCTGTCAAAGGCCAGACTAGCTGTTGCTATGTTGTGTATATATTCCCCCTCCTCTCTTTTGAATAGAACAAGCGTTCTTCTTCATTGTGCTGTGTAAATTGAGTGTTCTAAGTGCTTTTTTATCTATTGTCCAACCCTTTTACAACAAATCACAACAACAATCAACAAAATCACCACCACTTCATGAATGAAGGTTTGATCACATCTTGATCAAACTTTTACGAGTATGGGACGTATGAGGGTGGTTTATATGAAGCCTATATAGAATATGGAATGTAGGTTCGATAGAGTTAAAGCTTTGTGCAAGAGAAGAAGATAAGAGATGAAGAGATCATCCTCCTGAGTATGCTCAACATAATTCTCAAATGTTCCTCATGTGTTTCCTTGTTGGGTGAATATATCAAAATGTCATCAATAAATATAACCACGAACTTATCTGGTTGCTCACAAAAGATAGAGTTCATTAAGTCCATGAATGCTATGGGGGCATTCGTCAACCCAAATGGCACTACCAAAAACTCATAATGACCATATCGGGTACAGAAAGCAGTCTTAGCAACGTCCGCTCCTTTGATTTTTACCTTGTGATATCTAGAACGAAGGTCAATCTTGCTGAACACTTTAGCACCCTGAATAATGTGGATAGTTCATATTATGAATATCAGTGCTACTAACGAATTTTAACAAGGTAAATTGCTTACTTTCAGTTGATCGAACAGGTCATCGATCCTAGGAAGTGGATACTTGTTCTTGATTGTGAGTTTATTCAATCCTACATAATCTATTCACCGTCTCATATTGCCATCCTTCTTTTTCAAAAACAGGACTGGTGCTCCCAAGGGTGAGATGTTAGGGCGTATGAACCTTTTGCCAATCAGCTCCTGTAACTGTACTTTCAACTCCTTCAACTCAGCTGGGGCCATCCGGTATGGCGCCTTAGAAATAGGCTCCGCTCTGGGTACCATATTAATCTCAAACTCCACTTCCATATCTGAGGGTAATTCGGCAATTCATCAGGGAAAACATCAGGAAATTCCTTTGCCACTGGGACGATATCAAGTAAGGGTATCTATTGCTCAGCGTTTAGACCGTACATAAGAGAACCTATGTCTCCTTTCTTCAATGACCTATACGCCTAGGCTGCTGTCAGATATACATTCTTTGGTATTTTCTTCAGTTTAGAGTTCCCCTAATAGGTGAGCTCTTCTTGGGCCGGAATTGAATGATTACCCGCTTCCCTCAGCAATCAATGTGAGCATGGTTCTTGGATAGTCAATCCATACCCAGGATAACGTCAAAGTTTGTCATCTGGATAGGAATCAGTTTGGCATCAAACAGTCATTCTTCCATTTCAAGTTCATAGCCCTTGTACAGATAGTGTGAAATAATAATCTGGTCACCGGCCGCCTGAAATCGATACGGTGTTTCCAACCACAACAAACAATTATTAAGGTTCTTGGCGAACCTTTTAGAGACAAAAGAGTGGCTTGCGCCACTACCAAATAATACGTTCGTCGGAATATTATTCACTAGTGTAATACGTGAGGCAATTCAAGAGCATATTTCAATAAACAGGGGGCAAGGTCATTTAAAATGCGCAATTTTAAAGTTACCTGTCACCACATCGGAGGCGACTTTGACCTCTACATCAGCCATCACATATACCCTGGCATTGGCTCGTGGACTATCCCTCTGGGGCACTATTCTAGGCTTGGAGCAGTCTTGAGATATGTGACATGTCTTACCACAGTAAAACATGCTCCTGACTGTAGTAGACACTCCAAGGTGTGCTATCTCTGACATGTGGGACAAGAAGGAATAGCTGACTGTGTTCTAGCCCCAATTTCTCTGGCTGCTGACGTTGTGGCTACTGCTGGCGCTAGAGCTGCTGCTCGCACTGAGGCTATCGAAGACGTAGGGGCTGCTGCTGGGGTCAGCCATCTTCTCTCTTGTGATCTTGGCCCATTTTCCGGACCGATCATCTCAAAAATGTCGAGGCCTTTTGCACCTGGTATCCTCATCACGCCTCAATAAATCTCTCTCCACCTGATAGCATACATCAAGTAATTCCTCAAAGTTTCTCAGATTAGCATTCATGATCCAAGTGCGAATATGAGAATTTAGGCCCGCTCAAACTTAATCATCTTGAGGCGTTCATCTCCCATAGTGGATGGAACATATCTTCCTAAAGTCGTGAGTTGACTGGCATACTCTTCTACTGTCATACCAGGCTCATGCTTCAAAGCTTCTAAAGCCCTGATTTTCTATAAAGTCACTGAGACGGAATGTAGAAGTTACAGAACTCTTCCAAGAAACGAGTACAAGCAACTGCTCATGGCAAATTCTAGAGATTAGTCTTCCACCATTCATTCTCTTCCCGACAAGGAATGTCGAATCACTTGTGTTTTCATATCAAGGGGTACCTGAATCAGCTCAGATTTATTCTCTATCTCATTAAGCCATTTTTCAGCCATGTCTGGGTCAGATCCTCCTTCAAAAGTCCGAACACAGGATCTGGAGATGCTGCCTGGTTATTTCCTATGTCTTGTCCAATCTGTACCAAGGCATTAAGTATGGCATGTTGAAAACCTCCCAAGTCATGTTGTTGAGGTGCTGGTACTTGCGCTTGTGGTGGTGGCAATACGGGCCTAGCCCTAGCAGGTCCCATGTGGTCGTAATGGCATCCTATCTTAGACATTCGTACTAGTTAACAGGTCACATATATATTAGGGAATTTTTTAATTAGAGTTGTCTATCCATATCCTATAATGGACGGGTTTTATCTTGCCATAGTTCAAGGTGTCAATTAGTTTAACAGGTCATAATTACATGTTAAATTCTATTAGAGGTGGTTAATTAATCACTAGGGCAACAGTTCTAGTTGTTAAGATTCCAAAGTGTCCATTTATTAATTAACTAAAGGTAATGTTCTTTCGGCGGTTTATCCCTAAAATGTTCTAGTTTTTCTTTGTCTAAGGCTATCATTCTCAGTCTAAGATCATTCCTCATATCTAAGAGCATCATTTAGATTCTAAGGTAATTGTTTAAATTATTGTTTCTGCTGTGGATTTGGAGCATAGGATCTGATACCATTTGTAGTGCCCGAACCGAGGCTAGAATTCTTGCACGGTTCGCCCATCGTACTCTGCTAAGACAAGTACAAGGCATCGATAACAATCATGTGCATGCCGACATAAAAGACATGGATCGATATAGCGGAAGCAACGTAAAGATAAATGTTTTACAAACGACATAAATACAAACTACAATCCGTCATAAGTCCGTACAAAACCATAAGAGTCTCAAAGTCTCAAAATGTTCTTAATTACATAGCCATCTTAATCAAAATGTCTAAGTGATAAAACTCCTGGTGCATACGTCCTCAATCAAGGGTAGACTATCTAAAGCTCGTCCTCTATAAAACCTGTGTCGTACTCTATGTTCTCTACAATGGTTTTTAACATGAAAGTTTGAGCGATAACACAAATCGCCCAGTAAGTAATCCCCTTGGATCCGTCATGTGGATCAAACATGGAAAGACGGGGGTGATAAAATAATAAGTGCTAAATAAATAATATTTCCCACCTTCATTTTAAAAGTAAAGTGGCACTCTATATGCACAAATATATAACATGTAACACATTCATATCTAAAATCACAAAGCAAGTCTAATGTTCTTCTTCTATCTAGTCCATTAAAATCCAACCTTATACATGTCTGTTCTTATTATCTTAAGTCAAGCCTTATGCCAAATTCATACAAATCCATGTTTACCTTAATTATTTCTCCCTATGCCACATGTCGATCCATGATCAATTTAAATACTAATGTTCTTCTGATGCGATGTTTTAAAAAGATGCTACGAAATTCCACAACGATAAACGACCAAATGCAATGTCCATGTCCATTTTCAATAAGGATTTTTCTAATACGATGTCGATTTTGATGCGATGTCTATAGCACTTTTTCCTTACATATGAACGATATTGTCATAGTTACGAAATGATCCCCATATAGTCATATACGCAAATGTACATATTTCTAATGGTGACTTGATATGCCAGAGATCTCTTGTTCCCAACAAGATGTTACACTCGGGTGAATAACGATACGATGCGATATGCCCATGACACCAACCTCTCCGGTCTGGGTGCCATGACGGCCTCTAATAACGATACGAGATGCCTATGACACCAACCCCACCGGTCCTCGTGTCATGACGGCCTCCCATAATATAACATACGATATAACATGTCTTGGGATCACCGACTAAACGATATGGTTTAATGCAAGGGTGAATTTTTAAAACATGTAACACGATGCAAATGTGTTCTGATGCTCAATTCAAATGGTCCATTCAACTGTCCGCATGTCTTCAAACGTGTTCTTATTATCATGTCATTAAAACCCCACACATATGTACTTAATTCATGTCTTATAACTTGAAAATCCACTTTATATCCCCCCTCCCTAGGACGCGGCTATCAACCCCAAAAAGAGCTCACTTTTTTGACTAATTCACCCATCAAAACTTTCTTAAGATACACACTTTACATACAATTCAGTGGCGAGACACTAAGGTCTTTAGTAAACATATTCTATAAGCTTCTTAATCAAATTATAATGGAATACACAAGATAACCATAATTTTTACTACACCACATTTTATATATATTTATATCTATGTGGATCATCATCATCATCATCCAAGCCCAGTATATCCCAACGAAAGCAAAAGCTATCGTTAGGGTCTAGGGAGGGTAAGCGGTAGGCAGACAATACCTCTATCCCAAGAGATAGAGAGTCTGCTTCCAGTGAGACCCCCGCCTCTACCTGCATAAATGACATGATAATAAAAATATGTTGTGCTAGTGTGTTAGTGAGTAGATTCAAGAAATACAAAGAAAGGCATTTCGATATTAAAATACACAGCACTTATATATATACATGTAATGTAAAACAACAGTATAACATACGCAACGAAGCGGAAAGTTAATCTAAAGCGTAGATAGTGTCTTCGACTATCTATGTCACTAAATATACTCTAAAGTGTCCCTATATATGACCTATACCTCGTTAACCTTTATCTTATGTCTACATGAAATCCTATCCTGGACCATGTCCTCAGAGAGGTGCAAATCTAGTAAGTCGTGCCTTATCTGCTCATCCCATGTCAGTTTGGGTCTGCTTTTACTCATGTTTCCCTCTATAATGAGGCTTTCAATTGCTCTGACTGACGCCGTTGTCTGTCTCCGCTTGACATGCCCAAACCATCTCAATCTTCCCTCCCTTATCTTATCTGCTATACTAGCCACACCTAACCTTTCTCGAAACAACATTTATATCTATGTGGATATGTAAGCAAAAATTATTTGTCCCATGTTCATATATTAAGGCCGTGGGGTATACCCACCCACACAACCAATGGAATCTTAAACTTGATCACTTCTCATACATATATCATAAGTATACTTTATTTCCTAACATAGAATGATCTTCCACATAAATCAAGAGTTTTGTGAGGTGTAACATAAAACTTATATTAACTTATTCATTCTACCAAAACATCATATATCACATTCATGGTCATGTATCAACATAATTACATGCATACTAATTTCATCAAAGTCATGACTTCAAAGATCAAGATCATGATGATGATCACGATGAAAAATACATGCAACATAAAAGATGATGGAACGCATGAAAAAATACCTTCTTGAACCGTGATCATTAAGATTGTAAGTCATCATGAAGGTGAATGATCAAGTTCAAGTGGGTTGGGTAAAACAGCCATCTAACCGTGTATATGTATATAATATAGGCATGATGCAAGAAACAAACTTTTGTGAGCAAAAATTATAGACATGAATATAGTACACTATAAACATGCTAAATTAAGACCACTAAATATCATAAAAACTGATATCAAACAAAGAAAACTCATAGATGATGATCATCAAGGAAAACACATACACGAGGGGTCTCAAAGTTGGTTTCTTAGTAACTTATTCATAACATAACACATGATTTCACACTTTTTCACTAACTACTACCTAGAATCACATAAGAGTCTATAGCTCATTTTCATTTACACATGCAAGGTCATATTTTATATTATATTAGCTATATTTACATGTATTCACACATACATCGTACACACCATATTTTACATGCAAACATAATTTTTGCATATTCATGCTACTAAAACATTGAAGATACTTCATGAATGATCCCAAGTTGATAATCACCATAGAGAATTCAAATTTTTGCAATGCATGAATGATCTAAGTGGAGTACTTCCCTCTTTTTTGAGTTTAAGACTAGATAAATGATTCCTCTTGAATCAACTTGCTTAGGACCTTATTCTCTCACCCTTGCTTGAAGAATTTTACTCTTTTTTCCTTGGTGGAGGGTCACGGCATAGAGGCTAGTAAGAGGGTAAAGTGAGCAACTTAAAAGCAGAGTTACCGAGAGGTTTCCAGCATCAATTCTTAATAGAGGTCATACCTTTGAATGTTCTTAATGCTATCTTATTCCCTTCAATTTTGAGAAATTCCTTCCTTTCCCTCGTGATATGCTATCAGCCTTGATGCCTAGTGAGGGTGGTGATGAGTAATTAGGAGGAGAATACAAATAGAAGCACTAGAATCAATTGTTGTAGGATCATACTTTAACCTTTCTTGAATTTTCTAGCACCTCTTCAACTTCTATACCTTAGTCTTGAATGTTTCTTCTTCTTCTCCTTGTTATGCTCTAGGTTTTAGAGGGGTAGGGAGCGAAGAGGTTGATACTCTTCTTGAAGAAGGTTAAGTGCTCTTAAGAAGTGGGATGACAGATGAAATCTTTGCTTGAAAGTGCATTTAAGGTGAGTCTTCTTCTCTTGCTTGGCATATATGGACGGTTTAGAGGGGATGAAAGACATCATCATTGAGTCCTTGGATAGGGAAAAATTTGACACTTGATGTGTTGGATGTCTTGAGGAATGGGAGGGGATAAGTGTTGGAATGAACATTCCTTCTCCCTTTTGTCATGGATGGCCAGACATAGAGAGGTGAGGAGGGAAATTATTTTGCTTCTTGAAGAATGTAGGAGATATGACAAGATGGAAGTTTATGGAGGAAATGTGGTACACTTTTTGGCCAAATCAAGATGGTGTAAGAAAAAGTTATCCCCCATCTCTTGCATGCTTCATAGCCGGCGGCTAGGGACCTTGGGGTGGAAGTTATATACATACATACATACATATATACATATACATTTTTTTTAAATCAAAGGAAATTTTATTATCATAATCCTTCACTTTTGGCGGAGGAAAACCTTATTACAAAGCATAAAAGTATGGCGATATTATCAGTAAATGATTATCAACATCCAAATGATATATGATATGCCGCATTAAAACCTTGCCAAGTAAAACCACCCTTGTGGATAAAACCTTGGCGAAGGAAAAAGCATACATATTTATACCAATGGAGTGTTGATATGCGCTATCGCTGAAAATGAATGAAAATACATTTCGAGACGAATACAACAACGGAAAAGAAAGCCATGATGAATCCCGTGCTTGATGTGCATCTCTCGTTTCAGTAGAGAAAGCTGTGACGTCGGCGATTGAGACAGATGTGGGCCGTGAGCTCGTCCAGGCACAAGAGAAAGAAAACATTGAGTGAAACAGATGAATGAGATACAGAAAAATGTTTACAACAATTCGAAAGAAGACCATACCCGGTCTGCCTGTACCAAGTAGGGCACATGCAAAAATTGCAAAGGCGTGCCAATCCATATGGAAGACCTTAGCCTTAAGGAAACCGCAAATGTGCAGATGAGAGATCCAAAGCGACGGTACCACGAACAATAGATGGGAGGCTGTGACTTGAAAAGGAGCGTGTTTGGGGAAACATCATCGCATGCTGAGCTAGATTGTGTGCCGCCATATTAGCCTCTCTATAGACGTGTCCAAAGTCCAGACCGTGATGATGCAATAATGTACGCAATAGTCTAAGATGATAGTTACCAAATATGGACTGTGGTTGTCTCAGGCATGAGACCATTTAGGCACAGTCAGACTCTAAGATAATGGTACGATAAAATGGAAGAAAATATAGCAGGCCAAACAATGCTGCCTGAATTTCCGCTGCAAGCGCCGTACAGTGAGGAAGACGAAACGAGATCGCTCCCACACAGACTCCGAGATGATCATGCAGAATCACCCCACCTGAGGCGTAGGACCTGCCAACTGATGCATCAATATTTAACTTTAGCCTACCAGAGGGCGGAGTTTGCCATCGGACGATTTGGAGGCATGGAGACTGAATTCGTGGAATCCATGAGAGACGAAGTGATGGACCCGTCTTGATCTTTGAGCCTTGTATAGATTTGATCCACATCTCAATATCTGAATGTATAGCAGCCCGAAGTGCAGATGGAGCAAACGAAGACAACTCACCATATACCAACGTTGCATAAGTTCGCCAGATATTAAAAACAACTATAGCTGGAATGACTATCTTTAAAATCCCGAAAAGCGACGAAAACGTGGATTGATACCACCAAGATAATAGGTATTGACGAAGTTGTAATGAAATGGGCGATATACCATGTAGTTCAGTGGCGAAGAAATCCCAAATGATACGAATGTCACTGCAGTAAAGAAAAACATGATCTACTGTGGCCGAGTGTTGTTTACAGAAAGGACATTGTGTAGGTCGTGCTGTAGAGTACCGGCCAATATAATCCTCAAATGGCAAAGCTGAATGGGAAATGCACCATAAGAATAACTTTATGGATGAGGATTGATGCTTAAACCAAATGAATTTAGCATAGAGCAGTGTGGGCTTTGAAACACGGCAAATGTCATAAGCCGATTTCAAAGAAAACTCGCCAGTTGCCGTGGGCTTCCATGTGAGATGAGAGCCTGAGCCTTCAGTCTGAGCAATGCAGGTAGCATGGATTCTGGAAATGAGCTTCCAAACAGGTGAATCCGGTAGACGAGGGCGGTAATCACCTTTGCTGCCATATTTAATATGCATGTACTTGCTCCATAATGTATCCTGCTGCTGATATGACCATCAAATGCGACAGTGATAATCCATCTGTAAAGTGTTGAGATCACAAATGCCCAAACCACCTTCTTCTTGTGGTAAAGTAATTTTGGGCCATGCTACCCAATGGTGTCTATTACCCCAATAAAAGGATGACATCTTCCATTCAATGACCTTGATAACCGACTTTGGTAAACCACCTGTCGCAAAAATATGAAGTGGAAGGGCCGAAATCACTGAGCGTAGTAGCACCAAGCGTCTGGCCGTGGAAAGAAAACGAGTGTGCCAGCCCTGAATGCGGTCATCAATATGCTGAAGTAGAGATGTGCAATATCTGGACCGATTTATACCTTTATGCAAATATGATCCAAGATAGCAAAATGGCAGAGCCGTACATTGCATGCCTAAGATTGTTTCAAAAGACCGACTTTGGTGAATTGAAGTGCTAGCAGAGGGAATGAAACTGCTCTTTTGAAAATTAATCTTCTGTCCTGATGCCGTTTCATACATAGATAAAAAAGAGTGAAAGCGTCTTAAATTGCGTTGTGTACCCCTAGAAAAATTAGTAAATCATCTGTATATGCTAAATGAGTAATAGAAAATGGGATACGGCCTAAGCGAAAAGGCTGTAGTGCACCAGAATGTACCAAAGATTTGATGCCGCTGCTAAAACCTTCAGAAGATAGAATAAATAGCAAAGGGGACAGTGGGTCACCCTGCTCTACCCCTCTGTACGGCCTGAATGAAGTTGAAGGTTGGCCATTTATCAAAACCGATAATGTAGTAGCGCGCAAGTGGTTGAGGATTATTCGTATAAAAAAATTGGAGAAACCAAATTGTCGTAACAACAACTCTAGGTACTCCCAGCTGACTCGATCAAAAGCTTTCATCATATCCAATTTTAAGCATAACTGAGATGCACCCTTATCAAGCATATATATCATCTCACGCGCCATGAGAACTTGGGAAGAAATATCATGACCAGGCAAAAAACATGTCTGCTCTGGAGATATCAACTTAGGAAGCAGTTTACCCAAACGTGTGGCAATAATCCTCGTGCAAACTTTACTCAGAAAATTTGTGAGACAGATAGGGCGAAAATCACTGAAAGTTTGAGGTGAATGCGTCTTGGGTATCAAAGTAATCAATGCACTAGCCATTATAGAGGGTTGCGGTACTTCAAGAAAAAACTCCTGCACAGCTTTAACCACATCTGAATGTATAATTGACCAACAAGATCGGTAAAACGTACCATGAAATCCATCTGGGCCTGCTGCACTCTGAGGATTTAAATGCCAAACTGCTTCCTTGACCTCTGCTGCCTTCGGTAATTGTGTAAGCATAAGATTGTCTTCCTCCGTTATCGTACAAGGGATATGTGATAGGATTGATGAATGATTATGTGTGGCCTCTCGTGCAAATAAGGCGGTATAGAATGAGACAGCTTCCGTCATAATATCATCCGACGTCGTATGCAGTGTACCAGTGGAGGAGCGAATTTTTTGAATGCGGAGGTTTGTGTGCCTCCCTTTGACAATAGAATGAAAATATCGCGTATTGGCGTCGCCCTCTTTGAGCCATTTTACCCTCGCCTTTTGCTTCCAGAAATGTAGTTCATAAGTAGATGCCCGTAGATATTCGGCTTGTGCACGAGAATATGCCTAATGAGTCTCATCATTAGGGTCAGCATCCCAACTAGCCTCAGCATTATTTAGATGTGATTCCGCATGCATAAGGTTATTAAAAATATTTCCGAAGATTTCTTTGTTCCACCTTTGAATGTCCCGCTTCAAGGAAAATAACTTCGAATAACAACCATGCATACCTCCTGTAGTCGGATATGATAACAATGCATCCTGCATATAAGAGTGAAAATCTGGATGAAGTAGCCAGGAGTCCAAGAAACGGAAAGAGCGACGGCCAGTTGCCATAGTAAGTTGACATGCAAATAGTAACGACGTGTGATCTGAGGCAACCCGCGGAAGATGGGTTAACTGCATGTCTTGAAACACATCTTGGAATGAGGAGTTGACAAGTAACCAATCCAATCTGCGTCGAACTCGGCCAAGTCCCCTGCCATCTGCCCAAGTAAATCTAGGTCCCTGATATGGCGGTGCCACAAGAGAACAAAGCTCTATACATTCATTATATGACCGACCCCTATGATCCTCAAGCGCTCGAAATGTATTAAAATCACCTCCGATTAACCAAGGCAGAGTGGAAGATGTAGTAAAGTCACATAAAGAATGCCAAAGAGCCCGATGTAATGCGGCCGTGTGCTTTGCATACACAACTGATAAGACGAACGTAAGTTGTAGCAGAAGAAAGAATAATGTGAAATGTACTACTTGATCATGATCCTGCGTAGCAAGCAAACGAAACTCAGAATCACGCCAGAAAAAATCAAATTCGCTCAGACTGAGAAGCATACCAACTGGTAAAACCAAGACTTAAACCAAACCCAGCAATATGTGAAGGAGCATGCTTAGGTTCAATGAGAGCTAATAAATGCAAACAATGTTCTGTAATCAAAAGTCGCAATCTAGGTAAAGAGGCACGCATGCCTCTGATATTTCATATTAACGTATTCATTGAGAAAGAGTAGAAACACTTCCCTGCAAGACCTGCGACGCACTTCGCGTGAGTATGGTGGATGGCGGCAAAGGGGGTAGATCTTTTCGCGCACGACGTTTTCGACAAGGGACCACTGGAATAAACTCAGCCTCCTCAACAGGCTCTTGTTGGCATGAGATCAATATATCCTCATCTGGAGATGGAGGGATTAACTGCATGCGACGAACAACCTCATCTGGCACATTAGGTAAATCCGCAGTTGTACCCTCATAAGGCAATTCTGTGTCCGATGCATGACCCAGTTCATATTGGACTGGATCAGACTGGAGTGGCGGTTCTGGAGCATCACAATATACCTCAGCATGGGTGTCAACATCATGATCAAGTATGCTTACAGCCTCCGTAGGTGGAGCATCCGTGTGGGCCTGTGCGGGTGCCGCAGATGGCGGATCAGCTATTGTCGGTTCAACAACTGGCTTCTTCTTGATGGGCTTCCAACGCTGAGATTTTGGACGAGGTGGAGGAGCGGCGGCGGTGGTGGCACTGACGAGGCAGTGGTGGTAGCACATGCGCGGGGGGCATGGACCAATCGGCGGCATGTAGTGCAAAACATGGGGAGATCCTCATAAATGACCGACTACAGTATAAACCTATTTTTCGCCTGCAAATAAATTTTCTGGGGAAGGTCCTGAGAAACATCAACCTCTACACAAACCCGAGCGACGGATGGTCTGAGTCCATCCGATGTAGCCACATCCAATTTGATGGGTGAACTAATAGGGCGTACAATCTCGAAAAATGCTTCACGCCGATGCAAATGAATTGGAAGACCAGGGAATGCAACCCATATGGGGACAATAGGGACATCAGCAGTAGGATCAAAATCAACTGTCCATTTGGTAATGCGCATGTGGCAACCCGAAATATGCCATGAACGTCTATAGAAACAACGTAGATGATCCGCTTCATTGTGAAAATTAAGCAAAATGTGTGTTTGATTAATTAAGGTGATGCGCAAATCATGATGAAACCCTATATTTTCAAAAACTTCACGGATAATTTTCAATAGAGGGCGGCCATACCAAAAAGTATCTACCAAAGAATATTTGAATGGAGCAGCAAGGGCATCAATCTCTGAGTCCAGAAATGATATCAATGGGATGCCTTTGTATCGTGATACCGTCTTCGGAAAGATATCGATATTGCATGAGGATTGTGCTCCTGTGACAACCGCGGCGAAAGTCGGCGGGGCTGCCATTTGATCACGATATAGGGAAAAGACTGTAGCTTTTAGAAAATAGCAATCGCGAAAATATTGGGGAAGTAGATAATGGACGACTCAATGATGAAGAAGTGGATGATATAGAGTTCCGGCGGTGGCGGTGGCTTGCGCCGGTAGTTCGCTTGCGATTGCCTGATAAGCAGCACATATATACATATACATATATATATATGTGTGTGTGTATATATATATATGTATATTGGAAGCAGAAAGCCAATGTGAAATGACTAAAGAAAGGGGATGCAAATACAGCTTATTTTTATCAAACGTTGAGGGCCCAGAGGCAGCGACATGCTATTTTAGAAATTCGTAATCCGAAAGGTGACGAGTGTGCTACAACTCAATCTATTCAGGCTGAGACAATCGTTTTTTAGCAACTTTTCTATGAGGAGCCTACATTTGATCATGAGGTGCTTTTAAGGCATATTCCACGAGTTTTGACCGAGGCAAATAATGAGGGTCTTTTGGCCATTCCTCAGGCTATAGAAGTTTGAAGCGTAGTTTGGCATTTAAGCCCCTCTAGCTCGTTAGGCCCTGATGGCTTTCCTGGCTCTTTCTATAGACATTTTTGGGACTTGGTGGGACTTCATGTACTATTAGTTGTTCAAGAATGTTTCTTGGGAGTCTGGGTTTGAGGTGTTATGGCGGCATTTTTGATTTGTTTAATTCCTAAAGTTCCAAATCCGTATCTTTTGTGGATTTTCGTCCTATTTTTTTACTAATTTTGTTGCTAAAGTAGTAGCTCGCCTTATCTCGTCTAGACTCTCCAATTTATTGCCTAGGCTTATATCTCTGGAAAAAACTAGGTTTATGCAGGGACGAGGTATCTCGGAGCAGGTGTTGATGGCGAATGAGATGGTTCACATTCTGGATCGTAAGTGCCAAGGCGATCAAGTTATGATTAAGCTGGACATGGCAAATGTTTTTGATCGAGTTTCCTGGTTATACCTTGAGCGATTAATGCTTCACTTTGGCTTTCACTCTCGCTTTGTCAGGCTAATTATAAATAACTTGGAATCCACAAGATGTTTGGTATTGATTAATGGCAGATCGTACGGTTTTTTTCGGCCCTCAAAAGGAGTGAATCAAGGTGATCAATTATCCCCGTTGATTTTTATTTTGGCGTCAGAGGGATTCCCTCAGGGATTAAATGGTTTATTTCATACTGACCAATTACAGGGTTTTCAGAGTGGTCAGGCACCGGTGGTCACACTTTGGATTTACGAATGATTGGTTCGTCTTTCTTCATGGCACTATTGGCAATGTGCGAAATTTCAAGCCTTTTCTGGAGCAATGTCTGCAACTCTGGGCATGCAATTCTGCCACTTTGCTCAGTGACAGTGGCTCTGCTCAGTGAGTGTCTGCAACTCTGGGCATGCGTATTTCCATGCTACCGATTAAATACTTGGCTCTTACTTGTTTACAGGTATTAATCGCTCATGATATTGTACTACCTTGATTCATCATTTTGTTACTAAATTGACAGGTTAGTCACATCGTCTATTAAGTATGGCTGGTCGTTTGGCACTTCTTAAGTCTATTCTTTCCTCCATGCCGCTGCATATTACAGCTACAACACGTTTGCCAAAAAGTGTACTTGCGGAATTGAATAGGAAAATGTCAACTTCTTATGGATACATCGGCATCATTGGCGAAGTTAGAGGGGGGCTTGGGCATTCGCAATTTGAAGGCGCTACAAAAGGCGTATGAGTGTACGTTGTAGTGGTCATATCATACATCGTCTTCAGTTTGGGCGTTGTACCTTCGACAGAAATATGGTTATAGAGACGGGCTGCATGCTTATATTTATAATTTTGTTGACTGGAAGCGGTTGTGTCGCATTCATTCATTTTGCGAAATGCGAGTTCAAGCCACAGAGTGTGGACTTACTTGAAGTGATGTGTGCACGGACAATTTAGTCTTAAGAGCTCATACGAGGTTTGTCGTCCGCAGCGGTCCCCTTTTCGACTAGCCCGCGATATTTGATGGAAAGGTACACCACATGCGGGATAGGTATTTTTATGGAGGTTATGGTTCAGTGCACTACCTATGCCTGATACTATTTGTGCTTGGCTTGCGGCACTTTCGACATATTGTGTTTTTTGCCATCAAGATTTGGCTATGCGGAATCATATTTTCTATGCATGTCCGATGATTCGTACGGTATGGTTTCATTTATCTTACCTTTTCCGTGGCCCACCTCCCACAGCATTGACTTACAGGCAGTATCTTCGAGGTTGGTGGAGCTCGGCACACGCTACATCTATGCCAGACCAGCTATCTGCTCTTGCGCCAATGCTTGCTACTTAGGCAATATGGAAAGAATTTGCATCCATCCATTTTGGGGACGAACATTTTTCTTATGATCATCTCAGGGAGCACATCAGCCTCAGCATTTATACGTGGTGTTCATCGATTTCTGGATCCAAGTTTGCTACCTCGATCCAACCACTACTTGTTGCTTATTATTCACATATCCTACAACCACGCCAGATTCGTGTTGTTCGTTGAGAGCTACCTCATTATGGTAAGCTAAAACTTAATGTTGATGCCGCTGTAGGTTGTTGGGGTGCAGTTGATAGGGCTGTTTTGAGTAATGATAGAGGTCAGTTGGTCCAGGCCCTTTTCTTTCCCCTGCCGGTCCTACCACCGCTACATTCGGAGCTGTTGGCACTCCTTTTCTCCCTCATGTCTTTGGCACACGACTATTCTGACTTGCAGATTGAGATAGATTGTCTGCCTCTTCTCTCGATGTTTGCTGCGCCAGCCACCCTGACCGCACGGTTAGGCATGGATGTGGACCGTGTGTCACTTTTGCTACGATTAAGACACGACGCCCTTGCTATGTGCCTCACGAAGCTAATTCGGTGGCACATACCGTTGCACAACATGGACTCATGATGGGACACACTTGCATGTTCTGCCTCCTTTCGGACCTTCCCCTAGCTGCTCATGAATGCTTGACGACTGATATTCATACAACTTACATTCATCATTAAGGGTCTGATTGCGGTAGTGCATATATGCCCTCAATGCAGGCAGCCTGGTGTGTTTTGTCACATGCTTCTCACACTTCTATCATACATGCTTTACCGTTTGTTTTGATGCCTAATGTGTTGTGTCTCTATCTTCCTTGGGGAGTTTAGACGCTTTACAGTTTGTGTTGGTCGTGCATTGATGGCTGCAGACATAGAGTCCCCCATTGAGTTAGCCTACATTTACTGTTGTTGCACGTGTCATTGTTGGTTAAGGACAACTTGGGTACTCCTCTCGTTATTTTACTACTCGTTGATCTCTGGTTTATTACGGATTTCCTACACATAACACTTCACATGTTTTGTCTTTTGAGGTACATATCAATTGGATGGAGCTAGCCTTCTGCTTTTTTGCCCTTGAGACGGTTACGCAGATTTCTACTCTACTCATTTCAGTCACAGCGCTTACTTTTTGCTCATCGTATATGGTTGTTTTTCCTGTACTCCTTTCGCTATATCCTGTTATGAATGTCCCTATTTGCACATTTACACGACTTATACAAGCTTGCAGTTATCTTCTATTTTGGTTAGTTATTTTGGGAGAGTCTCCCATAGTGGCTAGGACTATTAATGTAACCACGGTATTTCTCCGTCACAACTGAAGGTTTTCTTAATTAATAAAATGCTCAGACCATGTCGTCCGTCCTTCAACTATTTTATTTTATTAAAACTCAATTATAGCGGAGGAATACCATAGTACATCAAGGTTCATCATATGAAGAAAGTGAATGCAAAGAACTAATGATTGACAGTCTCCAATCATATATGATATGCTGCATCAAAACTTGCCAAGTAAAACCATCCTTGTGAAAACCTTGGCGAAAGGAAAAGCGTATATATTTATACAATTGGAGAGGTGACATAGTACGAATCTCATCAAAGAACATAACAGGAAGGGAAGTCTAACAATGTCCGCACAGGTCTCCAAGAGATGATGTCCTTCAGGAAATTCACTGGTTCGAGTAGCTTGATGGAAGACATAGTAGTACCAAGATAAATTCACAATATGAAGAGGTACTAGCCAAATGCAGGCTATCAAACAAATGAGCTCCACCAGGCCAGCCGTCGCATTATAGAGGTACATCTGTTGCTAGCACAGCGTATAGAGTCCGATGTAACTTTGTTCGCTTTGTTAAAGTCAGTCGTAGCAGTCCTTTGCAGCTCAAAGAGGCCAGACAAGCGGTCATATGGTAGGAAATGATAGATAGTAGCAGCAGAGAAAGGACCAAGGAATTTAAAACACGTACCCACGTCACCTTGATCCAAAGTGGACCAAGGCAACCCGCCTAAAATGTATGCCAACCCAGACGGGGGACATCCGATTCTACAAAATGTTGGTGCCAATATCCCAATATTTTGCCTCATGTGTGACTCCTCAACCATTGCAGCGCAAGGGCAGCAAATCACCACATTAAGCTCGTAAAACATCAACACAGTTAATCCAAACAAAGATATATTGTGCAATAAAAACAGTAATAGGAACAAAGGGATATGAAGGAAAGGAGACACACCAATGTTTCCTGCATCTCTGATTGACGCATGCAACCTAGAGCTATACACGCCAACCCTTCGGGAGACATTCTTATCATAAGCGCAAGGCCGGCACTTGCACATCCAAAAGTATCACCCCTCGGACTTCACAAGGAAGGCGATGTAAAGAAGTATATAGATGCAAACCTACTGAACGATATCCATGTCGTGATAATATGTGGGCTGCAGTGTTGGCTTCTCGCGGACAATATTGGAGAGAAGCACCATTAAGCGTCAAAAACATGGTTGCACGCTGCGACTCCCTTGCCAATGTGCTCGTAAACCGTTACCTACTCGGCAATGAAGAAAGAAGTGAACAATAATCTGTTTCAATGATGATCCTATCATACTCCCGGGCACAATAAATCAAGGCTGACGTCAAGGCTAATAATTCTGCTTGTAGTGGACTCACTAGAGGCAATGCGAAGCTTATTGCCGAAAGGATATGTCCATGCTCAATTCGCAGTACAACTCCTCCTGCTGCGTTGTTCCTTCCTACTGCTGCATCCACGTTCAACTTCATTTTTCCCGTTGGAGGGAGTTCCTAATGAACTATTCTCGGGCGCTTCGATCGCATTGGGGGAGAAAAGGAGAGAGCAACCAGCTGAGGTATAGGCTCTGCAAATTTCTTCCCATTCATCGCGGAACAATAAGTGTAGATATTTGTGTGAACTTTCTCTAACAGACGCCTATATGTAAAATGTCTGTGCCAAAACGTATATAGGCGTATTCTTTCCAAATGACCCATGTAACCACTGATGGAATCACCTCCCTCAACTGACCTGACATAGATGTTTTGGATGAGATACGCCACCATCTAGTGAGATGTCCTTTAATGGTTCTGCTCTGAGGCGTTGGACCCGAGAACACAATAGAGATTTATTACCATACAGGCCGTATCATTGGACATAGCATAAATATATGATTCGCGTATCCGAATTTTGGCGGCAAAATGCACACTGTGAGGGGAAAACCGATAGCCATTGTTTGAAGTTATCTGCCAGTGGCAATGAATGCGTCCATAGCCTCCAAAGAAACATACGCATCCCTGTATGAGAGTCAACCCACCATACATAGCGTGAGTGAGTAAAACTTGCACTAGTGTCTGTTATTGCTTGATATGCAGATTTCAACGAGAATTGACTATTGGTATCAGGGGTCCAATTCATCTCGGCCTGCGTTCTTTCCACCTCAATTTCCATTAAGCCATTTACTATACACAAACATTTCCAAACCGCTGATTCATAATTATGTAAATAGATTGCATTCCGATGCCCATATTTCTTCTTGCAAAACTCAGACCACAAAGTTTGAGATTGATGATACTTCCACCAGAGCTGACAGTCATATGCCTACTGTATACCTGAAAGATGTCGTATTCCTAAGCCTCCTACCTCAGTGGGACTGCATATAGATTTCCATGAACGCCAAGGGTATCTACCATTCCAAAGAAACGAGGACATCATACAATTTAAAACGTCAATAAACACTCTTTGGTAAACGTGAACTGACAATAATATGAGTAGGCATGGAACTAAGAACATGGCGTAATAGCACCACTCTCCCTGCCATTGGCAATAATTTAAGTGACCACACCGTGAGCTTTACATCAAAATGATTAACTAATGTCGCACAATATTTTGCTCAGTTGATGACCTTATATAAGAAGGAGCCAAGATATTTGATCGGTAGGGAAGCCAATCGCATGCCTAAAACCTGAGAAACACGTTCTCCCGATACTCCTGATCCAACCACTACCTGGATTTTGTGGTAGTTAACTAATTGCCCAGATGCATTCTGATAAAGATTTAGAAAGTTACGAAATATTTCCAAGTTACGACTTGATCCATTCAAGAAGATTAATAAATCATCCGCAAATCCCAAATGTGAGACTTTAGGTACCCGATATAGGATTTGCAAGGCACCACTAGAAGGAGGGTCGAATAGTGGGTGCGGAAAATGTGGTTTTAAAATAGTTTTAAACCAAAAACCCAACTTCTGAAAACAGTTTCTGTTTTCAGGACCAGTTTTAAAACGTTTTGAAAACTGGGTTGCAGGTCTTCAAAAATTCTGAAATTTAGAGAGAACTTAGCCTCAGATGTTTTGAGTATCTCCTAAAATTTTCAGATCAAAATTCAACCTCTAACCCCTTGAAAAATCATTGGTGGTCAGATTGCGCAAATCTGCCAGAACTGGTAGTCTGTTTTGAAAAATTAATTCCTATTTGTACTTAACTCCAAATGCTCTGAAAATTTAAAGACTAAACCCTTATTAGTTTTATTTAAATGGGTTGAAACAGTTTTGAAAAATTCTTTTGGGAAGTTAGTCAAATACGATCAAAGTCTCAACCTTTGCATGCCTGAAAAGCAGACTGCACTAGTCTCAGAACTTTGGACGTTTGGATGACTTATACTTGTCCAAAAGGGTTGCAACTTGCTCCAAAAGAACCTTAAGACGTGTGGCTATGATTCTTAAAAGTTTCATAATTTTTGAAATTCGTTTACTATTTTTACGAACGTGATTAAAAACGATAAACAGTGCTGAAATAGAAAGTAAGTGCTGAAAGTAAATGACACCAAGCATTTTATACTGGTTCGGTTATAAACAACCTACTCCAGTCTTCGAGGACACCTTCCTCGGTTAGCACTAAACACACAACACAAAGAACACCTTACCACAGGGTTGATGGAGTTACACACCAACTCCAACCCTTTACAAACCTTGTATGAGAATACAATTGTCACGAACACCACCACCTTGCAAGTGCAAGATTGATCACACCTTGATCAATCTTTTACAATGATAAAGAATATGTGGTGGAATATATGAAGCCTATTCAAGTATATTAATGTAAGTACAATAGGCTTTTAGAGAGAAGAAAGAAAGAGAGTGTAGAAGAGAAGGCTAGAACACATTTTTGATCTTTCAAATTGCAAGACTTGTTCTTGTTTTTGGTTTTGCTCTTTTCCTTCCTTTTTATCATTTTGGACGCCCCCTTGGATGATCTTCCCCTCTTGAAAATTATCTTCTAAGTCCTTGGAAGAGTATATGGCATCATTGTGACATGTCTTTGCTTACTTGGCATGTTCTCATTGGATGATCATTAAGCTCTTGCTTACTTGGCACTCATTGATTGGTTGGATGTTGTCATCACTTGATGACTAGATAAATCTGAGAATAACACTTAAAACATGTGCCAAAATCATCATAAAATGATTACCATAATTCACAAGATCATCACACAAAATTAGCTAGGCAAATAACTCCAAGAAGGCATGAAAATTTCGGCCATAACCACATCTTGCACATGCTGAAATTTCAGCATGTGTAACATTCATCTTTTATTCAAAACATTGCCAATTTTAACTTGATTTAATCCAAGAAATGAATCACCATTTAGTACAAGACATCTTTATCAATTTTGGAATAAAAATTTGTCACCAATAAGGCCTAGAAATCGGCCTACATTCATCCACACATGCTGAAATTGTCAGCATGTGTGATATTTGAAAATATCACCTTATTTGTTTCCATAGAATATTCAAAACACTTCCAAATTTTCTCCCAATTATCCACATGATTCAAGACAACCAAATATGGCTCATTAAGGGGATAAAACTGGCTAGCTCTTTAGCACACATGCTGAATTTTCAGCATCTGTCACAATTGTGACAAGATTTGAAATGTTACCTTTTGTAGTTCCTTTCTTTAAGTCACCAACATTGCATGCTTCATTCTTGACCAATCAAGTTGCCAACAAGACTCCACATAAGCTCCAACATAGCTTGTATAGGCGTGTGAAATGACTTTGCACATGTGCTGAATTTTATTTTTCCAAACTTTGTAAAATAGTGCACATCTAATTATACACACATGGTATATTTCAGTCAGCCCTTAATTGAATTTTCTAGAATACTTTGAGATGTATGAAATATGTAAAAAGTGTCTAGATACATGATTTTTCTCTAATTAAATTCCAACTTTTTGCATATGTTATATATATTATGTTACACATAATATACATAAATTAAACTTTAATATTCAGCACTTAGGCTGATCTTAAAGTGGCGCCTAAACCATGTGACAAAATTGAAATTGGAATCTCCACAATTTGGCCTTAATGTGGGGTGATTTGTGTGTGTCAACATGAAATGATTTTATGGCTTCACATACCATGTAAGCCACGAAATTTGTGGCTATTTGTGAAGTGTATGGGATGACCATCTATTTATGGCAAGTACATGACACGTTGGCGAAGTTTCGGTATTCGCCCGATACGACAATTTTCGGTTTAGAACCTTTTAACGTGTCGTATTAAATTTGTCATCACCGTGACTTATATCATATGATATAAGACCTGAATGTACTCATAAATATGAGTTAAGTATGGTGGTGTGACGTTAACGTACGTACGTAAAATATATAACGTGTCGGTAGTACGTTGGAATAAATGCGTATGTGCCTTTTTAAAAAAATCTGAATATATATATATATATATATATATATATATATATATATTGGCGTGTAATAAGTGTGGAGAGGAGAGGGAAAACTTTCCTTTCTTCACCTTGTTGCCTTTGTGCCTTGTCCAAATATTGCTTTCTTTAATGAACTACTTAGTTTAATTAACTAAGTACTTCACTTAATGAACTAGTTTAGTTCATTAATGGTGGCACCTGAAAATAGTTCAAACACAACAAATATTTGCCATTTGATGTAAGATTTAAAGCTTCATGGCTCGTTAGTATGACAACATTATATATTAACTATATAAGGCACGTTATGTGCAACAACATGTCATGTCATGAAATATGTCATGCATTTCGTTTAAATCATGTATTTTGAAATCACTCAAACCTCTTTTTCTCTACAATCTCCCCCTTTTGATGATTTTCAAAATAACCTACATTCATGACTTAAATCTTATTGCTCCCCCTTCGATCATGCATAAATTCAAATTTTGAATTTTAAATTTCAAATCCGCTCCCCCTTGATTTAGGCAATCAGTTTCTCTCTCTCCCTTAAATCATGCATTCTCTCCCCTTTTATTTTGGAAAGTCAATCAAAAATGCATGTAAATATGGAAAGATAATCAAATCAAATCAGCAGAAATCATGCCTAACTTAGAACGAAGATTTTCGTACGTGGCTTGATTTAAGGCCTTAGTAAAAACATCCGCTACTTGTGCCTCTGTGCGTACGTGATCTATGACACTGTCACCGTTATTTACGTGATCACGAAGAAAGTGATAGCGTACTTCTATATGCTTGGCCTTAGAGTGTAACACGGGGTTCTTAGATAGATTAATTGCACTCATACTATCACAATAGATATGAATTTTATTTACGGTAATTCCAAAGTCCGAAAGTTGTTGTTTTATCCATAATAATTGTGTGCAACAAAGACTAAGTGCCATGTACTCAGCTTCAGTAGTGGATAAAGCTACGCTTGCTTTCTTTTTGGAAAACATGAAATAAGTGAGTTTCCTATAAATTGGCAAGTGTCACTCGTGCTTTTCCTATCTATCTTACATCCACCATAATCAGCGTCAGTGTAGACATGCAAATTAAAGTCACAATCTTTATCATACCAAATGCCTAAGGTGGGTGTGTGCTTAATATATCGGAATATTCTTTTCACCGCATTAAAGTGAGACACCTTAGGTTGACTTTGAAAACGTGCACACATACATACACTGAACATGATATCCGGCCTACTAGCAGTAAGATATAACAAAGAGCCAATCATAGATCTATACAAGGCATTATCAAAATCCTTACCATGTTCATCTTTATCTAATTTGGTAGTAGCACTCATAGGGGTGGGGGATGGTTTTAAATTCTCAAAATTGAACCTTTTAATCATATCATTTATATATTTGGCTTGGCTTACGTGGATGCCATTACTCGTTTGTTTAATCTGCAAGCCAAGAAAGTAGTTCAATTTGCCAACCATAGACATTTCAAATTCAGATTTCATGCAATTTTCAAAATCTTCAACAAGTTTATGAGAAGTAGAGCCGAAAATAATGTCATCAACGTAAATTTGAATAATAAGTAAATCCAATTTATCGTGTTTCAAAAATAATGTACTATCTATAGTACCTCTTTTAAAACCATTTTCTAATAGGAAAGTAGAAAAACTATCATACCATGCTCTAGGTGCTTGCTTTAGTCCGTACAGTGCCTTCTTTAGTTTATACACGTGATCGGGATGTTTCAAATCTTCAAAACCAGGTGGTTGTTTCACGTATACCTCTTCTTGTATAAATCCATTTAAGAATGCATTTTTCACGTCCATTTGATACAGTTTAAAATCTTTCATGCAAGCAATGGCAAGTAAAAGTCGTATAGCTTCTAAACGTGCTACGGGTGCAAATGTTTCATCATAATCAATTCCTTCTTCTTGATTATAGCCTTGTGCTACAAGTCTAGCTTTATTTCTAACAACTTTTCCTTCTTCATTCATTTTATTTCTAAACACCCACTTTGTGCCTATTATGGTCTTATCTTGTGGTTGTGACACTAAATCCCATACGTCATTTCTAACAAATTGATTAAGTTCGTCATGCATAGCATCAATCCAAGAAGAATCACTCAAAGCATCATGCACATTTTTAGGTTCAATTTCGGAAATCATAGCATGAAATTGATTTATTTCTTCTGGATTTATTCTTCTACGTGGACGCACACCGTGTGTGATATCGCCTATGATAAGATCATGTGGGTAATCTCTATGCCATCTTGGTTGATTATTTTCTACGTTCTCATTCATTTCTAAGTGATCATGCATTTCTAGTGTATCATGCATATCATGCATATCAAACGTGCCATCATCATCATTCAACACGGGTTTCAATTCAAAATCATCATCATATTCTTTATCTTTATCAATCTCACCAAATTCATTAAATTTCACATGAATAGATTCTAGAATTTGTCTAGTGAGAGGATCATAACACCTATACGCTTTTGAATTCACAGAATACCCAACAAAGATGCATTCAATTGATTTGGATTCAAATGTATCTAAATTATCTTTTGTATTTGAAACAAAGCATTTGCATCCAAACACACGAAAATAGTCAATTTTAGGCATGCGATCATTTAATATCTCATAAGGCGTCTTATTTATTTTCTTTCTAATGGAGAAGCGATTTATTATGTAGCATGCACAGTTTACGGCTTCCGCCCACAAAAATCTAGGCAATTTATTTTCGCATAACATAGTTCTAGCAATTTCTTGTAATGTCCTATTCTTTCTTTCTACTACTCCATTTAATTGTGGAGTTCTAGGTGGCGAAAACTCATGTTTAATTCTTTTTTCTTCGCAAAATAAAATCATGTCCTTATTTTTAAATTCACCACCTCTATCGCTTCTTATCTTTTTCACATTAACGCTATATTGATTTTCAAGTTGTTTTATCAGTTTAGCAGTTTCAATAGCACTATCATCCTTATGTGCAAGAAACAAAGTCCAAGTATAACGAGTAAAATCATCAACAATCACACAAGCATAATGACGCCCACCAAGACTCGTAGTGCGACTAGGACCAAACAAATCAATGTGTAGTAATTCTAAAACTCTAGTCGTGCTTATTTCATTTTTGGGTTTTAGTGACTCGCGTGTTTGTTTGCCTTTTATACAAGATTCACACAACTGAAAGCTGTCTAAATCAAGTGTAGGCAATCCTTGTATTAGGTTCTTTCATTGGAGTTCTCTAGTGTAGAAATGCCAATATGTCCTAAACGTCTATGCCACAAATTTACGTTAGGTTCATTTGACATGAAACACTTAACCTTAGCGTCTAACATGTCATCCATAGAAAGCGTGAAAATGTTTCCTTCCCGTTTTTCTTTTAAGACTGTTTCTCCATTTTTATTTATTATATTGCAATATGGGTGAGTAAAACACACATCAAAACCATTGTCAATAAATTGCGAAATGCTAAGAAGATTATAAGATAAGTTGCTTACCAAAAAGACGTTCGAGATTTGAAGAGTGCTTGGGCTTCTAATTGTACCTTTTTCGATGATCTTGCCTTCGTTGTTGTCTCCAAAGGTCACTGATCCGCCTTTTGTGACCTTCTTCAATTTCGTGAATAGGCTCGGGTCACCCGTCATATGCCTCGAGCAACCACTGTCAAGGAACCACTTAATAGATGTATCTTTTGATGTGTGGGTTCCCTGCAATGTGCGAAAATGATTTAGGTACCCTTTTAATTTTGGGTCCTTACGAGTTAGTTATTCACCTCTTAGTAAAAGTACCTTTCGGTACCCATACTTGGGTGATCCTTCTCGGTCTAGCAAATGGCAAGAATGTAGATGAAGGTGCAATGTAGTAAACATGTGGTGAGTTCTCTTTGGGCCTTTGGCCAAGAACTCCTTTGTACTCATTATATGTAGGATGTTTTTGATATGTCCTTGTGTTTGTGTGCATAGTGCGTGATCTAGATGGATGAAATGAATATCTTGTATGCATCCCTTATTTCTTCTCATATCTATATGGCACAAAATTGTATTTTGCATGATATGAGGAAGAAGTAAAGCGAGAGGAGGGGAGGGGGGTCTTTGTATCATCTTAGACGCCGTTTTTTGTTTTGGGGTGTCTACTTTCTTAGACACCACAAATTTGGTTGGTTTAATGGATAATTGATTTGTTTCAATGTATCCTAAACCTGTTTTATCACTATCATGCTTTTGTGATAAGATAATACGCTCTAGCATGTTAGATCCCGTATCAAACTGTTTCATCATTTTCTCTAAGTCTGTATTCCTTGATTTCAAACTTGAAATCTCGGATTTCATTTCATTATTTTGCATGGTCAATGATGAGATCTCTGTCTTTAATGCAGTAATGATACATGATGACTCTTCTTTTGAATCGTTTAATTGAGCGACAAGATTCTCGCAGGAAGATTCTAATAGTTTCTTGTCTTCAATTAATCGCTTCTTTTCTTTCGCGAGAGTCTTAGTGAATTTTTGCAATTCTAAGTACTAACTAAAAAGATCATCATAAGAAGGCTCAGAGTCAGAATCAGAGTCAGATGATACCTCGTTTGATGCTTTGGACACAAAGCATACTTGTGCAGTCTTCTCTTATGTTTCAGTCTCGGAATCCGATGTATCACTCCAAGTGGAGGCTTTGAGAGTTTGTTTCCTTTTCTTAGGTTCTGAGACGAGTCTATTCTTGTTCCGATCTTTGTCAGGATATTTGTTTGTTTGCTTTTCTTTATTAGGGCAGTCATATGATAGATGTCCAACTTTACCGCATTCATAACATTTAACATCCTTGTCATTTGTTTTGTTCTTATTTCTTTTAGTCGAAGTAGACTTAGTTTTGTTTCTAAACGACTTTCTCATGAATTTTCTTAAGCCTTTAGCAATAAAATTAAGTCATCGTTATCTGATTCAGAAACACTATCTTCTACTTGATCGGACGAAGTAGAGACGTATTCATTTGATTTAAATGCAATAGCTTTACCTTGTGTTGATGATTCTGATTTCCTTATGGTGAGTTTGTTCTCATAAACCTTAAGTGATCCAATTAATTCTTCCATCTTGATTGACTTAGTTTCTTTGCTTTCTTCTATTTCCGTTACTTTAGGGTCCCACTCGGATGAAAGGCTTCGCAAGACCTTTTGTACCTTTTCCTACATAGTAAAGGCTTTGCCAAGAGACTCAAGAGAATTGTAAATATTAGTCAAACGAAGATCCATATCAACGATAGATTCATTAGGCAATAATTTAAATGACTCGAGTGTGGACATAAGCATGTTGATCTTGGACTCTTTTACTTGACTAGTACCTTCGTGTTTCATTTCCAGTATTCTCCACATTTCTTGCGCACTAGAACAATTTGTGTTGTACCCCATAAGAATCGTACCATACTTGTATAAGAACGAATAAAGCAATGATTGAAAAGACAATATTGACCCCAAGCTTTTGTAGGTTCGGCCAAAGGCCTTGATCAACCTTAGGATAAATTCGTTTTGATAAGAATGCAAACGTAAGTAAGCCTCACAAAGCAAGATTAAGATCATAATTAGGTAAAATAAATAATATCATAAATTATTTAAGTATGGGATATGATAAACACGAAACGACTAAATTACCCCCAAAATCCCTCAAAAATTTTGGCTAAGACATTAGAAAGTCTCTAAAACTCTCTAGCTATTTCTATTATTCAAAGTAACTACTTAAAGTTATAATACAAAGAATACAAGCATGCAAGAGGGAAAATAAGAAGATATGGAAAAGGTAGTCAATGGCCCAAAACACCAAGATGCCTTCATAAGCATGCCTTATACACATGGAAAGTATCTCTCCTCCCCATTTCCCCTTGGATTCATCCATGAAACAACCAAGAAACATTTCAAACTTTACCATGGTTACTTTAGGATAACCACCATGCTAAATAACTTAAGTTGGCATTAAGAAACCCTAGTTGAATAAGTAACTCAAAGGGAATTCTAGAAGGTGATACATGAAGTATATATATAAACACTTTTATACACTTCAATTGTACATGTTAATTATACTCACATACGGGTAGTGTACATATATAATATATAGTTATGTACACGATACATACCATATACGGATACTATATATGTATGTACGTGTATATGATATATGTGTATAAAATGTATATGTACATATATGCGTGTACATAGAAAGGCATATATATTAAAAAAAGTATATGCACATATAGGCGTATATATATTATCATGTATGTGTATATATATGCGTGTACATAAAAAGTATGTATATACATGATAATACATGTTTTGGGTGACATACATATTGTACATCTTAATATATTTATACATACTATCATTGGAATAGAAATAAATTAAGAAAGACAAGATAGATTGTCTTAGAAAAACAATAAAATAAAGAAAAGAACAACAAACATGAACCACAAAGTGGGGAAAATAACAAAATTCTCTCCCAAGAGCACAAATTTCGGCCACCACATCTAGAAGACTCCATAGTCTTCTCTTCTTGGACATTCTACAAATTAGGAATTTAAATGGCCAAGAGAGCTAGCATGCAAGACATCTTGGACTCAATAAAATATTGTGGAGACAAGAAGAATTAAAAAAAAATATGAGGCACGCAAAAGAAAATTAATAAAATAGTGACAAGAAGAAGGCATGGGAGACAAGCATGAGTCAAAAGTAGTCTTTTTATAAGACCAGGACTCCTTTCACACTCTTTATGGCACCTTGCCCCTCTTCTCCCCTCCATGCGTCGGCCACCCTCCCCTCCCTTGCACCCCTTAGATTTTTTTTAAGTTAGCAAGTTCCCACTTCTTATCATCTTGAATTCTCTCTCAAACAAATTCAAGACAACACTTAGAAAAAGTTCCATCTCCCTCCACATACACATAACTTTCGGCCCTTTCACTTGGAGCAAGGAGTTCAACTTCATTTTCATCTTCTCACTTCAAGATTCCTAAGTAGATTCTTCATGCAAAATAAGGAAGCCCACATGGGTGTTCTTTTTCTCCACCCAAACCATGACCCCCATGGACCATTAGGTGCTAAGATTTCAATCTCTTAGGTGGTGAATATCTTTGGATAGTTGAAGCTTCATTCAAGGTCTCACTTTGGTAAGATGATCTAACCTCAATTTAGTTCTATTTTCACTTTAGAATAAAGACTAACATTCTTCCTTCCTTCTCTTCAAAAACCGTGTGCTTAAGGGTGAAGGAGGAGGAGGATTTCAACTCAACCTATCCAAAATCCAAGCTAAGAAAGGAGCTTTAGCTTGAAGAGGCAAGTATACACTGTAGAGAAAAAGGGGTTTGAGTGATTTTCAAATGCATGATTTAAATGTGCACAAAAATGAGCATAAGATAAAACGTGCATGATATATATATATATACACAAGTGTACATGTATGCATGATAACTTGCCTTATTTAGCTTATATATTATGTTGCCGTACTAACGAGCCATGAAGCGTTAAAGCTTACATCATATGGCGAACATTTGTTGAGTTTATACTATTTTCAGGTGCCACAATTAATGAACTAAAGTAGTTCATTAAGTGAAGTACTTAGTTTAATAAACTAAGTAGTTCATTAAAGGAAGATGCATTTGGAAAAGGCACAAAGGCAACAAGGCTATGGAAGGAAAGTCTTCTCCTTCTCCCCACAATTAATTCCACACGCCACTTATATATATATATGCTATATTTTCAGATTTTTTATAAAAGGCACATACACATGTATTCCAACGTACTATCGACACGTTATATATCTTACGAACGTACGTTTACGTCACACCACTATACCTAACTCATATTTATGAGTATATTCAGATCTTATATCATATGATATAAGATATGGTGATGACAAATTAAATACGACACGATAAAAGGTTCTAAACCGAAATTTGTCGTATCGGGCGATACCGAAACTTCGCCAACGTGTCACGTACTTGCCATAAATAAATGGCCAGCCCATATACATCAAAATTTATTAAAAATTTCGTGCCATACACTGTATATTGAGACAAAAATACTTTCCATGTTGGCACACACAAATCATCCCACATTTAGGCCAAAATGTGAAGATTCCAATTTTATTTTTGTCACATGTTTATGGTACCACTTTAAATCAGCCAAGTGCTGGAAATTAAAGTATATATTATATATATTATGTATAACATAATATATATAGCATGTGCAAAAGTTGGAATTTAAATTAGAGAAAAATCGGGTAATCGATAAATATCGAAAATTCGGTTTTCTACGCACTTGACATGGAACGTTTTTTTGAACATGATGTGGCACGTATCTAGACACTTTTTACATATAATATACATCTTAAAGTGTTCTAGAAAATTAAATTAAGGGCTGATTGGAATATAACATGTGTGTATTATTAAATGTGCACTATTTTTCAAAGTTAGCAAAAATAAATTTCAGCACATGTATATACACTTTCTCAACGCCACCTACAGCTTATGTGGAGCACATGTGGAGCCTTGTTGGCATGTTGATTGGTCAAGAATCAATCATACAATGTTGATGAATCAAAGAGAGAAGCTACAAAAGGTAAGTTTTCAACATACACCTCTCTTATGTCACATGCTGAAAATTTCAGCATGTCACACACCTTGTGGCCGAAATCTTCACTCTTAAGGAAGATAATTTGTCAATTTTTCATTAAGGAATAAATCAAAGGAGGTATGGAAATGATTTGAATTGTATTAAGTGTGATATTCTTTTTATCACACATGCTGAAATTTTTCAGCATGTGTGTGAAAATGGTGTGGCCGAATTTCATCTCCTTTTGGTGTCCAAATTCATTCTCAAACTTGTAGCAAGACATGCCTTAAATAATGGATGTATTTTTATGGAAGAAATTCAAAGAAAAATGGAAGAAATATTGATTTATCACATGTGGTTAATGCTGAAAATTTCAGCATTGAAAATATACCTTATGGCCGATTTTGACTAGGTTGGAAAGAGATATTTTTGTGTCTCAAACTTTATGACATATTGTGACTATTTTGGCATGATTTGATAATTGATTATTTGGCATATATTTAGTGTTTTTTTTCAGAATATCCATGTCATCAAATGATGACAACAATGAGCCAATCAAGAGGTGACAAGTAAGCAATGACAAAATGATGGTCCAATGGAGTGATGCCAAGCAAGCAAAACATTGTCACCTTGATGTCTCACACTCTCTCAAGCAATTAAAAGGAAATTTTCAAGAGGGGGGAGAGCTCATAGGGGGACGGCTGGAAGCATTAAAAGAGAAGAGAAGAGAGCAAACAAAAACAAGAACAAGCATTGCATTCTAAAGAGATCAAAAGCCTAGTTCTTCTTCTTCTACATTCTCTCTTTCTTTCTTTCTTCTTGTAAGCCTATTGTATTCATATTCTTTCAATCTTGAATAGGCTTCATATAAACCACCATTCATATATCTTTGTAAAAGATTGATCAAGGTGTGATCAATCTTCATTCTAGCGAGGTGGTGGTGTTCGTGACAATTGTATTCACGTACAAGGTTTGTAAAGGGTTGGAGTTGGTGTGTAACTCCATCAACCCTGTGGTAAGGTGTTTTTGAGTTGTGTGATTAGTGTGAACCAAGGAAGGTGTTCCTTGAAGACTGGAGTAGGTTGTTGATAACCGAACCAGTATAAAATTCTTGGTGCAATTTACTTTCAGCATTTACGTTTCAGTTTCTGCGCTGTTTACTTATATTGTTGACGTTCGCAAAAATAGTAAACGTTTTCTAAAAATTATAAAATTTTCCAGAAACATACATAAACGTTCTAGGGTTAATTTGGCACAAGTTTCAACCCTTTTGGACAAGTATAAGTCATCCAAACATCAAAAGTTCTGAGACTAGTGCAGACTGATTTTCAGACTTGCAAAGGTTGAGACTTTGGGTGTATTTGACCTACTTCCCAGAAGAATTTTCAAAAACTGTTTCAACCCATTTAATTATAGTGTGTGAAGAGTTATTGGTCAAATTTTCAGATCATTTGGACATTCACACAAATAGGAATTAATTTTTCAAAACCATCTACCGTTTCTGGCAGAATTGCACAATCTGAGTGCCAACGGTTTTTGAAGGGGTTAAAGGTTGAATTTTGATTTGAAATTTTTAGGGGACCCTCATAACATCTGAGGCTAAGTTCTCTCAAACTTTCATAATTTTTGGAGACCTCTAACCTAGTTTTAAAAACGTTTTAAAACTGGTCCTGAAAACAGAAACTGTTTTCAGAACTTGAATTGTTCAAGTTTAAAGAAATTTTAAAAACCACATTTTCCGCACCCACTATTCAACCCCCCCCTTCTAGTGGTGCCTTGCAGATCCTACAATTGGTATCAGAGCGCAGGAACACTCACTACAAAGGATCCAACGATTCAGTGAGATGGCATCCACTAGTCATAGCACCGTGCAAGAAGGAATGTCAACCATAAGGCCTCCTCTGTTTGACGGTGAGTCTTTCGTTCAATGGAAGGTAAGAATGAAACTTTTCTTTATGGCAATAGATATTGATCTTTGGTCGATTATAGAAGATGGTCCTTTTGTTCCATCTAAGTCATCCACCGTAGACGGAGTCACATTAGAAGTCATTAAAACTAGACAAGAATATACTAGTGAAGACAAAAAGAAACTGAGTATGAATGCTAAGGCCATGCAATTACTCTTAAATGGCTTAAGTAAGAGTGAGTCTAGTTATGTGTCCAATTGTTCGAGTGCACAAGAAATGTGGAGAATCTTAGAAATGAAACACGAAGGCACGAGTCAAGTCAAAGAGTCTAAAATCAATATGCTTATGTCTACTCTTGAGTCTTTCAAGTTGTTGCCTAATGAGTCAATTGTTGATATGGATCTTCGTTTGACTAACATCTATAACTCTCTTGAGTCTCTTGGTAAGGCTTTTACTACACAGGAAAAGGTGTAGAAAGTTCTACGAAGCCTTCCTTCTGAATGGGACCCTAAAGTAACGGCCATAGAAGAAAGCAAAGAGACCAAATCAATTAAAATGGAAGAACTAATCGGATCACTTAAGGTATATGAAAACAAACTTGCTTTAAGACATTCTGAGTCTATTTCTAATAATGATAGGGCCATAGCATTTAAATCAAATGAATACGTCGTAGATGATAGTGATACAGATTCCGATGACGAGGACTTAATCACAATGGCTAAGAGATTAAGAAAAATATTGAGAAAATCGATTAAACATAAGTCCACCTCATCTAAGGATCATAAAAATAAAAATAAAGAAATAAAGTGCTATGAATGCGGCAAACTCGGACATCTATCATATGACTGCCCTAATAAAGAAAAACAAACAAACAAATACCCTGACAAGGATTGGAACAAGAATAGACTCGTCTCAGAACCTAAGCAAAGGAGAAGAGCATTCAAAGCCTCCACTTGGAGTGACACATCGGATTCTGAGACTGATGATACGGAAGAACACAAGGCACAAGCATGCTTTACATCTAAAGCATCAAATGAGGTAACTTCCGACTCTGATTCCGATTCTGAATGTTCATATGATGATTTATTTAGTCAATATTTAGAATTGCATAAATTTTCAAAGACTCTTGCAAAAGAAAAGAAACGATTAATTGAAGACAAGAAATTGTTAGAATCTTCTAACGAAAATCTTGTCGCTCAATTAAACGATTCTAAAGAAGAGTCATCATGCATCATCAATGCATTAAAATCTGAAATTTCATCATTGACATCCGAGAACGCTGAATTGAAATCCGAGATTTCAAAATTAAAATCAAGGAATACCGATGTAGAGAAAAAGGTGAAACAGTTTGATACAGGATCCAACATGCTGCATCGCATTATATCATCACAAAAGCATGACAGTGATAAAACGGGGTTGGGATACATTGATACAAATAAAGTATCAAGCAAACCAACAAAGTTTGTTATGTCTAAGAAAATAGACACCCCAAAGCCTCAAGTGGCGTCTAAGATGACGCGAAAATTGCATATTCCCTCATCACGCCCCACTTCTTCATCATATCATGCGAAATACAATGTTATACCATATAGATATGAAAAGAAAAGAGTGATGCATACACGGCATTCAATCCATCCACGCGCTATGCATACAAACACAAGGACATATCCAAAGCGTCATACATATAATACGTATAAAGGAGTCCTTGGCCAAAGGCCAAACGCATTGGCCCCCAACGGATACTATGTTTCATTTTCATCATCTTTCTCACCTTTTGGAAGACCTAGAAAGGTCACCCAAATTTGGGTACCAAAAGGGACATTTTCAAAGGGTTGAATAAATAACCCTTACGAACGCACGTTATATGAAATGCATGATTTTTTAGGCATCTTTTGATTTACTTTTCAAAATAAAGGGGGAGAGAAAGCATGATTTAAGGGGGAGAGAGAAAGACTAATTGCATAAATCAAGGGGGAGCGACTCGGAATTTAAAATTCATTGCATAAATTAAGGGGGAGCGACTCGGAATTTAAAATTCAAGTTTTGATTTTATGCATGATTGAAGGGGGAGCGATAGGATTTAAATCATGAGTATAGGTTATTTTGAAAATCATCAAAAGGGGGAGATTGTAGAGAAAAAGGGGTTTGAGTGATTTTCAAATGCATGATTTAAATGTGCACAAAAATGAGCATAAGATAAAACGTGCATGATATATATATATATACACAAGTGTACATGTATGCATGATAACTTGCCTTATTTAGCTTATATATTATGTTGCCGTACTAACGAGCCATGAAGCGTTAAAGCTTACATCATATGGCGAACATTTGTTGAGTTTATACTATTTTCAGGTGCCACAATTAATGAACTAAAGTAGTTCATTAAGTGAAGTACTTAGTTTAATAAACTAAGTAGTTCATTAAAGGAAGATGCATTTGGAAAAGGCACAAAGGCAACAAGGCTATGGAAGGAAAGTCTTCTCCTTCTCCCCAAAATTAATTCCACACGCCACTTATATATATATATGCTATATTTTCAGATTTTTTATAAAAGGCACATACACATGTATTCCAACGTACTATCGACACGTTATATATCTTACGAACGTACGTTTACGTCACACCACTATACCTAACTCATATTTATGAGTATATTCAGATCTTATATCATATGATATAAGATATGGTGATGACAAATTAAATACGACACAATAAAAGGTTCTAAACCGAAATTTGTCGTATCGGGCGATACCGAAACTTCGCCAACGTGTCACGTACTTGCCATAAATAAATGGCCAGCCCATATACATCAAAATTTATTAAAAATTTCGTGCCATACACTGTATATTGAGACAAAAATACTTTCCATGTTGGCACACACAAATCATCCCACATTTAGGCCAAAATGTGAAGATTCCAATTTTATTTTTGTCACATGTTTATGGTACCACTTTAAATCAGCCAAGTGCTGGAAATTAAAGTATATATTATATATATTATGTATAACATAATATATATAGCATGTGCAAAAGTTGGAATTTAAATTAGAGAAAAATCGGGTAATCGATAAATATCGAAAATTCGGTTTTCTACGCACTTGACATGGAACGTTTTTTTGAACATGATGTGGCACGTATCTAGACACTTTTTACATATAATATACATCTTAAAGTGTTCTAGAAAATTAAATTAAGGGCTGATTGGAATATAACATGTGTGTATTATTAAATGTGCACTATTTTTCAAAGTTAGCAAAAATAAATTTCAGCACATGTATATACACTTTCTCAACGCCACCTACAGCTTATGTGGAGCACATGTGGAGCCTTGTTGGCATGTTGATTGGTCAAGAATCAATCATACAATGTTGATGAATCAAAGAGAGAAGCTACAAAAGGTAAGTTTTCAACATACACCTCTCTTATGTCACATGCTGAAAATTTCAGCATGTCACACACCTTGTGGCCGAAATCTTCACTCTTAAGGAAGATAATTTGTCAATTTTTCATTAAGGAATAAATCAAAGGAGGTATGGAAATGATTTGAATTGTATTAAGTGTGATATTCTTTTTATCACACATGCTGAAATTTTTCAGCATGTGTGTGAAAATGGTGTGGCCGAATTTCATCTCCTTTTGGTGTCCAAATTCATTCTCAAACTTGTAGCAAGACATGCCTTAAATAATGGATGTATTTTTATGGAAGAAATTCAAAGAAAAATGGAAGAAATATTGATTTATCACATGTGGTTAATGCTGAAAATTTCAGCATTGAAAATATACCTTATGGCCGATTTTGACTAGGTTGGAAAGAGATATTTTTGTGTCTCAAACTTTATGACATATTGTGACTATTTTGGCATGATTTGATAATTGATTATTTGGCATATATTTAGTGTTTTTTTTCAGAATATCCATGTCATCAAATGATGACAACAATGAGCCAATCAAGAGGTGACAAGTAAGCAATGACAAAATGATGGTCCAATGGAGTGATGCCAAGCAAGCAAAACATTGTCACCTTGATGTCTCACACTCTCTCAAGCAATTAAAAGGAAATTTTCAAGAGGGGGGAGAGCTCATAGGGGGACGGCTGGAAGCATTAAAAGAGAAGAGAAGAGAGCAAACAAAAACAAGAACAAGCATTGCATTCTAAAGAGATCAAAAGCCTAGTTCTTCTTCTTCTACATTCTCTCTTTCTTTCTTTCTTCTTGTAAGCCTATTGTATTCATATTCTTTCAATCTTGAATAGGCTTCATATAAACCACCATTCATATATCTTTGTAAAAGATTGATCAAGGTGTGATCAATCTTCATTCTAGCGAGGTGGTGGTGTTCGTGACAATTGTATTCACGTACAAGGTTTGTAAAGGGTTGGAGTTGGTGTGTAACTCCATCAACCCTGTGGTAAGGTGTTTTTGAGTTGTGTGATTAGTGTGAACCAAGGAAGGTGTTCCTTGAAGACTGGAGTAGGTTGTTGATAACCGAACCAGTATAAAATTCTTGGTGCAATTTACTTTCAGCATTTACGTTTCAGTTTCTGCGCTGTTTACTTATATTGTTGACGTTCGCAAAAATAGTAAACGTTTTCTAAAAATTATAAAATTTTCCAGAAACATACATAAACGTTCTAGGGTTAATTTGGCACAAGTTTCAACCCTTTTGGACAAGTATAAGTCATCCAAACATCAAAAGTTCTGAGACTAGTGCAGACTGATTTTCAGACTTGCAAAGGTTGAGACTTTGGGTGTATTTGACCTACTTCCCAGAAGAATTTTCAAAAACTGTTTCAACCCATTTAATTATAGTGTGTGAAGAGTTATTGGTCAAATTTTCAGATCATTTGGACATTCACACAAATAGGAATTAATTTTTCAAAACCATCTACCGTTTCTGGCAGAATTGCACAATCTGAGTGCCAACGGTTTTTGAAGGGGTTAAAGGTTGAATTTTGATTTGAAATTTTTAGGGGACCCTCGTAACATCTGAGGCTAAGTTCTCTCAAAATTTCATAATTTTTGGAGACCTCTAACCTAGTTTTAAAAACGTTTTAAAACTGGTCCTGAAAACAGAAACTGTTTTCAGAACTTGAATTGTTCAAGTTTAAAGAAATTTTAAAAACCACATTTTCCGCACCCACTATTCAACCCCCCCCCCCTTCTAGTGGTGCCTTGCAGATCCTACAATTGGTATCAGAGCGCAGGAACACTCACTACAAAGGATCCAACGATTCAGTGAGATGGCATCCACTAGTCATAGCACCGTGCAAGAAGGAATGTCAACCATAAGGCCTCCTCTGTTTGACGGTGAGTCTTTCGTTCAATGGAAGGTAAGAATGAAACTTTTCTTTATGGCAATAGATATTGATCTTTGGTCGATTATAGAAGATGGTCCTTTTGTTCCATCTAAGTCATCCACCGTAGACGGAGTCACATTAGAAGTCATTAAAACTAGACAAGAATATACTAGTGAAGACAAAAAGAAACTGAGTATGAATGCTAAGGCCATGCAATTACTCTTAAATGGCTTAAGTAAGAGTGAGTCTAGTTATGTGTCCAATTGTTCGAGTGCACAAGAAATGTGGAGAATCTTAGAAATGAAACACGAAGGCACGAGTCAAGTCAAAGAGTCTAAAATCAATATGCTTATGTCTACTCTTGAGTCTTTCAAGTTGTTGCCTAATGAGTCAATTGTTGATATGGATCTTCGTTTGACTAACATCTATAACTCTCTTGAGTCTCTTGGTAAGGCTTTTACTACGCAGGAAAAGGTGTAGAAAGTTCTACGAAGCCTTCCTTCTGAATGGGACCCTAAAGTAACGGCCATAGAAGAAAGCAAAGAGACCAAATCAATTAAAATGGAAGAACTAATCGGATCACTTAAGGTATATGAAAACAAACTTGCTTTAAGACATTCTGAGTCTATTTCTAATAATGATAGGGCCATAGCATTTAAATCAAATGAATACGTCGTAGATGATAGTGATACAGATTCCGATGACGAGGACTTAATCACAATGGCTAAGAGATTAAGAAAAATATTGAGAAAATCGATTAAACATAAGTCCACCTCATCTAAGGATCATAAAAATAAAAACAAAGAAATAAAGTGCTATGAATGCGGCAAACTCGGACATCTATCATATGACTGCCCTAATAAAGAAAAACAAACAAACAAATACCCTGACAAGGATTGGAACAAGAATAGACTCGTCTCAGAACCTAAGCAAAGGAGAAGAGCATTCAAAGCCTCCACTTGGAGTGACACATCGGATTCTGAGACTGATGATACGGAAGAACACAAGGCACAAGCATGCTTTACATCTAAAGCATCAAATGAGGTAACTTCCGACTCTGATTCCGATTCTGAATGTTCATATGATGATTTATTTAGTCAATATTTAGAATTGCATAAATTTTCAAAGACTCTTGCAAAAGAAAAGAAACGATTAATTGAAGACAAGAAATTGTTAGAATCTTCTAACGAAAATCTTGTCGCTCAATTAAACGATTCTAAAGAAGAGTCATCATGCATCATCAATGCATTAAAATCTGAAATTTCATCATTGACATCCGAGAACGCTGAATTGAAATCCGAGATTTCAAAATTAAAATCAAGGAATACCGATGTAGAGAAAAAGGTGAAACAGTTTGATACAGGATCCAACATGCTGCATCGCATTATATCATCACAAAAGCATGACAGTGATAAAACGGGGTTGGGATACGTTGATACAAATAAAGTATCAAGCAAACCAACAAAGTTTGTTATGTCTAAGAAAATAGACACCCCAAAGCCTCAAGTGGCGTCTAAGATGACGCGAAAATTGCATATTCCCTCATCACGCCCCACTTCTTCATCATATCATGCGAAATACAATGTTATACCATATAGATATGAAAAGAAAAGAGTGATGCATACACGGCATTCAATCCATCCACGCGCTATGCATACAAACACAAGGACATATCCAAAGCGTCATACATATAATACGTATAAAGGAGTCCTTGGCCAAAGGCCAAACGCATTGGCCCCCAACGGATACTATGTTTCATTTTCATCATCTTTCTCACCTTTTGGAAGACCTAGAAAGGTCACCCAAATTTGGGTACCAAAAGGGACATTTTCAAAGGGTTGAATAAATAACCCTTACGAACGCACGTTATATGAAATGCATGATTTTTTAGGCATCTTTTGATTTACTTTTCAAAATAAAGGGGGAGAGAAAGCATGATTTAAGGGGGAGAGAGAAAGACTAATTGCATAAATCAAGGGGGAGCGACTCGGAATTTAAAATTCATTGCATAAATTAAGGGGGAGCGACTCGGAATTTAAAATTCAAGTTTTGATTTTATGCATGATTGAAGGGGGAGCGATAGGATTTAAATCATGAGTATAGGTTATTTTGAAAATCATCAAAAGGGGGAGATTGTAGAGAAAAAGGGGTTTGAGTGATTTTCAAATGCATGATTTAAATGTGCACAAAAATGAGCATAAGATAAAACGTGCATGATATATATATATATACACAAGTGTACATGTATGCATGATAACTTGCCTTATTTAGCTTATATATTATGTTGCCGTACTAACGAGCCATGAAGCGTTAAAGCTTACATCATATGGCGAACATTTGTTGAGTTTATACTATTTTCAGGTGCCACAATTAATGAACTAAAGTAGTTCATTAAGTGAAGTACTTAGTTTAATAAACTAAGTAGTTCATTAAAGGAAGATGCATTTGGAAAAGGCACAAAGGCAACAAGGCTATGGAAGGAAAGTCTTCTCCTTCTCCCCAAAATTAATTCCACACGCCACTTATATATATATATGCTATATTTTCAGATTTTTTATAAAAGGCACATACACATGTATTCCAACGTACTATCGACACGTTATATATCTTACGAACGTACGTTTACGTCACACCACTATACCTAACTCATATTTATGAGTATATTCAGATCTTATATCATATGATATAAGATATGGTGATGACAAATTAAATACGACACAATAAAAGGTTCTAAACCGAAATTTGTCGTATCGGGCGATACCGAAACTTCGCCAACGTGTCACGTACTTGCCATAAATAAATGGCCAGCCCATATACATCAAAATTTATTAAAAATTTCGTGCCATACACTGTATATTGAGACAAAAATACTTTCCATGTTGGCACACACAAATCATCCCACATTTAGGCCAAAATGTGAAGATTCCAATTTTATTTTTGTCACATGTTTATGGTACCACTTTAAATCAGCCAAGTGCTGGAAATTAAAGTATATATTATATATATTATGTATAACATAATATATATAGCATGTGCAAAAGTTGGAATTTAAATTAGAGAAAAATCGGGTAATCGATAAATATCGAAAATTCGGTTTTCTACGCACTTGACATGGAACGTTTTTTTGAACATGATGTGGCACGTATCTAGACACTTTTTACATATAATATACATCTTAAAGTGTTCTAGAAAATTAAATTAAGGGCTGATTGGAATATAACATGTGTGTATTATTAAATGTGCACTATTTTTCAAAGTTAGCAAAAATAAATTTCAGCACATGTATATACACTTTCTCAACGCCACCTACAGCTTATGTGGAGCACATGTGGAGCCTTGTTGGCATGTTGATTGGTCAAGAATCAATCATACAATGTTGATGAATCAAAGAGAGAAGCTACAAAAGGTAAGTTTTCAACATACACCTCTCTTATGTCACATGCTGAAAATTTCAGCATGTCACACACCTTGTGGCCGAAATCTTCACTCTTAAGGAAGATAATTTGTCAATTTTTCATTAAGGAATAAATCAAAGGAGGTATGGAAATGATTTGAATTGTATTAAGTGTGATATTCTTTTTATCACACATGCTGAAATTTTTCAGCATGTGTGTGAAAATGGTGTGGCCGAATTTCATCTCCTTTTGGTGTCCAAATTCATTCTCAAACTTGTAGCAAGACATGCCTTAAATAATGGATGTATTTTTATGGAAGAAATTCAAAGAAAAATGGAAGAAATATTGATTTATCACATGTGGTTAATGCTGAAAATTTCAGCATTGAAAATATACCTTATGGCCGATTTTGACTAGGTTGGAAAGAGATATTTTTGTGTCTCAAACTTTATGACATATTGTGACTATTTTGGCATGATTTGATAATTGATTATTTGGCATATATTTAGTGTTTTTTTTCAGAATATCCATGTCATCAAATGATGACAACAATGAGCCAATCAAGAGGTGACAAGTAAGCAATGACAAAATGATGGTCCAATGGAGTGATGCCAAGCAAGCAAAACATTGTCACCTTGATGTCTCACACTCTCTCAAGCAATTAAAAGGAAATTTTCAAGAGGGGGGAGAGCTCATAGGGGGACGGCTGGAAGCATTAAAAGAGAAGAGAAGAGAGCAAACAAAAACAAGAACAAGCATTGCATTCTAAAGAGATCAAAAGCCTAGTTCTTCTTCTTCTACATTCTCTCTTTCTTTCTTTCTTCTTGTAAGCCTATTGTATTCATATTCTTTCAATCTTGAATAGGCTTCATATAAACCACCATTCATATATCTTTGTAAAAGATTGATCAAGGTGTGATCAATCTTCATTCTAGCGAGGTGGTGGTGTTCGTGACAATTGTATTCACGTACAAGGTTTGTAAAGGGTTGGAGTTGGTGTGTAACTCCATCAACCCTGTGGTAAGGTGTTTTTGAGTTGTGTGATTAGTGTGAACCAAGGAAGGTGTTCCTTGAAGACTGGAGTAGGTTGTTGATAACCGAACCAGTATAAAATTCTTGGTGCAATTTACTTTCAGCATTTACGTTTCAGTTTCTGCGCTGTTTACTTATATTGTTGACGTTCGCAAAAATAGTAAACGTTTTCTAAAAATTATAAAATTTTCCAGAAACATACATAAACGTTCTAGGGTTAATTTGGCACAAGTTTCAACCCTTTTGGACAAGTATAAGTCATCCAAACATCAAAAGTTCTGAGACTAGTGCAGACTGATTTTCAGACTTGCAAAGGTTGAGACTTTGGGTGTATTTGACCTACTTCCCAGAAGAATTTTCAAAAACTGTTTCAACCCATTTAATTATAGTGTGTGAAGAGTTATTGGTCAAATTTTCAGATCATTTGGACATTCACACAAATAGGAATTAATTTTTCAAAACCATCTACCGTTTCTGGCAGAATTGCACAATCTGAGTGCCAACGGTTTTTGAAGGGGTTAAAGGTTGAATTTTGATTTGAAATTTTTAGGGGACCCTCATAACATCTGAGGCTAAGTTCTCTCAAAATTTCATAATTTTTGGAGACCTCTAACCTAGTTTTAAAAACGTTTTAAAACTGGTCCTGAAAACAGAAACTGTTTTCAGAACTTGAATTGTTCAAGTTTAAAGAAATTTTAAAAACCACATTTTCCGCACCCACTATTCAACCCCCCCCTTCTAGTGGTGCCTTGCAGATCCTACATACACTAGATCCTCATGATTTACTTGAAGGATTAATGACTTGAATGCTTAGATGTTCTAAGATGTGATCTTTAGTTGAATACAATAAGTTTTATGACTATATCTTAGTGATTCCCTTAAAGACATGGCTTGCATGTGGTTAATTCCTTCAAAGATGAAATCTTTTCTCACAAGCAAGGTGATATAAGGCTGTTTTAGTATGAAATAAGGTGTAATCAAGTGACCCTAGGCAAGAATGGCTCTTGAATAGAAGTTAAGAATCATTAAAGTTACATGCAAGTGCTAGTTGTGATTTTACAAGTTTACTTGGTAGGATTTAAAATGAACTAGCATGTGAAGGTGTTGCATGTTTAAATAAATGTTTAAAAATGTGTGTATGACCTCTCAAAACTTTCGGTCATAGGGGTGACCATGATAGTAAACATGAAAACCAAGAAAAGAGCATTTCTCGTGAACTTTAGGAAGTGTGGGAGTTGCTTGTTAAGTGATTTATTACATGAGGGTGTTGTGCTCAAAATTTTTAATGTAACATGGATATGTTGACATATGCACACGGACAAGAAGGAGGAATAACAATGTACAACTTAGTTGTACTAAGAATGGACTTAATAATGTGCAAAATGGGCAAATATGATGATTGTTGTGTACAAGACTCTCACTATTTTGGGTTGATTCAGAAAGTGACTCAATAAAATGCATGAAACATGGATAGTTATGATATAAAGGGTGTATGAGGTGACCAATAAGCTATTTCATAAGAACAAGACAATTTGTGGACATTTGACTTGAAAGAATGACAAAACATCAAACCACTGGAACTTGGCAGAATTGAACAACATTTTGAATGGCTTAAAAGTGGATTTTGTAGACTTTAGTAAAGCTGATTTTTGGTACAAAGCTATCCTTATGTGTGTAGAAAATATGAGAGTTGGAATTTTGATAAAATAAGCTACGGATTATTTTTAATAAAATATTTGGTGAAACTGCTCAGGCTGGAAATTCTGGAACTTGGCAGAATTGTATAACGTTTTGAACGGCTTAAAAATGGATCTTTTAGATGTTCAATAAAGCTGATTTTTGGTACGGTGACAACCTTGGAGGTGTAGTAAATGTGCAAGTTGGATTTTGGTAAAATAAGTTATGGATTATTTTTAATGAATTATTTGGTAAAACTGTTCCAGCTGAAATCACTGGAACAGGGCAGAAAGGAGTAACATGTTGCTTGACCCATAAATAGACCTTAGAAATATGCAAATGGGCTAAATTTTGGTGGGATACTAGTTCGGTATGTTTATGACGACTGTGAGTTAGAATTTTGATAAAAAGAATTATGGTTTGGTCACAATAGAATTTTTAGTAAAATTTGTCAATCCAGTAACAGCACGTGACCCATTTTGGAAAAATAATTAAATAAGCCCTTTAAGGTTATTGAATTGATCTGAAAATTTTATGTGAATCACCTAAGACATAGGGGAGCAGGACCATGTAAATTAATCAAGTTGTCTTGTAGAGAAAAAAGGGTTTGAGTAATTTCAAAATACATGATTTAAAACGTATTGCATAAAAACGTACATGACATAAACGTGTGCATGACATATTGCATATAACTTGCCTTATATAGTTCATATATAATGTTGCCGTACTAACGAGCCATGAAGCTTCAAAGCTTACATCAAATGGCAAACATTTGTTGTGTTTGAACTATTTTCAGGTGCCATTATTAATAAACTAAACTAGTTCATTAAGTGAAGTACTTAGTTAATTAAACTAAGTAGTTCATTAAAGGAAGCAATATTTGGACAAGGCACAAAGGCAAGAAGGTGAAGAAAGGAACGTTTTCCACTCTCCTCCCCACACTAAATACACGCCATTTATGCATATATATGTATATGTATATATATATGTATATATATAGATGTATATATATATATAATATATAATAAAAACGGAGAATGGAGCTCTGGCGATCATGGCGGCTTCGCGATCAAGACGGTTTTTAGCGCCGCCGGTGGAAACACCGGCCTTCATTGTCTTCTTCTCTCTTTTCTGTGTTCTACATTGCTCTCTGATCATCCCACTGCTGCGATATCGCTAAAAATCCAATCTTTTTGATCATCCATGGCGGATCATGCTTCAACGGCGAAACCAACGGGATCAAAGAAAAGCTTTGCTTTCTCTTTCAGACGACGCCTCCGGCTATAATACCACTGAAAACAATTCAAACATACAAGGGGAGTCCTATGATCTCATTTACAGATGATGAAATCTTCTCTCTTGCTGAGCCATACAAATTTTCATTGGTTGGAACATTTTGGTATGGTAAGCCGCCGATCTCCATTATCCGTACGCAAATTGATCGAATTGGCTTCACTGGCCCAGTGCAAGTGGGTCGCTTAGATGCATCTCACGTGGTCCTTCATTTCAAACATGAACAAGATTATTTAAGATGCTTTGCAAGGCATAGCTGGATGATTGCTGGGAAATACATGAGGGTTACAAAATGGACTCCTTCATATGATCCCTCAGTAGATGTTCCCATTGTGCCAGTTTGGGTTTCTTTTCCAGGGCTGCCGTTGCATTATCATCAGAAACCTGCCCTAATGCAGATTGGACGGATGCTGGGAAACCCCATGAAACTTGATACGGCCACTGCAGAAGCCATCCGTCCGTCCGTTGCTCGCTTGTGTATAGAACTTGATGTTTCGCAAGACCTTCCGTCCAGAATTTTCATCCACGCGTTGAACAGGGTCGTTGCACAACAGGTAATCTATGAGGACTTGCCAAGTTATTGTTCCAGTTGTTTCAGATTGGGACATAAACTTTCAGACTGCAACTCACAAAAAGAAGGTCCGGTGGAGTTGCCACCACCTAAAGCAGCCCCACAGCACCCTAAAGATATGAGGCAACAAATTAAGTCTGCTACTGCTGGTCCATCAAAGGATCAGAGATGGACTCCAAAAAAAACAACAGACTCTATGCAGCAAAATAATTCGATGGCTATACCAATCTCCGCATCTCCAGATATTACAACCCGTCATACTATCTCAGAATTGCAGGATACTACCAGGCTATGTGGAATTGATGATAGCTTTCTGGCAGATATGGCAGATATTCCTCACCCTCATCAGCCATTCTCTGTATCCGACAGTGAGGAAACACACACTCATTTGGAGGCATCACGCGCATTGGAGGAAGATGCCACCCCATCAGCAATTGTCTCGGACATCATGCAGGAACTTATTCACGTTGCTGTGCAATCAGAACAAACTCATATTGATGATTATCCTAGCACATCACATGCAGCAGTACCGGATATTCCTTTTCAAGCACCGCCTCGATTACTTCGTCGGACACGTCAGCCTTTAGAGCTATCTTCTCCACCACTAACAAGGTCAAGAGCAGCACACTCAAACTCTTTCGATTGTTTATCGTCTCAATGAAGATTATGATGCGGAACATACGGGGGATTTGTACCTCTTTGCAGCGTCTTTTAACCTTACTACGTCATTATCATGTCCATCTCCTAGTTCTAATAGAACCAAAACTGCGTCCTTCTTCTTTATTGTTTTATCGACTCAAGCTAGGTTTCACCAAAGCTGTCTCCGTTTGCAATGATAATATCTGGATATTTTGGAGTTCATCATTCTTACAACTGGAAGAAGAACGTTTGGGCATTCAAAATCACTCCATGCAGCTACAGTGGAAGCCTACAGGTCAAATATTTTACGCTACATTTGTGTATGGTTTGTGTTCGGTCACAGCACACCGGCCTCTTTGGGAGGATCTAATTCAAATCTGTAATGAGACTAACCTTCCGTGGTTGTTGGGTGGAGATTTTAATACATTTTTAACGTTAGACGAGCACAAGGGACGATCTTCTCCTTTGTTACGCACTCTGCAGGATTTTAACGACTGTGTCAGTACATGTTCGTTGTTACCAATCAACTACCAAGGCTCACTATTTACGTGGTGTGATGGGCGTGAACTTGGTAGGGTTTGGAGGAGGCTGGATAGATATTTGTGCACCTCAAGCTTTTTTGATTTATTTGAGTCCGTCTCATACCAGCATCTTAGTCGTACTACATCAGACCATTGTCCCCTCTTTCTTGACTGTGTCTCGGACAGATCCACTAGATCAGCAGCATTTCGCTACTTAGATGTCTGGACCACTCATTTGGACTTCCATCATTATGTTGTGCAACATTGGCAGTCTTATGCTACAACAGGGGGAATGATTGGGTTCTACAACAAACTTCGGCAGCTTAAACTTCACCTCAAACAGTGGAATAAGGATGTCTTTGGGAATATTTTTGACACCATTGCACAGGCTGAAGTTGACACTCTAAGGTGTGAACGTGAATTTGACAGCAATCCTACAGATGACTCACGTGAACGGTATCATCGCAGTTTGGCAGTTTTGTTAAAGCTGCAGCATCGTGCAGTATTATTTTGGCAGAAAAAATCTCATGTCAAGTGGATGAAGGAGGGTGACGCAAACACGCACTATTTTCATCAAACAGTTAAGGAGCGCAGAAGACGCCAGCTAATTACGCGAATTGTGGATTTGAGTGGAACTGAATATTTGCAGCAGCATGATATTGAACGTCAGGCTGTCCAATACTATACCAATTTATTTGCTGCGGAACACCTGTCAGATACATCTTTGTTAATACAATACATTCCATCTATTTTAACCAGTCAAGATAATGAAACTTTAATGGCTCTACCAGACGTGAAGGAAGTCCAAAGGGCTGTTTGGGACCTTAACCCAACTAGTGCTGCTGGCCCAGATGGGTTTCCCGGCTCTTTTTATCGAACATTTTGGACTGTTATCAAAGTCGATGTCCACAAAGCTGTGCAAGAGTTCTTTCTTGGTGTCTGCCCACCCAAACAATTTGCGGCAACATTGATTACTCTCATTCCGAAGGTACCCAATCCTCAATCATTTGGGGATTATCGTCCTATTTGTTTAACAAATTTCTTGGCAAAAGTTGTCACACGCTTACTTGCTTCACGTCTTTCGGATCTTCTTCCCAAATTAATATCTCCTGAACAAGCTGGATTCCTTAAGGGCCGTAGTATCACAGATCATGTGCTGTTAGCTCAGGAGATGGTCCATATGATTGACAAACGCGTCTATGGAGGGCATGTTGTTGTAAAACTCGATATGACAAAGGCTTTTGATAGGGTTGATTGGTTGTATCTCCGGCAACTCTTGATCAAATTTGGTTTTAATGAACGGCCGGTGCGTATGATCATGAATAATTTCTCAATCACAAGGTGTTCGGTACTGATAAATGGCAAGCCAGTGGGCTTCTTTCCTGTCTCTCGTGGCGTAAAACAGGGAGACCCACTTTCTCTATTGTTATTCATATTAGCATCTGAAGGATTCTCACGAGGCATCAATACCTTAATCAATTCGGGAGACTTGCATGGTTTTCAAGTTGGCCGTGTTCCACAAGTATCCCATTTGGCATTTGCGGATGATTTGGTGGTCTTTCTTAACGGCAGTTCATCAAATATGCGACGTTTTCAACAATTTTTGGAAACTTATCATGCAGCCTCCGGACAATTGATCAATTTCCAAAAGAGCCAACTAGTCGTAGGGAAACCTGTGGATGGACGAAGAGTGGCACAGCAGCTTAATATGCGCCTGGTCAATCTACCTATTAAGTATTTGGGTTCGTATTTATACAAGGGGATTAACCGTTCCTCATATTGCGCTTCCTTAATTGAACATTTTGACAGGAGACTTAATGCATAGGCCGCGAATTTGCTGTCTATGGCAGGCCGTCTTGTTCTTATCAAACATGTCTTATCTACTATGCCTATTCACATTATTGCAAGTTCACGGCTACCAAAAAGTGTTCTTACAGTTTTGAATCGGAAAATGGCATCCTTCTTATGGCATGGTAAGCATCATTGGATGTCTTGGACTCAAATCTGTCGCCCGGTTGAGTGTGGTGGATTGGGTATAAGAAGTTTGGAGATGATACAGAAAGTTTATGATGGACATTTATGGTGGAAGTTTCATTCTTCTAGTTCTCTATAGGCTGTCTTTAGCAGGGCGAAATATGGTCGTAGAAACGATATGTATGCCCACATCTATGACTCGTCCACTTGGAAGCGTATATGCGACACAAATGATTATATGCAGCAAAACACGGTATCCACGCCAGATGGCTACACTTGGCCCGCAGATCCCCTAGGTCAATATACTATTAAATCAGCATATCGATTGTATCATTCGCATCTTCCACTGTTTGAGGCTTCGAAATACATTTGGTGGCCTACATCACCTCCTAACGTCAAGATTTTCATGTGGCGACTGTGGTGTCATTCACTTCCTTTAACCAATACTCTTCGGACATGGCAGCACATTTACCCATCTCAATGTGTTTTCTGCAGGGTGCAGTCAGATACTCGTGATCACATCTTTCTCCACTGTACAGCAATTAAATCCTTGTGGATACAAGTAGCTAATTTACTATCTGGTCCTGTGCCTCGCCAGAATACTATCTATTCATATCTATTCAGTTGGTGGCGCTATGCTTCCATGTCAACGATGCTGGGGCATGTGTGGGCCGTTATACCAGCCCTCGTAGCATGGGGAATCTGGAAAGTATACTCGTCTATCAAGTTTGGGGACAGTACTTTTTCACCCACTCATCTCTTTCACCAAGTCCGTTCACATATATTTACGTGGTGTGCATCACTCCAAGGCCGCAAATTTGCAGAATCACTTCCACATCTAGTAGCTCAAGGATTTTCTCCGAAGTTAAAGCGCTGTAGACATAGACTTGTTAAATGGACTCTCCCTCCATCCGGACGTATAAAATTGAATGTCGATGCTTCTGTTGGACGCACAAAGGCTGCGGCAGGTGCGGTTTTGCGGGATGACTAGGGGAGATTTATCTCCGCCATTTGTTTTGTTCTGCCATGTTTATCTCCGACTAGGGCTGAATTGCAGGCTTTGATGTTTTCTCTACTTTATTATGCGACTCAAAATGTGGGTTTGCACATAGAAACCGATTGCCGTCAACTGCTCCACTTGGTTCGTCACCCTTCAAACTACACATGCTTAGTCGGACAAGATATTCAACATCTAACACAGATGCTACGACTGAATGGTTCTACGCTTTGCTATTGTCCACGACAAGCAAACTCCGTCGCACACTATTTAGCGCGATATCAAATACATGCAGTTGGATTTAAAGAATATACTTCGGATGCATCATTACCATGTGATGTCCGAGGGTCTTTGATGTTGGATACTTCTCTGCCAAGTTTACATCTTTAATGGAATGGCCTTCAGTGTTGGGGGTTGCCTACGCCATTAATGGGTGTAGGCAGCCTTGGTACGTTTTTTACTCCTTTTTCAATTGGATTCTACTTATCTTTTTTGTTCTACTATTTGAATTGATGGTGGATATCCTCTTGTGTTGCTGCTTCTTGGTTGAGGCATGGACATCGCTGGTGCAGTTGCTGTGGCCTCTCTTATACTGCGTCAATAATTGGAGGTTGCCCATGGTCGTATGGCTGTGGGCAACTTGGGTATGTTTTCAATCGCTTCTTTGTCAGCTTTGGTTTGACACGGATACTTGCTTTATAATCTCTTTTGTGGTGCGAGGTACACGCGTGGAGCTGCTATGGAAGCTTTGCAATTACTTCAAACGTATCACACTGTTAGCTGCTGTAACTACTTGTTTGCTTCTCTCCTTTTTGTATCGTTTCTCTAGTACTTGTACTCAACCTTCCACTCATATAAATATGTACGCTTTTTCCTTTGTTAAGGTTTTATCCACAAGGGTGGTTTTACTTAACAAGGTTTTAATGCGGCATATCATATATGACTGGAGGTTACAAATACTCACATCACTTCATGTATTATTTACTTATGATGACTTTTCCACGGTTGTAATATGGTTTCCTCACACCATAAGTGAGCCTTTATAATAAAAATTCGCTTTATAAAAAAAATTTATATATATATATGTATTCAGATTTTTTAAAAGGGCACATACACATTTATTCCAACGTACTACCGACACGTTATATATTTTATGTACGTACGTTGACGTCACACCACCATACTTAACTCATATTTATGAGTATATTCAGGTCTTATATCATATGATATAAGTCATGTTGATGACAAATTAAATATGACACGTTAAAAGGTTCTAAACCAAAAATTGTCGTATCGGACGAATACAGAAACTTCACCAACGTGTCACGTACTTGCCATAAATAGATGGTCAGCCCCTACACTTCAAAAATATTCATAAATTTCGTGGGTATGATGATATTTACAGAATAAAATCATTCCATGTTGGCACACACAAATCACCCCACTTTAAGGCCAAATTGTGGAGATTCCGATTTCAATTTTGTCACATGCTTTAGGCGCCACTTTAAGACCAGCCAAGTGCTGAATATTAAAGTTTAATTTATGTATATTATGTGTAACATAATATATATAACATGTGCAAAAAGTTGGAATTTAATTAGAGAAAAATCGGGTAATCGATAAAAGTCGAAAATTCGGTTTTCTACGTACAGAACACATGGAACGTTTTTGGCACATCATGCAACATGCATCTAGAAACTTTTTACATATTTCATACATCTCAAAGTGTTTTAGAAAATTCAATTAAGGGCTGATTGGAATATACCATGTGTGTATTATTAAATGTGCATTATTTTGAAAAGTTTGTAAAAATAAAATTCAGCACATGCACAATATGTATTACACGCCTTAAACAGCTGAGTTGGAGCCTATGTGGAGCTTTGTTGGCATATTGATTGGTCAAGAATGAAGCATACAATGTTGATGACATAAAGGAAGGAGCTACACAAGGTAACATTTCAAACTTTTGGCACAATTGTGACACATGCTGAAAATTCAGCATGTGCACTAAAGAGCTGGCCGAAATTCTTCTCATTATGGCTCATATTTTGTGTCTTGATTAAGATGGATTAATTAGAAGACAATTTGGAAGTGTTTTAAATATTTTATGGATTAAAGAAAGTGATATTTTTGAATATCACACATGCTGAAAATTTCAGCATGTGTGTAATGCATCTAGACCGATTTTGGGGCCTTGTTAATGTCTAATTTTTATTCCATAAAAGATGAGAATATTGCATACTAAATGGTGATTCATTTTCAAGAAATAAATCAAAGAAAATATGGAAACATTTTGAAAAGAATGCTAATGATTCACATGTTGAAATTTCAGCATGTAAAGTCCCTTTATGACCGAATTTCTTACCTCTTTTTGGAGGAAATTTTCTAGCTTAATTTATGTGATGATCTTGGAAGTTATGGCAATTATTCTATGGTGATTTTGGCACATGTTTTTAGTGGAATTCTCAGATTTTCCTAGTCATCAAGTGATGATAACATTCAACCAATCAATGAGTGCCAAGTAAGTAAGAGTTTAATGATCATCCAATGAGGAGGTGCCAAGTAAGCAAGAACATGTCACAATGATGCAACATATTCTCCCAAGGACTTAGAAGATAATTTTCAAGAGGAGAAGGACCCAAGGGGGGTGGCCAACAAAAGGTTAAAAGGAAAGGAAGAAGAACAAAACAAGAACAAGAACAAGCATTGCAATCTTGAAGCATAAAAACGTCTAGCTCTTCTTCTACACTCTCTTTCTTTCTTCTTTCTAAAAGCCTATTGTACTTACATTCATATACTTGAATAGGCTTCTCTTAGACCATCACATATTCTTCTATCATTGTAAAAGATTGATCAAGGTGTGATCAATCTTAGACTTGCAAGGTGGTGGTGTTCGTGTGCATTGTATTCATCATACAAGGTTTGTGAAGGGTTGGAGTTGGTGTGTAACTCCATCAACCCTGTGGTAAGGAGTACTTTGTGTGTGTGATTAGTGTGAACTGAGGAAGGTGTCCTCGAAGACTGGAGTAGGTTGTTTATAACCGAACCGGTATAAAATGCTTGGTGTCATTTACTTTCAGCACTTATATTCTGTTTTAGCACTATTTATCCTTTTTGATCACGTTCGTAAAAATAGTAAACGGATTTCAAAAATTATGAAACTTTCAGGAAACATAGCCACACGTTTTAAGGTTCATTTGGCACAAGTTTCAACCCTTTTGGACAAGTATAAGTCACCCAAACGTCCAAAGAATTTCTGAGACTAGTGCAGTCAGATTTTCAGGCTTGCAAAGGTTGAGACTTTGATCGTATTTGACTAACTTCCCAAAAGAATTTTTCAAAACTGTTTCAACCCATTTAAATATGACTTATAAGGGGTTAGTGGTTGAAGGAACACTCACTTCAAAGGATCCAACGATCTCAGTGAGATGGCAACCACAAATCTCAAAACCGAACAAGAAGGTATGTCGAGCCAAAGGCCTCCTCTCTTTGACGGTGAGTCTTTCATTCAATGGAAATTAAGAATGAAGCTTTTTCTTATGGCAATCGATATTGATCTTTGGTCGATTATAGAAGATGGTCCTTTTGTTCCATCAAAGTTATCTACTGTAGATGGAGTCACACTAGAATTCGTTAAACCTAGACAAGAATATACAAGTGAAGATAAAAAGAGACTAAGCATGTATGCTAGGGCTATGCAGTTACTCTTAAATGGATTAAGTAAGAGTGAGTCTAGTTATGTTTCAAATTGTTCTAGTGCACAAGAAATGTGGAGAATACTTGAAATGAAACACGAAGGCACTAGTAAAGTAAATGAGTCCAAGATAAATATGCTTATGTCCACACTCGAGTCGTTTGAATTATTGTCCAATGAATCTATCGTTGATATGGATCTTCGCTTGACTAACATCTACAATTCTCTTGAGTCTCTTGGAAAAAGCCTTTGCTATGCAGGAAAAGGTACAAAAAGTCTTGCGAAGCCTTCCATCCGAGTGGGACCCTAAAGTAACTGCAATAGAAGAAAGCAAAGAAACCAAGTCAATTAAGATGGAAGAATTAGTTGGATCACTTAAAGTCTATGAGAACAAACTCACCATAAGGAAATCGGAATCATCAAAACAAGGTAAAGCTATTGCTTTTAAATCAAATGAATACGTCTCTACTTCTTCCGATCACGTAGATGATAGTGATTCTGAATCGGATAACGATGACTTAATTCTATTGGCCAAAGGTTTAAGAAAATTCATGAGAAATTCATTTAGAAACAAAGACAAGGCTACTAAAAGAAATAAGAACAAGACAAACGACAAAGATGTTAAATGTTATGAATGCGGCAAACTTGGACATCTATCATATGACTGCCCTAATAAGGAAAAGCAAACAAATAAATACTCTGACAAGGAACGGAGCAAGAATAGACTCGTCTCAGAACCTAAGCAAATGAAACGAGCTCTCAAAGCCTCCGCTTGGAGTGATACATCGGATTCTGAGACTGAAACCGAAGAGGAGACTGCACAAGTATGCTTTGTGTCCAAAGCATCAAACGAGGTATCATCTGACTCTGATCTGACTCTGAGCCTTCTTATGATGATCTTTTCAGTCAGTACTTAGAACTGCATAAATTCACTAAGACTCTCGCTAACGAAAATCTTGTCGCTCAATTAAACGATTCTAAAGAAGAGTCATCATGCATCATTAATGCATTAAAGACAGAGATTTCATCATTGACCACGCAAAATAATGAAATGAAATCTGAGATTCCAAGTTTGAAATCAAGGAATACAGACTTAGAGAAAATGATGAAACAGTTTGATACGGGATCTAACATGCTACATCGTATTACCTTATCACAAAAGCATGACAGCGATAAAATGGGTTTAGGATACGTTGAAAAAAATGAAGTATCCATTAAACCAACCAAGTTCGTAGTGTCTAAGAAAGTAGACACCCCAAAACAAAAAATGGCGTCTAAGATGACGCAAAGACCCTCTCTCCCCACCTCACGCCCCACTTCTTCCTCATATCATGCGAAACACAATTTTGTGCCATATAGATATGATAAGAAACAAGTAATGCATACACGTCATCCATTTCATTCATCTAGATCACGCACTATGCACACAAACACAAGGACATATCAAAAACGTCCTACATATAATGAGCACAAAGGAGTTCTTGGCCAAAGGCCCAAAGTGCACTCACCACATGTTTACTATATTGCATCTTCATCTACATTCTTTCCATTTGCTAGACCGAAAAGGATCACCTAAGTATGGGTACTGAAAGGTACTTTTACTAAAAGGTGAATAACTAACTCGTAAGGACCCAAAATTAAAAGGGTACCTAAATCATTTTCGCACATTGCAGGGAGCCCACACATCAAAAGATACATCTATAAAGTGGTTCCTTGACAATGGTTGCTCGAGGCACATGACGGGTGACCCGAGCCTGTTCACGAAATTAAAGAAGGTCACAAAAGGCGGATCAGTGACCTTTGGAGACAACAACGAAGGCAAGATCATCGGAAAAAGTACAATTGGTAACCCAAGCACTCTTCAAATCTCCAACGTCTTTTTGGTAAGCAACTTATCTTATAGTCTTCTTAGCATTTCGCAATTTATTGACAATGGCTTTGATGTATGTTTCACTCACCCTTATTGCAATATAATAAATAAAAATGGAGAAACTGTTTTTGTTGTAACCCAATAAGAGAATCCTTCTTGTACCTAAGATTTGAGTTAGTGAACATGTGACAATATACGCTTGTAATTGTAATTGATTAAGTCAATGATCATTATTATAAAGTATATTACAAAAAGTACTATGTGCATTATAGGAAAGGACCCAATTTCCCCATGGCCTTGTAAGGTTTCGGCCAATAGCCAAGAAAGGCTAAAAATTTTCTTATATCACTATTTAAGAAATAAACAAATGGAATGGATGTGTATTTTTAGCAAAGAAAAAGAAAAGGTAGCAAAAATTTACTAAGGCTTAGTTGGGGTCATTAAAGACCCCAACCGCTGGCTGGTTTAAGGGGGGAGGCTAATTAAGGAGGATTATTTTACTAGAGTTAATGAGCCTCTAACCAAAGTTCAACTAACTAGAATTAACTAAAAGTAACTAAGGTTAGTCAAAAGTAACTATGATTAGCATAAAGTAATCAGGGTTAGTAGTAAAGTAACCTTGGTTAACTAGAAAGTAACCAAGGTTAGAAATTTAATTTGAGTAGCTAAGGCTAATTCCTTAACCTTACCATAGTAAAACCCTCACCCCACCCTTTTACCCCAACGGCTACAACATAGTAGCCAAGAGAAAGTTCCCTCCAAAAGAAAACAATCTCCATCTCACAACATTCAACAAGAAACACTCCTCACTTCCTTCATCCCTAAACCACACGGTCAAAGGGCATACCAAGGAGGCTAAGATCCATACAAGATCAAGAAGAAATAGGTAAGTGCAACATCAACTATTCAAGGAAAACTCTTGTATTTTATCTAGTTTAAAGACTCACTCATCTCTTTTGCCCTAAACTGTGACCTTCAATGGTCACTAGGCTCAAGAATCTCAAGCCTTTAAGGAATCTAGCTTAGAGAAGCTTGGATACAACTCAAGCTCCTTTTGGTAAGTCATCTAGCCCTCTTTCTAAGTGAATATATTAGTTAAAGGTGTAAACTAATCTTGCTCCATTTTCCTCTTCACCACTGTGGGATACATGCATAAGAAGGGAGAAAGATCTCAACTTTCCTTACACCTTTCAAAGAAGAGTAAGCAAAGAAGGCAAGTACACTATACTCTTTGTGGTTTAAATGTGAAAGTATGTGCATGAATGGCTAGATATACCTAAGATCTAATCTTAGTTGAATTATGTTAAGTTTTGATGCTATACCTTTCGGCCTAGGGCCATTTGGGGTGTAGGTGTGAGATCTTGTTCCAAAGATGTAATCTTTGAGAAGCACATGTGTTATTATGTGTTAATCTAAGATGGATAGGTCAAATATTCTCTCTTTTCCATGATGGGGGCTCACGGTGGGAAGGGTGAAGGAGACAAGTGTGTTTTGCATGAAAATGTTAACTTAGTGGAGAAATGGAGACAAACTTGTTCTTGTTGTGTGTTATGCTTAACATGCTCTTGGTCATATCATTTTCTCGCACGCACCGAAAAATAGGGCTGTAGGTGAAGGGTGTGCGTGCATCCCAAATTGGTTGCTAAGTGTTGTACTAGCAGGAATGTTGTAGGTTAGCCAAAGAATGATGTGTAGGGGAGTACAAACTGTTTTATGAGGAATTTGCATATGGGGTTGTAGCATGATTGAGCCTGTAAATTTCCTATAAAAAGAGTAAGTTGATGTCTACTTAAGTGTTTGTGACAAAGATGTAAGTTAAGGACGCTTAGGAAGGAAATACGACAACTAGGAAAATTTTTCTGGAGCTGAACAGAAATTTGGGCTGATTTGTGAGACCTGAAAAGGATCCTTAAGAACTTTCAATTCAGTTGATTTTTGGTATGCCATTAGTTTTAAGTGTCTATTAGATGTGAGAGTTGTAATTTCATCAAAAGGAGCTACGGTTTATTTTTCATAAATTTTCCTAGTGAGGATGGTCCTGCTGAAAATGCTGTTCTGGACAGAATGTAAGTAACGTGTTGAGTAGCCTAGAAATGGACCTTAGAGCTATTCAAATTAGCTAATTTTCGGTATGACACTAACTCTATGAGTAAAGTAAAGGTGAAAGTTGGAATTTTGTCAAAATGAGTTTTGGTTTATTTTTTAGGAATTTTCTAGTAAATGGGTCAGACTGAATTGTGCTGGATTGACAGAATTTGTGTGGTATGTTGCATGATCTGAAACTGGACCTTAGAAAAGTAAAATTGGGCCAAATTTTGGTAGGATGCTAGTCCAACAAGTTTATTAAGCTGGAGGGTTGGAATTACCTAAAAAGGACTAAAGGTTCGGTCGCAATAAATTTCATAGCAAAATTGGTCATTCCAGAATTCAGTTTGTAACCGCTTTATGAAAAGAATATATGACTCCCTTATCGATATCGTATTTCCATAAAATTTGCATTACAATCACTTAAGACGTACATGAAGGAATATATGTGAACCAATTGGTCTAGAATGATTATTTCAGTTGGAAATAACCAAGGAGAAGTTGGTGCCACTAAGCTGGAAATTTTCCAGCATAGCGACGAGACATGTCCATACGTTATGTCACGCATTATGCCACGGTTTGCATGTTACGTGTCATGCATTGCATCATCGTCATGTACATGATTTACGGCGTGATTTTTATGTGAAAGAAAGATGAATAGCATTTTCAAAAGATGATTTTTGAAGGAATGTTTCCCCACCGGTACCGTGTGTGAGCATGAACTTGGCCAGTAAGAACCCGCCAGATCCGGGAGAATAGATCTGAACACCAGTAGACGACGTTACCGTTCCGAATCCGGGAATAATAGATTCGGAGGGAAGACGTTACCGCCTCAGATTCGGAAAGATAGATCTGAACACCAGTAGACGACGTTACCGTTCCGAATCCGGGAATAATAGATTCGAAGGGGAGAAGTTACCGCCTCAGATCCGGGAAGATAGATCTGAACACTATTGTTTTACGACGATGATGATTTAAAAGAGGAGCATGAAAGATCATATTTCCATTTTCATCTTACTGCATCACACGTACATATGCATGCATGTTACATTCATGTAGCGACTCATGAGATTTAAGTTGTGATGACCTCGCAGACCCTAAGTATGACATCTCTAAGTGATTATCCTTGTCGTGGTATTCATCAATACAAGTTAGAGTCTTCTAATGTTATGTTCTGCTGTGGGTGATGATTTTTCTTAAATTATAATCTTGCTACATTAAGTGATGATCTTTATCGGGTATTGGACGGAGGACACGTACGCTTCTAAACCGAAATTTTTGGGGTTCGGTTCTTGTTCGCACTTTCCATTTAACCCTCGATTATTATAGTATACTTGCTGGTGACATTGTCACTAACCCTTATTTTTCCTCCCAGAGGTTGCAGGAGACAAAGTAGAATGGATCGATGACGAACCTAGGGTTCCTTACCCGTGAGTGCCATGAAGAATGGACAGACTTAGGAGACTGGGCTTGCCAGCTTTAAGGGATGACTGATTTATGTATTTGAGACGGGAAAACAATTGATTTTGTCACTTTCTGATACATTTGATGTGAGTTGTAAACTTTGATTGGTGATGATGATGTTCTAAATTTCGAAGTTTTAAATTCTGCCACGGTTTCGCTTGCTTATCTACATGTAAACGCTAAAATCCATGCCTTTATATCATGGATCATGACATGTATGGACGACGCCTAGTACTCTCCTTAGTGAAGTACGGCGGGTGCACCGACTTCGGCGGGGCCGGGGTGCGGGGCGCCACAGGTGGTATCAGAGCGAAGGCTCCAGATCCGGGCAGAATGTAGAACTAAGTTATGATTGTAGTCAACTAAGTTTGATCTTAGATCTAAGTTCCAATCTTAGATGAGAGTTGACCTTAGAATAGGACAACTCAGACTGGAAAATTTGGGTACGGCCCAGCGATATGCCCTAATTAATGACCAATCACAAATTTAAATTATAACGTATGTACATATATGCTCTTCCTACATGCTTAAGTAAAATTTTGCTATTTATTTTGACGTTCCTGTGTTAAATAAAGCCGACACTGCATACTGCAGATGGTACGACCCAGAGGGAGACCAGCCAGAGCTCGAACCGGGGTGCAGGAGCCTATCCCTCCTCCCCATGCGCAAGTCCCTCCACCCCCGCCGCCTCAAGGCCAAAACCCACCGCCAGCTCAGAACGTCCCTCCACCACAAGGACCTCTTCCACCCATGATGCCAGATATTAATGCTTTTCAAAACTTTTGCCAAACAGTCACCCAAATTGGGCAAGTAATGCTACAACAGAATAACCCTCAACCTCACGAGCCGGTCAGAGATGCTCAGTATTATTTTGAAAGGCTAAAGAGAGCCAACGTTCCGCCCTTTGAAGGGAAGTCAGATTCTGATGCTGCTGAGAAGTGGCTTGATGAGGTACAAAATTGTTTCGAACTAATCAGAGCCCCAGATGACGTAAAGACTCAAGCAGTTAGACCATTCTTGTTAGGAGAGGCCAACCAATGGTAGAAGGCCAATCTACAAGCCCTGCCAAGACCAATTTCCTGGGAAAGGTTCCTCCAGGAATTTAACAAGTTTTGCATACCACCTTCAGTCAAACTGCAGAAAAGACATGAGTTTGAATCTCTAATGCAAGAATCTGGAATGACGGTTGCTGATTATGCCAACAAATTCATAGCTCTGGGAAGATTCCAACCATCCACCATGAACGATGAAGAAACCAAAATGCTAAAGTTCGAGAGAGGACTGAACCCCAGAATCCGAACATGGTTGGTTAATGCCAACCCAGCAAATTTTGGAGCCCTTCTAGATGCCTGTTACAGAATTGAAAGAGATATCATCCGCCGGGATGCATTTAGCCAAAAGAGGGGAAGAGAGGTGTCCGGGAGCGGAGGGCCCCGTAAGTCCGCAAGGCAAAATACAAAAGGCCCGGGACGTCAAAGGAAGAATCGATTTCAACGCCGCTCCCAAAAGAATCAATCACAGAAACAAGGACAACAATCTGCCATTCCAAGTTGTTCTCATTGTAGAAAGCGCCACGTAGGAGAATGTTATGTCCAAGCAGGGAAATGTTTTGGATGCGGTCAGACAGGGCACATCTCTAGGGATTGTCCAAACAAAGGAACCACCTGCTTTGGATGTGGGAAAACAGGACACATAGCTAGGGAATGTCCGGAAAAGGGGGCCCAGTAGCCACAACAGCTGCCAAAACCTCAGCGTCAGCGCACCAATGCACGAGTTCACGCTATGACTGACGCAGCTGCTGAAGAGGCCAAGGACGTAGTGACAGGTATTTTCAGAAAATCTTACTAATTCTCTCTTTTACAATACTGTTGCCCTATGGTTGCTTAGTATGTATTGTACGATTCAGGAGCCATACTAGTATGTTCAATACCTGCCAACGTGCTATTTGATAGTGGTGCTAGCCACTCATTCATATCAAAGAGATTTGCAAAGAATATTGAGAAAACCCCAACCTATAGTGATGCACCTTATAGATCTCAAGCAGCTGGGGAGCAGGTGCTTGTAGCTCACCATGTTTTCAAAAATTGTGAGCTTGAGTTTGATAATCATCGGTTTGACACCGATTTAATCTCCATACCTATGATGGACTTTGATGCAATTCTTTGAATGGACTGGCTCTCCAAGAATTATGCCAACATCGACTGTAATGAAAAACAGGTTACCTTAAAGGGCCCCACACGCAAAGAAGTAACTTTTCAAGGAGGATCAAAGTTACAGAAGAGTCCTAAGAACATTTATGTAAATGCGATCCGCGCTGTTAAGCACTAAGGAAAGGACATGAAGGATATCTTATCTATGCCATAAACACTGATCAAGCCACCATAGACCTGTCCCAAGTTCCAGTAGTTCGTGAATACCCAGATGTTTTTCCAGAAGACTTGCCAGGTCTTCCTCCGGAACGAGAGATATCTTTTGAGATCAACCTAGTTCCAGGAGCTGAACCAATATCAAAGGCTCCCTACAGAATGGCCCCGGCGGAACTAAAAGAGCTGAAGGAGCAGTTACGCGAATTGCTGTAAAAGAAATTGATCCGCCCAAGTGATTCACCTTGGGGAGCTCCAGTACTGTTCGTCAAGAAGAAGGACGGAAGTATGCGGTTGTGTATTGACTATAGGGAGCTCAACAAGATCACTATAAAGAATAAGTACCCTTTGCCAAGGATCGACGACTTGTTCGATCAGCTTCGGGGGGCAAGAATTTTCAGTAAAATTGATCTTCGCTCAGGATATTTCCAGTTGAAGATCAAGGCTGAAGACGTCCAGAAAACTGCATTCAGAACCCGTTACGGGCATTACGAATTTTTAGTAATGCCATTCGGACTAACCAACGCCCCTGCAGCATTCATGGATCTAATGAATCGAGTCTTTCAAGACCAACTAGACAAGTTCGTTGTAGTCTTCATCGACGACATTTTGATATATTTACCGGATGAAGAGACCCATGCAGCCCATATAAGGGTTGCTCTGGACATCCTACGAAGGGAACATCTGTATGCAAAGTTTAGCAAATGCGAATTCTGGCTACGAAGTGTAGTATTTCTAGGGCATGTGATATCTGAAGAATGTATATCAGTAGATCCCAAGAAAGTCGAGGCATTCACGGAGTGGCCCAGACTGACAAATGTTATAGAAGTACGAAGTTTTCTCGGTCTCGCTGGTTACTATCGGAAGTTCGTGGAAGAATTCTCTCGAATTGCTATGCCTTTAACCTGATTAACCCAGAAGAAAACCAAATTCGAATGGACCTCAGATTGTGAGAAGAGCTTTACTGAATTGAAGAGGAAACTAACCTCCGCCCCAGTCTTAGCACAACCCATTCCTGGAGAAGACTTTGTTGTATATAGTGATGCTTCTAAGAACGGGCTGGGATGTGTGCTAATGCAAAAAGATCGAGTGATTGCATACGCATCCAGACAATTGAATCCATTTGAACAAAACTACCCAGTACACGACCTCGAATTTGCCGCTGTGGTCTTCGCACTAAAAGTATGGAGGCACTATCTATACGGTGAAAAGTGCGAAATTTTCACGGACCACAAAAGTCTCAAGTATCTGTTTACCCAAAAAGAGCTGAACATGCGACAACGAAGATGGCTAGAATTAATGAAGGACTATGACCTATCAATTCAGTATCACCCGGGGAAAGCCAACAAGGTAGCAGACGCATTAAGTAGAAAAACAAGTCATCCACGCCAACCACCTTTGCAGCGTGACATGGAAGAATTTGATCTAGAAGAGGTTGAATCGATTGAAGGTATGCTAGCGAAGTTGGTGATAATTCCTTCCCTAATAGACAGAAGTAAAGAGGAGCAAGAAAAGGATGAAACCCTAAGGAAGATAAAGGACTGGGTACGAACGAAACCCACCGGAGGATTTAAGGTTCAAAACGACAGTAGTTTGTGGTTTCAAGAAAGATTGTGTGTCCCCAATAATGAAGACCTGCTGAATGAAGTTCTTAAAGAAGCACATAACTCGCGATTATCCATCCACCTTGGAGCAAATAAGATGTACCAAGATCTGAAACGACGATTCTGGTGGCGTGGCATGAAAAGACAGATCGCGGAATTTGTGGGAAAATGCCTCGTTTGCCAAAGGGTAAAAGCAAAACATCAAAAACCCGCTAGGTTGCTGCAGCCTCTCGAAGTTCCCGAGTGGAAATGGGACCACATCATGATGGACTTTGTTACCGACCTGCCTAGAACGAGAAGCGGTTACGATGCTATTTGGGTGGTAGTTGATCGACTAACCAAGTCTGCCCATTTCATGGCTATGACCATCAAAGCTGCACTGGAGAAATTGGCTACGATGTACGTGGAACAAATTGTGAGTCTCCATGGAGTACCCATAAGTATCATATGTGACCACGATCCTCGCTTCACATCACGGTTCTGGACAGCTTTTCAGAAAACAATGGGCACTGAGATTCACATGAGCTCAGCATTTCATCCCAAAAGTAGAATTTTCTTGGGGGAAGCTGGGATCGAAGTCTCAAGCTAGTAGAATTTTCTTATAATAACAGTTATCATCGATCCATAGGGATGGACCCGTACGAAGCACTCTGTGGAAGGAAATGTCGTTCTCCATGCTACGGGGATGAAACAGGAGATAGGATGCTCACTGGACCCGACCTAGTAGAGCAGACTCGAGAGAAAATAAAAATCATAAAGCAAAAGTTACAAGCAGCGCAAGATAGAAGCAAGGTTTGGGCAGATGAAAAGCGGCGACCTTTAGAATTTCAAGTTGGGGAAAAAGTATTTCTAAAAGTGTCGCCAACTAAAGGAGTTAAAAGATTTGGTATAAAGGAGAAGTTGAGCCCAAGATTTATTGGGCCATACGAAGTTCTGGAAAGGATTGGGGAAGTGGCTTATCGACTCGCTCTACCGCCCACCCTATCTCAAATACATGATGTGCTTCATGTATCTCAACTGCGACTATATGTACACGATCCTAGCCATGTCATAAAAGATCAACCTTTGAAGCTGGAAGCTGACACGACATATGAGGAAGAACCAGAAAAGATAGTTGATCGTAAGGAAAAGGTGCTAAGGAAACGAACATTACCAATGGTCAAGGTGCAATGGAAGAACCATTCTGTAGATGAGTCTACCTGGGAAATAGAAGAGAACATGAAGAACTTGTACCCTCACCTCTTTGATTAGCACTTTCAAGTTTCGAGGACGAAACTTATAATAAGAGGGGGAGGATGTTGTAACCCAATAAGAGAATCCTTCTTGTACCTAAGATTTGAGTTCGTGAACATGTGACAATATACGCTTGTAATTGTAATTGATTAAGTCAATGATCATTATTATAAAGTATATTACGAAAAGTACTATGTGCATTATAGGAAAGGACCCAATTTCCCCATGGCCTTGTAAGGTTTCGGCCAATAGCCAAGAAAGGCTAAAACTTTTCTTAAATCACTATTTAAGAAATAAACAAATGGAATGGATATGTATTTTTAGCAAAGAAAAAGAAAAGGTAGCAAAAATTTACTAAGGCTTAGTTGGGGTCATTAAAGACCCCAACCGCCGGCTGGTTTAAGGGGGGGAGGCTAATTAAGGAGGATTATTTTACTAGAGTTAATGAGTCTCTAACCAAAGTTCAACTAACTAGAATTAACTAAAAGTAACTAAGGTTAGTCAAAAGTAACTATGATTAGCATAAAGTAATCAGGGTTAATAGCAAAGTAACCTTGGTTAACTAGAAAGTAACCAAGGTTAGAAATTTAATTTGAGTAACTAAGGTTAATTCCTTAACCTTACCATAGTAAAACCCTCACCCCACCCTTTTACCCCAACGGCTACAACATAGTAGCCAAGAGAAAGTTCCCTCCAAAAGAAAACAATCTCCATCTCTCAACATTCAACAAGAAACACTCCTCACTTCCTTCATCCTTAAACCACACGATCAAAGGGCATACCAAGGAGGCTAAGATCCATACAAGATCAAGAAGAAATAGGTAAGTGCATCCTCAACTATTCAAGGAAAACTCTTGTATTTTATCTAGTTTAAAGACTCACTCCTCTCTTTTGCCCTAAACCGTGACCTTCAATGGTCACTAGGCTCAAGAATCTCAAGCCTTTAAGGACTCTAGCTTAGAGAAGCTTAGATACCACTCAAGCTCCTTTTGGTAAGTCATCTAGCCCTCTTTCTACGTGAATATATTAGTTAAAGGTGTAAACTAATCTTGCTCCATTTTCCTCTTCACCACCGTGGGATACATGCATAAGAAGGGAGAAAGATCTCAACTTTCCCTACACCTTTCCAATAAGAGTAAGCAAAGAAGGCAAGTACACTATACTCTTTGTGGTTTAAATGTGAAAGTGTGTGCATGAATGGCTAGATATACCTAAGATCTAATCTTAGTTGAATTATGTTAAGTTTTGATGCTATACCTTTCAACCTAGGGCCATTTGGGGTGTAGGTGTGAGATCTTGTTCCAAAGATGTAATCTTTGAGGAGAATATGTGTTATTATGTGTTAATCTAAGATGGATAGGTCAAAGATTCTCTCTTTTCCATGATGGGGGCTCACGGTGGGAAGGGGTGAAGGAGACAAGTGTGTTTTGCATGAAAATGTTAACTTAGTGGAGAAATGGAGACAAACTTGTTCTTGTTGTGTGTTATGCTTAACATGCTCTTGGTCATATCATTTTCTTGCATGCACCGAAAAATAGGACTGTAGGTGAAGGGTGTGCGTGCATCCCAAATTGGTTGCTAAGTGTTGTACTAGCAGGAATGTTGTAGGTTAGCCAAAGAATGATGTGTAGGGGAGTACAAACTGTTTTATGAGGAATTTGCATATGGGGTTGTAGCATGATTGAGCCTGTAAATTTCCTATAAAAAGAGTAAGTTGATGTCTACTTAAGTGTTTGTGACAAAGATGTAAGTTAAGGACGCTTAGGAAGGAAATACGACAACTAGGAAAATTTTTCTGGAGCTGAACAGAAATTTGGATTGATTTGTGAGACCTGAAAAGGATCCTTAAGAACTTTCAATTCAGTTGATTTTTGGTATGCCGTTAGTTTTAGGTGTCTATTAGATGTGAGAGTTGGAATTTCATCAAAAGGAGCTACGGTTTATTTTTTATAAATTTTCCTAGTGAGGATGGTCCTGCTGAACATGCTGTTCTGGACAGAATGTAAGTAACGTGTTGATAGCCTAGAAATGGACCTTAGAGCTATGCAAATTAGCTAATTTTCGGTATGACACTAAATCTATGAGTAAAGTAAAGGTGAAAGTTGGATTTTTGTCAAAATGAGTTCTGGCTTATTTTTTATGAATTTTCTAGTAAATGGGTCAGACTGAATTGCGCTGGATTGACAGAATTTGTGTGGCATGTTGCATGATCTGAAACTGGACCTTAAAAAAGTACAATTGGGCCAAATTTTGGTAGGATGCTAGTCCAACGAGTTTATTAAGCTGAAGAGTTGGAATTACCTAAAAAGGACTAAAGGTTCGGTCGCAATAAATTTCATAGCGAAATTGGTCATTCCAGAATTCAGTTTGTAACCACTTTATGAAAAGAATATATGACTCCCTTATCGATATCGTAATTCCATAAAATTTGCATGACAATCACTTAAGACGTACATGAAGGAATATATACGAACCAATTGGTCTAGAATGATTATTTCAGTAGGAAATCACCAAGGAGAAGTTGGTGCCACTAAGCTGGAAATTTTCCAGCATAGCGACGAGACATGTCCATACGTTATGTCACGCATTATGCCACGGTTTGCATGTTACATGTCATGCATTGCATCATCGTCATGTATATGATTTACGACATGATTTTTATGTGAAAGAAAGATGAATAGCATTTTCAAAAGATGATTTTTGAAAGAATGATTCTCCACCGGTACCGTGTGTGAGCATGAACTTGGCCAGTCAGAACCCGCCAGATCCGGGAGAATAGATCTGAACACCAGTAGACGACGTTACCATTCCGAATCCGAGAATAATAGATTCGAAGGAGAGACGTTACCGCCTCAAATCCGGGAAGATAGATCTGAACATCAGCAGACGATGTTACCGTTCCGAATCCGGGAATAATAGATTCAAAGGGGAGAAGTTACCGCCTCAGATCCGGGAAGATAGATCTGAACACTCTATTGTTTTACGACGATGATGATTTAAAAGAGGAGCATGAAAGATCATATTTCCATTTTCATCTCACTGCATCACACGTACATATGCATGCATGTTACATTCATGTAGCGACTCATGAGATTTAAGTTGTGATGACCTCGCAGACCCTAAGTATGACATCTCTAAGTGATTATCCTTGTCGTGGTATTCATCAATACAAGTTAGAGTCTTCTAATGTTATGTTCTGCTGTGGGTGATGATTTTTCTTAAATTATAATCTTGCTACATTAAGTGATGATCTTTATCGGGTATTGGACGGAGGACAGGTATGCTTCTAAACCGAAAATTTTGGGGTTCGGTTCTTGTTCGCACTTTCCATTTAACCCTCGATTATTATAGTATACTTGCTGGTGACATTGTCACTCACCCTTATTTTTCCTCCCAGAGGTTGCAGGAGACAAAGTAGAATGGATCGATGACGAACCTAGGGTTCCTTACCCGTGAGTGCCGTGAAGAATGGACAGACTTAGGAGACCGGGCTTGCCAGCTTTAAGGGATGACTGATTTATGTATTTGAGATGGGAAAACAATTGCTTTTGTCACTTTCTGATACATTTGATGTGAGTTGTAAACTTTGATTGGTGATGGTGATGTTCTAAATTTCGAAGTTTTAAATTCTGCCACGGTTTCGCTTGCTTATCTACATGTAAACGCTAAAATCCATGCCTTTATATCATGGATCATGACATGTATGGACGACGCCTAGTACTCTCCTTAGTGAAGTACGGCGGATGCACCGACTTCGGCGGGGCCGGGGTGCGGGGCGCCACAGTTTTAAAAGGAAAACAAGAAGGAAACATCTTTATGCTTTCTATGGATGATATGTTAGATGCTAAAGTTAAGTGTTTCATGTCAAACAAACCCAACGTATATTTGTGGCATAGACGTTTAGGACACATTGGCATTTCTACACTAGAAAAACTCCAACGAAAGAACCTAATACGAGGATTGCCTACGCTTGATTTAGACAACTTTCGGTTGTGTGAATCTTGCATAAAAGGCAAACAAACACGCGAGTCACTTAAACCTAAGAATGAAATAAGCACGACTAGAGTCTTAGAACTATTACACATTGATTTGTTTGGTCCTAGTCGCACTACGAGCCTTGGTGGGCGACATTATGCTTGCGTGATTGTTGATGATTTTTCTCGTCATACTTGGACTTTGTTTCTTGCACATAAGGATGATAGTGCCATTGAGATTGCGAAATTAATAAAACAACTTGAAAATCAATATGGTGTCAATGTGAAAAAGATAAGAAGCGATAGAGGCGGTGAATTTAAGAATAAGAATATGATTTCATTTTGCGAAGAAAAAGGAATTAAGCACGAGTTTTCGCCACCTAGAACTCCACAATTAAATGGAGTAGTAGAAAGAAAGAATAGGACATTACAAGAAATTGCTAGAACGATGTTGTGCAAAAATAAATTGCCTAGATTTTTGTGGGCGGAAGCTGTAAATTGTGCATGCTACATAGTGAATCGCTTATCCATTAGAAAGAAAATAAATAAGACGCCTTAGGAGATATTAAATGATCGCATGCCTAAAATTGACTATTTTCGTGTGTTTGGTTGTAAATGCTTTGTTTTAAATACAAAAGATAATTTAGATAAATTTGAATCTAAATCAATTGAATGCATCTTTGTTGGATATTCTGTAAATTCAAAAGCATATTGATGTTATGATCCTCTCACTAGACAAATCATAGAATCTATTCATGTGAAGTTTAATGAATTTGGTGAGATTGATAAAGATAAAGAATATGATGATGATGTTGAATTGAAACCCGTGTTGAATGAAGATGATGATACGTTTGATATGCATGATATGCATGATACACTAGAAATGCATGATCACTTAGAAATGCATGAGAACATAGAAAATAATCAACCAAGATGGCATAGAGATCACCCACATGATCACATTATAGGAGATATCACTCACGGTGTGCAGCCACGTAGAAGAATAACTTCGGATGAAATAAATCAATTTCATGCTATGATTTCCGAAATTGAACCAAAAAATGTGCATGATGCTTTGAGTGATTCTTCTTGGATTGATGCTATGCATGATGAGCTTAATCAATTTGTTAGAAATGACGTATGGGATTTAGTGCCACGACCACAAGATAATACCATAAAGAATAGGCACAAAGTGGGTGTTTAGAAATAAAATAAATGGAGAAGGAAAAGTCGTTAGAAATAAAGCTAGACTTGTAGCACAAGGCTATAATCAAGAAGAATGAATTGACTATGATGAAACATTTGCACCCGTAGCACGTTTAGAAGCTATACGACTTTTACTTGCCAATGCTTGCATGAAAGATTTTAAACTTTATCAAATGGACGTAAAAAGTGCATTCCTAAATGGATTCATACATGAAGAGGTATACGTGATGCAACCACCCGGTTTTGAAGATTTGAAATACCCTGATCACGTGTACAAACTAAAGAAGGCACTATACGGATTAAAGAAAGCACCTAGAGCATGGTATGATCGTTTTTCTACTTTCCTTTTAGAAAATGGTTTTAAACGAGGTACTATAGATAGTACATTATTTTTGAAACAAGATAAATCGGATTTACTTATTATTCAAATTTACGTTGATGACATTATTTTCGGCTCTACCTCTCATAAACTTGTTGAAGATTTTGAAAATTGCATGAAATCCGAATTTGAAATGTCTATGGTTGGCGAACTTAACTATTTTCTTGGCTTGCAGATCAAGCAAACGAGTAAAGGCATTCACATAAGCCAAGCAAAATATGTAAATGACATGATTTAAAAGTTCAATTTTGAAAATTTAAAACAATCCCCCACCCCTATGAGTGTCACTACTAAATTGCATAAAGATGAACATGGTAAAGATTTTGATAATGCCTTATATAGATCTATGATTGGTTCCTTGTTATATCTTACTGCTAGTAGGCCTGATATCATGTTCAGTGTATGCATGTGTGCACGTTTTCAAAGTCAACCTAAGGTGTCTCACTATAATGCGGTAAAAAGAATATTCCGCTATATTAAGTACACGCCCACCTTATGCATTTGGTATGATAAAGATTGTGAATTTAACTTACATGCTTATACTGATGCAGATTACGGTGGATGTAAGATAGATAGAAAAAGCACGAGTGGCACTTGTAAATTTATAGGAAACTCACTCATTTCATTGTTTTCCAAAAAGCAAGCAAGCGTAGCTTTATCCACTACTGAGGCTGAGTACATGGCACTTAGTCTATGTTGCACACAATTATTATGGATAAAATAACAACTTTCGGATTTTGGAATTACCGTAAATAGAATTCCTATATAATGTGATAGTATGAGTGCAATTAATCTGTCTAAGAACCCCGTATTACATTCTAAGGCCAAGCATATAGAAGTATGCTACCACTTTCTTCGTGATCACGTAAATAATGGTGATATCGTCATAGATCACGTACGCACAGAAGCACAAGTAGCAGATATCTTTACTAAAGCCTTAAATCAAGCCACGTACGAAAATCTTCGTTCTAAATTAGGCATGATTTCTGTTGATTTGATTTGATTCTCTTTCCATATTTACAGGCATATTTTGATTGACTTTCCAAAATAAAGGGGGAGAGAAAGCATGATTTAAGGGGGAGAGAGATACTGATTGCATAAATTAAGGGGGAGCGATTTGAAATTTGAAATTCAAATTTTGAATTTATGCATGTTTGAAGGGGGAGCGATAAGATTTAAATCATGATTATAGGTTATCTTGAAAATCATCAAAAGGGGGAGATTGTAGAGAAAAATGGGTTTGAGTGATTTCAAAATACATGATTTAAAACGTATTGCATAAAAACGTACATGACATAAACGTGTGCATGACATATTGCATATAATTTGCCTTATATAGTTCATATATAATGTTGCCGTACTAACGAGCCATGAAGCTTCAAAGCTTACATCAAATGGCAAACATTTGTTGTGCTTGAACTATTTTCAGGTGCCACCATTAATGAATTAAACTAGTTCATTAAGTGAAGTACTTAGTTAATTAAACTAAGTAGTTTATTAAAGGAATCAATATTTGGACAAGGCACAAAGGCAACAAGGTGAAGAAAGGAAAGTTTTCCACTCTCCTCCCCACACTGAATACAAACCATTTATGCATATATATATATATATATATATATATATATATATATATATATTTTCAGATTTTTTAAAAGGGCACATACACATTTATTCCAACTTACTACCGACACGTTATATATTTTACGTACGTACGCTGACATCACACCACCATACTTAACTCATATTTATGAGTATATTCAGGTCTTATATCATATGATATAAGTCATGGTGATGACAAATTAAATACGACACGTTAAAAGGTTCTAAACCGAAAATTGTCGTATCGGGCGAATACCGAAACTTTGCCAACGCGTCACGTACTTGCCATAAATAGATGGCCAGCCCCTACACTTCAAAAATATTCATAAATTTCATGGGTATGATGATGTTTACAGCCATAAAATCATTCCATGTTGGCACACACAAATCACCCCACATTAAGGCCAAATTGTGGAGATTCCAATTTCAATTTTGTCACATGCTTTAGGCGCCACTTTAAAACCAGACAAGTGCTGAATATTAAAGTTTAATTTATGTATATTATGTGTAACATAATATATACAACATGTGCAAAAAGTTGGAATTTAATTAGAGAAAAATCGGGTAATCGATAAAAGTCGAAAATTCGGTTTTCTATGTACACAACACATGGAACGTTTTTGGAACATCATACAACATGCATCTAGACACTTTTTACATATTTCATAAATCTCAAAGTGTTCTAGAAAATTCAATTAAGGGCTGATTGGAATATACCATGCGTGTATTATTAATTGTGCATTATTTTACAAAGTTTGCAAAAATAAAATTCAGCACATGCACAATATGTATTACACGCCTTAAACAGCTGAGTTGGAGCCTATGTGGAGCCTTTTTGGCATATTGATTGGTCAAGAATGAAGCATACAATGTTGATGACATAAAGGAAGGAGCTACACAAGGTAACATTTCAAACTTTTGTCACAATTGTGACACATGCTGAAAATTCAGCATGTGCACTAAAGAGCTGGCCGAAATTCTTCTCATTTTGCCTCATATTTTGCGTCTTGATTAAGATGGATTAATAAGAAGACAATTTGGAAGTTTTTTAAATATTTTATGGATTAAAGAAAGTGATATTCTTGAATATGTGTGTAATGCATCTAGGCCGATTTTGAGGCCTTGTTAGTGTCTAATTTTTATTCCATAAAAGATGAGAATATTGCATACTGAATGGTGATTCATTTTTAAGAAATAAATCAAAGAAAATATGGCAACATTTTGAAAAGAATGCTAATGATTCACATGCTGAAATTTCAGCATGTAAAGCCCTTTTATGGCCGAATTTCTTACCTCTTTTTGGAGAAAATTTTCTTGCTTAATTTATTTGATGATCTTGGAAGTTATGGTAATTATTCTACGGTGATTTTGGCACATGTTTTTAGTGGAATTCTCAGATTTTCCTAGTCATCAAGCGATGATAACATTCAACCAATCAATGAGTGCCAAGTAAGCAAGAGTTTAATGATCATCCAATGAGGAGGTGCCAAGTAAGCAAGAACATGTCACGATGATGCAACATATTCTCCCAAGGACTTAGAAGATAATTTTCAAGAGGAGAAGGACCCAAGGGTGGCGGCCAACAAAAGGTTAAAAGGAAAGGAAGAAGAACAAAACAAGAACAAGAACAAGCATTGCAATCTTGAAGCATAAAAACGTCTAGCTCTTCTTCTACACTCTCTTTCTTTCTTCTTTCTAAAAGCCTATTGTACTTACATTCATATACTTGAATAGGATTCTCTTATACCACCACATATTCTTCTATCATTGTAAAAGATTGATCAAGGTGTGATCAATCTTAGACTTGCAAGGTGGTGGTGTTCGTGTGCATTGTATTCATCATACAAGGTTTGTAAAGGGTTGGAGTTTGTGTGTAACTCCATCAACCCTGTGGTAAGGAGTACTTTGTGTGTGTGATTAGTGTGAACCGAGGAAGGTGTCCTCGAAGACTGGAGTAGGTTGTTTATAACCGAACCAGTATAAAATTCTTGGTGTCATTTACTTTCAGCACTTATATTCTGTTTCAGCATTGCTTATCCTTTTTGATCATGCTCGTAAAAATAGTAAATGGATTTTAAAAATTACGAAACTTTCAGGAAACATAGCCACACGTTTTAAGGTTCATTTGGCACAAGTTTCAACCCTTTTGGACAAGTATAAGTCACCCAAACGTCCAAAGTTCTGAGACTAGTGCAGTCTGATTTTCAGGCTTGTAAAGGTTGAGACTTTGATCGTATTTGACTAACTTCCCAAAATATGTTTTTAAAAATGTTTCAACCCATTTAAATATGACTTATAAGGGGTTAGTGGTTAAAATTTCAGAGCATTTGGAGGTACGTACGAATAGGAATTAATTTTTCAAATCAGTCTATCCTTTCTGGCAGATTCGCGCAATCTGACCACCAACGAGTTTTAAAGGGGTTAAAGGTTGAATTTAAATCTGAAATTTTTAGGAGACACTAAAAACATCTGAGACTAAGTTCTCACAAAATTTCAGAATTTTGGAAGACCTACAACCTAGTTTTAAAAACGTTTTAAAACTGGTCCTGAAAACAGAAACTCTTTTTCAGAAGTTGAGTTCTTGAGTCAAAACTATTTTAAAAACCACACTTTCCGCACCAACGATTCAACCCCCCCCCCCTTTCTAGTGGTGCCTTGCAGATCCTACAGGTCTTAACGATTTGGTAGGTAATTATGGACATAGAGTTGATGTACTAAAACTGGAAATTAGGCCGAACAAGGGGTTAAGTTAAAAAGGCCCAATTTGATGGATTTGGACCTATATACACAGTTTGGGCTCATCAGTGGTAATCCTTAGGGAGTTTATTGTATTTTTCAGGTTATGGTCCAAAGAATTAAGGTTTTAAAGTCTCAAAAGTTAAGGTAATGTTGGTTATTGTACCACAGAATTCAGCAAGTACACTTGATAATGGTTTGACGACTTAAGGACTTTATCCGTCTTAGGAAATCATGAAAATTTTACGATATGTAAATATGACCCCACTAAACACATGTAGGATAAAAGATTATGAAAATGGGCCTGTTTGGTTAATTTAGCCGCCCCATGAACATGAGGTAAAATCTGGAAAGTCCTTAGTTTCCGAAACCATGCTTGTTGACATCTTATAAGGAATGCTTATGATTATTCACGTCATGACTTGCATTGCATATCACTTCATGTATCATGCATGATCATATTCCACATGAATCTGATTTTTATGAATTTTTCCGTATGCAAGCAAGTCTTTCCAAGTAACTATGTTTTACGGTATGCATGAAAGTTTTTATGGTCCCATGTTTTAAAGAAAGCTTTATGATTCCTTTTCCGGCCAAGCATGCGACTAACACGACTCAAGACATGATATGTTCTGGACCCGTTCAGATCTGGGGTTAATTGATCTGATACATGTTCTGGACCCGTTCAGATCTGGGGTTAATTGATCTGATACATGTTCTGGACCCGTCCCAAACCCGGGGTTAATTGGTCTATTGATAAGTTCTGGACCCGCTCAGATCCAGGGTTAATTGATCTGACACTCTGTTTTATGACACGTTATTTTATGGGACCAAAATGATGTTTTGACATGACATAACATCATGCATTGCATTTTGCATAGCTCACGAGCATGTAGACATGTTGCATGTTACAGTTAAGGGTTAATAAGATATTATTGGTATAGCAGTACCTAAAATTATGCTTACGCTATAACGTCAAGCAAATTCAGGATTAAAGACCAGGTATGAATTATTATTTGAGGTTCTTGGGGTATTACATTCATGTTATAATTCTTTACTTATTTCATGGTGGTTTATTGTATTCTTGCTGGGTGATCTTTATCACTCACACTTTTATTTTCCCCCAGAGCCAGTTAATGCTAAGATTGAGTGGATCAAGGATGAGCCGAGGGTACCATATTCGTAGGCGAGGAAATCTGAAGAAGGCAGAGCTCAGGGACTTTTGTGCGGCCATGATATTTGTATTATGAACTATGTTAAACTCTTTGGGATTTCGGTGATGTGTTTTGTGGACTACTACTTATGGGGACTTAGTATTTTCATTATGCATGTTTTTTTTGAAAAGTTTTAATTCTGCATAAATTTTACTACCATGTTAAATGTTAACATGAGAGTCCATGGCATAAGTTATGGATTTTTGCATGTTATGCATGACGCTTTGTACTCTCCTTAGTGAGGTACGGCGGGTGCACCATATTCGGACGAGGTCCGGGTGCGGGGCGCTACAGGTGGTATCAGAGCCCAGACTCTAGATTTTGGGCAGAACGTAGAACTAAGTTATGATCTTAGCAATCTAAGTTTGATCTTAGACCTAAGTCTTGATCTTAGACGAGAGTCGACCTTAGATTAGGACGACTTAGATGGGAAATTAGGGTCATGACTTAATAACCAAGCCCAAGTCGACGAAGGTTGTACATGTCACAGAATTTAATTCGTATTTTATTTCATGAATAACCATTGAATTGGATTATAAATTAAATTTTATCGCCAATCTAGCTATTCTAGCATTAAATAAAATTTTGATGCTCCGTAGTGCAGATGGCATCACAGACTAATGAACAAGCACTATCACTTTCACCCACGGGTAGCACTGGGTTTTATTACCGGCAGCTAGTAAGAGCACATATCCCAGAGTTTGGCTAGAATATGTTACCAAATTGCTCTTAACAGTTGGATTAGTACCCTGATAGTCGGAGCTCAATAAGATTTCAATGAAAGATAAATACCGGTTGCCTAGGATCAATGATTTGTTTGACCACTTCAGGAAACACAAGTGTTAACAAAACTGATTCAAAATTTGATATTTTCAACCCAGGAATTAAGATCGAGGAGGTACGTGAACTATGTATAGGGTGCATCATAAACATCCAGAAATCCTAATATTACATAATCATGCCATGTTAATTACATTATTATTAACCCTGAAGGAATATCGTTGTCGGTACATAATGCTGAGATTGGAAGTGCTCAACACATGAGATGGGTGATGAGAAATGCTTTTAGAAAATAAAGGATAAATTCTGAGGCAACATCTAAGATAAGCTGAACGAAGCAGTTGCAAGGGAACTAGAAAGATATTTTATGATGGATCATCAAAGACCCGCAAGATTGTTGCGACCCCTTTTGTTACGAGAGGAAATGGAATCATGGATCTCATAAATAACATGCCAAGGACAAAAGAATGAATATGTTACTAGTTGAGCTGTAATTCGATCGTCTAACAAAATTCGCCATTTTGTGGCCCGTACAAAACACTATATGGAAGAAATGTCAATTTCCACTATAGTAAATAGACGCAAGAACTGAAGGAAGCATGAAAGGAGTTATCCCACATCCTTTCGACTAGTCCTCTTAAGTTTCAAGGACGAAACTTCTAATAAGGGGGGAGGATGTTGTACCCCACGAGAATCGTACCATACTTGTATAAGAACGAATAAAGCAATGAGTGAAAAGACAATATTGACCCCCAAGCTTTTGTAGGTTCGGCCAAAGGCCTTGATCAACCTTAGGATAAATTCGTTTTGATAAGAATGAAAACGTAAGTGAGCCTCACAAAGCAAGACTAAGATCATAATTAGGTAAAATAAATAATATCATAAATTATTTATGTATAGGATATGATAAACACGAAACGACTAAATTACCCCCAAGATCCCTCAAAAATTTCGGCTAAGACATTAGAAAGTCTCTAAAACTCTCTAGCTATTTCTATTATTCAAAGTCACTACTTAAAGTTATAATACAAAGAATACAAGCATGCAAGAGGGAAAATAAGAAGATATGGAAAAGGTAGTCAATGCCCAAAACACCAAGATGCCTTCATAAGCATGCCTTATACATATGGAAAGTATCTCTCCTCCCCATTTCCCCTTGGAACCGCCGGATTGATCCATGAAACAACCAAGAAACATTTTAAACTTTACCATGGTTACTTTAGGATAACCACCATGCTAAATAACTTAAGTGGCATTAAGAAACCCTAGTTGAATAAGTAACTCAAAGGGAATTCTAGAAGGTGATACATGAAGTATATATACAAACACTTTTATACACTTCAATTGTACATGTTAATTATACTCACATACGGGTAGTGTACATATATAATATATAGTTATGTACACGATACATACCATATACGGATACTATATATGTATGTACGTGTATATGATATATGTGTATAAAATGTATATGTACATATATGCGTGTACATAGAAAGGCATATATAAAAAAGTATATGCACATATAGGCGTATATATATTATCATGTATATGTATATATATGCGTGTACATAAAAATTATGTATATACATGATAATACATGTTTTAGGTGACATACATATTGTACATCTTAATATATTTATATATACTATCCTTGGAATAGAAATAAATTAAGAAAGACAAGATAGATTGTCTTGGAAAAACAATAAAATAAAGAAAAGAAAACAAACATGAACCACAAAGTGGGGAAAATAACAAAATTCTCTCCCAAGAGCACAAATTTCGGCCACCACATCTAGAAGACTCCATAGTCTTCTCTTCTTGGACATTCTACAAATTAGGAATTTAAATGGCCAAGAGAGTTATTATGCAAGACATTTTGGACTCAATAAAATATTGTGGAGACAAGAAGAATAAAAAAATATGAGGCATGCAAAAGAAAATTAATAAAATAGTGACAAGAAGAAGACATGGGAGACAAGCATGAGTCAAAAGTAGTCTTTTTACAAGACCAAGACTCCTTTCACACTCTTTATGGCTCACCTTCCCCCTCTTATCCCCTCCATGCTTCGGCCACCCTCCCCTCCCATACACCCCTTAGATTTTTTTTAATTTAGCAATTTTCCACTTCTTATCATCTTGAATTCTCTCTCAAACAAATTTAAGACAACACTTAGAAAAAGTTCCATCTCCCTCCACATACACATAACTTTCGGCCCTTTCACTTGGAGCTAGGAGTTCAACTTCATCTTCATCTTCAAGCTCAAGAATCATCTAGGTAAGCCTCACTTCAAGATTCCTAAGTAGATTCTTCATGCAAAATAATGAAGCTCACATGGGTGTTCTTTTCTCCACCCAAACCGTGACCCCCATGGACCATTAAGTGCTAAGATTTCAATCTCTTAGGTGGTGCAAATCTTTGGATAGTTGAAGCTTCATTCAAGGTCTCACTTTGGTATGATGATCTAACCTCAATTTAGTTCTATTTTCACTTTAGAATAAAGATTAACATTCTTCCTTCCTTCTCTTCAAAAACCGCGTGCTTAAGGGTGAAGGAGAAGGAGGATTTCAACTCAACCTATCCAAAATCCAAGCTAAGAAAGGAGCTCTAGCTTGAAGAGGCAAGTATACACTAGATCCTCATGATTTACTTGAAGGATTAATGACTTGAATGCTTAGATGTTCTAAGATGTGATCTTTAGTTGAATACAATAAGTTTTATGACTATATCTTAGTGATTCCCTTAAAGACATGGCTTGCATGTGGTTAATTCCTTCAAAGATGAAATCTTTTCTCACAAGCAAGGTGATATAAGGCTGTTTTAGTATGAAATAAGGTGTAATCAAGTGACCCTAGGCAAGAATGGCTCTTGAATAGAAGTTAAGAATCATCAAAGTTACATGCAAGTGCTAGTTGTGATTTTACAAGTTTACTTGGTAGGATTTAAAATGAACTAGCATATAAAGGTGTTGCATGTTTAAATAAATGTTGAAAAATGTGTGTATGACCTCTCAAAACTTTCGGGCATAGGGGTGACCATGATAGTAAACGTGAAAACCAAGAAAAGTGCATATCTTGTGAACTTTAGGAAGTGTGGGAGTTGCTTGTTAAGTGATTTGTTACATGAGGGTGTTGTGCTCAAAATTTTCAATGTAACATGGATATGTTGACACATGCACACGGACAAGAAGGAGGAAGAACAATGTACAACTTAGTTGTACTAAGAATGGACTTAATAATGTGCAAAATGGGCAAATATGATGATTGTTGTGTACAAGACTCTCACTGTTTTGGGTTGATTCAGAAGTGACTCAATAAAATGCATGAAACCTGGATAGTTATGATATAAAGGGTGTATGAGGTGACCAATAAGCTGTTTCATAAGAACAAGACAATTTGTGGACATTTGACTTGAAAGAATGACAAAACATCAAACCTCTGGAACTGGGCAGAATTGAACAACGTTTTGAATGGCTTAAAAGTGGATCTTGTAGACCTTCAATGAAGCGGATTTTTGGTACAAAGTTAGCCTTATGTGTTTAGAAAATATAAGAGTTGGAATTTCGATAAAATAAGCTACGGATTATTTTTAATAAAATATTTGGTGAAACTGCTCAGGCTGGAAATTCTGGAACTTGGCAGAATTGTATAACGTTTTCAACGGCTTGAAAATAGACCTTGTAGATGTTCAATAAAGCGGATTTTTGGTATGGTGATAACCTTAGAGGTGTAGTAAATGTGCAAGTTGGAATTTCAGTAAAATAAGTTATGGATTAGTTTTAAGGAATCATTTGGTAAAACTGTTCCAGCTGAAATCACTGGAACAGAGAAGAAAGGAGTAACGTATTTCTTGACCCAAAAATGGACCTTAGAAATATGAAAATGAGCTAAATTTCGGTGGGATGATAGTTCGGTATGTTTATGACGACTGTGAGTTGGAATTTTGGTAAAAAGAATTATGGTTTGGTCACAATAGAATTTTTAGTATAATTTATCAATCCAGTAATAGCACGTGACCAATTTTGGAAAAAATAATTAAATAAGCCCTTTAAGGTTATTGAATTGATCTGGACATTTTATGTGAATCACCTAAGACATAGAGGAGCAGGACCATGTAAATTAATCAAGTTGGTCTTAATGTTTTGATAGGTAATTATGGACATAGAATTGATGTACTAAAACTGGAAATTGGGTTGAACAGGGGATTAAGTTAAAAAGGCCCAATTTGATGGATTTGGACCTATATACACGGTTTGGACTCATCAGTGGTAATCCTTAGGGAGTTTATTGTATTTTCCATATTATGGTCCAAAGAATTAAGGTTTTAAAGTCTCAAAAGTTAAGGTAATGTTGGTTATTGTACCGCAGAATTCAGCAAGTACACTTGATAATGATTTGACGACTTAAGGACTTTATCCATCTTAGGAAATCATGAAAATTTTACGATATGTAAATATGCACTAAACACATGTAGGATAAAAGATTATGAAAATTGGCCTGTTTGGTTAATTTAGACGCCCCATGAACATGAGGTAAAATCAGGAAAGTCCTTAGTTTCCGAAACCATGCTTGTTGACATGTTATAAGGAATGCTTATGATTATTCACGTCATGACTTGCATTGCATATCACTTCAGGTATCATGCATGATCATATGCCACATGAATCTGATTTTTATGAATTTTTCCGTATGCAAGCAAGTCTTTCCAAGTAACTATGTTTTACGGTATGCATGAAAGTTTTTATGGTCCCATGTTTTAAAGAAAGCTTTATGATTCTTTTGCCGGCCAAGCATGCGACTAACCCGACTCCAGACCCGGGGTTAATTGGTCTGTTGACATGATATGTTCTGGACCCGTTCAGATCCGAGGTTAATTGATCTGATACATGTTCTGGACCCGTTCAGATCCGGGGTTAATTGATCTGATACATGTTCTGGACCCGTCCCAGACCCGGGGTTAATTGGTCTGTTGATAAGTTTTGGACCCGCTCAGATCCGGGTTAATTGATCTGACACTCTGTTTTATGACACGTTATTTTATGGGACCAAAATGATGTTTTGACATGACATGACATCATGCATTGCATTTTACATAGCTCACGAGCATGTAGACATGTTGCATGTTACAGTTAAGGGTTAATAAGATATTATTGGTATAGCAGTACCTAAAATTATGCTTACGCTATAACGTCAAGCAAATTCAAGATTAAAGACCAGGTATGAATTATTATTTGAGGTTCTTGGGGTATTACATTCATGTTATAATTCTTTACTGATTTCATGGTGGTTTATTGTATTCTTGCTAGGTGATCTTTATCACTCACACTTTTATTTTTCCCCAGAGCAGTTAATGCCAAGATTGAGTGGATCGAGGATGAGCCGAGGGTACCATATCCGTAGGCGAGGAAATCTGAAGAAGGCAGAGCTTAGGGACTTTTGTGCGGCCATGATATCAAAAGTACATTCTTAAGGGTTATTTACTCAACCTTTGCAAATGTCCCTTTTGGTGCCCAAATTTGGGTGACCTTTCTAGGTTTTCCAAGAGATGAAGACGCAATATAATATATGTTAGGGGTAAATGTGTTTGGCCTTTGGCCGAGAATCCCATCATGCACATAGTATGATCTTTGCTTTTGATATGCCTTTGTGTTAGTGTGGATAGCGCATGATCTAATTGCATTTTTGTTATATGATTGTTGTGTATGTATCGATGGTTTCTTTTCATATCCATATGGGAAATAATTATATCTCGTATGATATGAAGAAAAAGTATGATGAGATGACATAGCGGGGGATCTAGGCGTCTTCTTAGGCACCACATATATCTTGGGTGCATCTATTTTCTTAGCCGGAATGAATTTGGTTGATTTATTTAATGTCTCGTTTTTCTCAACGTATCCTAATCCGGTTTTGTCGTTATCATGCTTTTGTGAAGAAATGATGTGATCTAGCATGTTTGTCCATGTGTCAAATTGTTTTACCATTTTTTTCTAGATCTATATTCCTTGATTTCAAGTTTGAAATCTCGGATTTCATTTCATCATTTTGTGTCGTTAATGATGAGATCTCTGAATTTAATGCATTGATGATGCAAGAAGACTCTTCTTTTGAATCGTTTAACTGAGAAACAAGGTTCGTGTTAGAGGATTCTAACAACTTCTTGTCTTTAATTAATCGTTTCTTTTCTTTTGTAATAGTCTTTGTGAATTTATGTGATTCTAAATATTGACTAAACAAATCAGCATAGGAAGGTTCAGAATCAGAATCAGAATCAGAAGATACCTCATTTGATGCCTTAGATGTTAAGCATACTTGTGCCATTTGTTCCTCTGTATCATCAGTCTCAGAGTCGGATGAATCACTCCAAGTGGAGGCTTTGAAAGCTCTTCTCCTTAGTTTAGGTTCTGAGACGAGTCTAGTTTTGATCCGGTCCTTGTCAAGGTGTTTGTTTGTTTGTTTGTCCTTGTTAGGGCAATCATATGACAAGTGTCCAAGTTTCTCACATTCATAACACTTTATTTTCTCATTATTTTTATTTCTATGGTTTTTAGATGAAGTAGGCTTGTGTTTGTTTTTAATTGATTTTCATGATCTTTCTTAATCTTTTAGCCATCATGGTTAGATCTTCGTCATCGGAATCTATGTCACTATCGTCTACGCGATCATAAGAAGTATAGACGTATTCATTTGATTTAAACGCTATACCCTTATCTTTCTTAAAAGTAGATTCGGAATTTTTTAAAGTGAATTTATTTTCGTATACCTTTAGCAATCCGATTAGTTCCTCCATTTTTATTGATTTCGTTTCTTTACTCTCCTCAATTGATGTGACTTTAGCGTCCCATTCGGATGGAAGACTTCTTAATACCTTTTGGACCTTTTCCTGTATAGAAAAAGCTTTGTCAAGAGACTCAAGAGAATTATAGATGTTAGTCAATCGTAAATCCATATCAACTATAGACTCATTTGGCAATAATTTGAAGGACTCAAGTGTGGACATAAGCATATTAATCTTATACTCCTTTACTTGGCTAGTCTCTTCATGTTTCATCTCAAGAATTCTCCACATCTCTTGGGCACTAGAGCAATTAGATACGTAACTAAATTCACTTTTGTTTAGCCCATTTAAAAGTAGTTGCATGGCTTTAGCATTCATACTCAATTTCTTTTTTATGATCACTAGTGTATTCTTGTTTCATTTTTATAACCTCTAGTGTGACACCATCAACAGTAGATAACTTAGATGGAACGAATGGACCATCTTCTATAATAGACCACAAATCAATACCAATAGTCATAAGAAAGAGTTCCATTCTAACTTTCCATTGGATAAAGGACTCACGATGAAAAAGAGGAAGCCTTACGGTTGACATTCCTTCTTGCATGATTTTCTAGCTAGTGGTTGCCATCTCACTAAGATCGTTGGATCTCCTTGTCGTGAGTGTGCCTGCATTCTGATACCACTTGTAGGACATGTAAGGCATCACTAGAAGGGGGAGCGAGGTTGAATAGTGGGTGCGGAAAATTTGGTTTTTAAAATATTTTAACCCAAAAACCCAAATTTCTGTTTTCAGATCCTGATTTGAAACGTTTGAAAAACTAGGGTACCGATCTTCAAAAATTTTGAAAATTGGAGAGATTCTACTCTCAGATGTTCTAAGTATCCCCTAACAATTTCAGATCAAAATTCAACCTCTAAACCTTTGAAAAATCGTTTGTGGTCAGATTGCGGAAATCTGCAGAAACAGTAGTCTGATTTGACAAATTTATTGCGATTAATCCGTAACTCCAAATGGTCTGAGAATTTAATGAAAAACCCCTTAAGATATTTATTTTAATGGATTTAAACATTTTTGAAAAATTTCTTTGGAAAGTATGTCAAATACGTTCAATTTCTCAACTTTTGCAAGTCTGAAAATTAGATTGCACTAGTCTCAGAACTATTAATGTTTGATTGACTTATACTTATCCAAATGGGTTGAAACTTGTGCCAAATGAAACTTAAGAGGTGTGGCTATTTTTTTGCAAATTTTTGTAATTTTTGAAAGTTGTTTGATATTTTTACTATTGCAATGAAAATGATGCAAAGTGCTGAAAACTGAAAGTAAAGTGCTGAAAGTAATGACACCGAGAATTTTATACTGGTTCGGTTAACACAACCTACTCCAGTCTTCGAGGAAACCTTCCTCAGTTATCACTAATCACAAAATAACACCTTACCACAAGGGTTGCTGGAGTTACACACCAACTCAACCCTTAAACAAACGATACAAGCAATCACACCGATCACGAACACCACCACCGAACGGATGAAGGTTTGGTCACACCTTATCAACCTTTTACAATTGAAGCGTGTATGGTGTTCTAATCAAAGCCTATTCAATATATTGAATATAAGAACGGTAGGATTGAGAGAAGACGAAGAAGAAAGAAATGTAGAAGAAGAGAATAGAAGACACTTTTTGCACTTGTGAGATTATGAGAATTGTCTTGCTTTTGTTTTGACTCTCTTCTCTTCCTTTTATTTTGTGTTGGCCACCCCCTAGGGCTTCTCCTCCTCTTTAGAATTCTCTTTTAAGTCCTTGGAAGAATGCCTTGTATGAATGTGACACCATCTTGCTTACTTGGCACAACTTAATTGGATGATTGTATTGGCCTTGCTTACTTGGCACTCCTTGATTGGATGAGTTTTGTCATCATTTAGTGGCTGAAAAAATCTGAGAATAAAATGCAAAATATGTGCCAAATGAAGTACAAAACATTGCCAAATATTCTACAATTAATCCCCACAAATTTGGAAAGAAAATTAGTCACCAACAAGGTAGTAAAAATCAGCCAGCTTTGTCTCACATGCTGAATTTTTAGCATGTGTTTCATTTGCTAAGGAGTTTGAAATATTACCTTGTATATCTCCCTCCATTAAGTTACTGACCTTGTGCGGTACATTCTTCACCAATCAAGATGTCAACTAAGCTCCACATAGGATCCATTTAGAAGTAGTAGGCGTGTGACATGGTCTTGAGCATATGCTGAATTTTACCTTTGTAAACTTTGTCAAATATTGCATAATAATTAAACATATATGGTATATTCCAATCAGCCCTATTTTGAATATAATAGAACACTTTAATATGTATTGAGTATGTAAAAAGTGACTAGATACATGTTACATGTCATGCCAAAAACGTTCCATGTGTTGTGTTTGTAGAAAACCGAATTTTCGACTTTTGTTGATTACGCGATTTTTCTCCGATTAAATTCGAACTTTTTGCACATGTCATATATATTATGTCACATATAATATACATAAAATAACTTGAATATTCAGCTCTAATTGCTGATTAAAGTTGGCGACTACATGTGCTTAAAAAGTGAATTTGGAATCTCCATAATTTGGCCTTAATTGGGAATGATTTGTGTGTGCCAAGATGGAATGATTTTATGGCTGAGTGTACCATATTAGCCAAGAAATATGTCGCCATTTTTGAAGTGTAAGGTCTGGCCATATATACATATCAAGTACATGACACGTTGGCGAAGTTTTGGTTGTCATCCGATACGACAATTTTTGGTTTATAACCTTGTAACGTGTCGTTATAATTTTGTCATCACCATGGCTTATATCATATGATATAAGACCTGAATATACTCATAAATATGAGGTAAGTATATTGGTGTGACGTTGACATATGTTCGTAATATATGTAACGTGTCGGTAGTACGTCGGAATATATGTGTATTGTGCCTTTTTATAAAAAATCTGATTATATATAATTTATATATATATAATTGTGTGGTGAGTAATGAGGGGTGACTTTCCATTTCCATGTTTGTTGCCTTCATGCCTTCTCCAAATATATCTCCATTTAATGAACTACTTAGTTTATTTAACTAAGTATTTCACTTAATGAACTAGTTTAGTTCATTAATGGTGGAACCTTAAAATAGTTCAAACACAACAAATGTTTGCCATTTGATGTAAGCTTTAAAGCTTCATGGCTTGTTAGTATGGCAACATTATATATAAAGTATATAAAGAAAGTTTGTTGCAAAAACGTGTCGAGTAATAAATTGTGCCATGCATTTCTTTAATACCCGTTATTTAAATCATGCATTTTGTGAATCACTCAAACTCTTTTTCTCAACATGAAGTTCACAGTGCGATTTGGGCACTTGACCCTCAAATTCATTGGCTTGATCATTCTCCTCGCTCAACAAATTGTGTGATTAAATTGGATCTCGCTAAAGCTTTTGATCGGGTGAGATGGAATTTCTTACATTTGGTCTTGGCCCAGTTTGGTTTTTCGGACTTCTTCATCAAATCAGTCCATAACCATCTTAGCAACACATATTTTTTGGTTTTAATCAAGGGTGTCTCAAGTGGATTCTTTCAACCGACAAGGGGGTGAAGCAAGGTGATCCCTTCTCACCATTGCTCTTTATTGTGGTGGCAGAGGTTTTTACTCGAACACTTTATTCTCATGTCCATCACGGTTATATTCGCCCTCTCCCCCTCAGCCGGCTTCCATTAACTATTTCACACTTATCGTATGCCGATGATATTCTTCTTTTTGTGGCAGCAGATAGACAAAATTTACGGCATGTTAAAACATTTCTCACTACATACGAACAAGCATATGGACATGCCATTAATTATCATAAGAGCACTGTAGTGTTTTCTTCGGTAATTTCTAGTAGGCGGCGGAGTGACTTGCTTGCACAGTTGGGCATGCGCCATTCGTCCTTGCCATTAAAATACTTGGGCTCCTATTTGTGCAAGGATATTACATGCACCTCTCACTATGTGGACCTTCTTTCGTATGTTGATAAACACTTATAGAGTTGGCAGCAGAGGCTTCTCCTCTATTCCAATTTTGCCTACACCCTATAGGCATTTGCATTGCGGGCTGCTTAATCTACGATTTGTCCATCTCAGTCAACTCTACTCTCATATGATTTCATTTGGCATCGCACACAACGTCCTGATATCCAGTTGTTCCTTTGGCGCCTTCATAACCATGCTCTCCCACTGCTAGATAATCTCAGTCATTTCATGCATGCTCTGCCATCCTGTTGTCTGTTTTGTCATGCGGATTATGCGACTATATTGCACTTATTTTTTGCTTGTCCTGAGGTACGCATGATATGGGCATACTTTGTTGCTTTGCTTGATATTCACCAATTTACAAATGGATCATGGCGTTCTTATTTGGTGCATATTTGGTGCTCGGCTCCATCAACTTTCTTGGGACAATGCAAACCATTTTTCCTGGGGTATTGTTGTGGAATATATGGAAATTGTATGCTTCCATTACATTTGATGCTCATTCTTGGTCTCCTCATTCGATTATTTGCCCTATTCCCATGGATCTATATACTTGGGCGTCATCGATGTCTAGTACTAAAATTGCAGCTACAGTAATGCTCCTTGTCACAGCCTGACTTTCTCCCCCTCTACGGCTGTATCGCTTGTGACTTTTTTGGTGGTCACCACGATCGACAGGACGGCTAAAGCTTAATACGGACGTCATGGTTGGTCAGACTCAAGTAAGTGGAGGAGCTCTGCTGGTACATTTATGCATGGGATATCTTTCCCACTGCGTCTGGATATGCCTTTGCGAGTTGAAGCTCAAGCAGCTTTACTTGCCATCATATACTACATTTCGCGTTATGGGGATGTTATTCTTAAGGTTGATTGTGCAGAATTACTCTCTATTATTGCTTCATCCTCTTCCCTGCTTGCCCCTGATTTACTCCAATTCTATACTTTGCTGCTTTCACGGTCTCTGCCCCTTGTACATACACCTCGAGAAACAAATGTGCCTGCTCATTTATCCACCCAGCTTGCCCCCTCCACTAACATTTTTACATCCTATGCTTCATTCGCTTCTTTGCCTTCATCTCTTCGAGGTCCCATCATTGCAGATGTGACACTACCAACATTCCAGTCATTCTAGTCTTGATACACATAATGGACCTCGGCCTCCATGACCTCAGCAATCATGATTTGTCTCCCAAATGGGTTGGCTTTGTCAGCAGTTGTTGCCTGTAGTCTGCTTGGCTACGGCAACATGGGTATGCGCTTAATTTCCTCACTTTTTACATCATTTCTTACATATTATTACAGTTACTAATCATTTTCATTTGCTTGCTTTGTAGTCATGTTTTAATGGCTGCACAACACTCAGAAGTCTCCCATTTGGGTTGGCACATTGTATTTGCTGGTTGCCTTGGTCTAATATCGGCCAAGGTGACGTGGGTACATGGTCTACTTTCTAATCATATTTCCACTCATATTTTATACTTATATTATGATTTGACCATTCTATTGATTACTTCTGCTGCATGGCGCTATTATCTTTGCGGATCTAAACCATTACCGGCCACACTTTGGAAGTTATGATTGTCAAGTTGGGATTCAATTTTTATTTTTCTTATTTGATCATGTATTCATTTATCATGTCTTATTTGTTTATTCATAGACTCATGTATTGTTGTTTTATTTAAGGGAAGTCTCCCATAGATATAGGGCGCACTTAAGTAACCACGGTATTCATCTGCCCTAAGTGAGGGTTTTGTTGTAGCGCCCCAATCCCGAACCCTAGCATCGGTAATGGTGCACCCGCCGTATCTCGCTAAGGAGAATACAAGGCATCGATACAAATCAACTATACGTCATCATAATAACGTAGATTGAAGTCAGCGGAAGTCATTACTAAAAATCCTCGATAAAATAATCATCATCATTAATACTATGTCAAAGAATTTCTGAATCAATACTACAGTCAAATATAACCATTAATCTCGAAAATACATAAACCTCTAATTTCGAAATAACTGCCTCATCCACCCTCGAAAGTCTAGTATGAATATCCTAGCTCTCGATGTCTCCCGTCTCGATCTTCCACGGTATACTAACTCCTGTGTAAGCATACTCTAACTCCTCATACCTGCAAAACTGGTGAGTGGTGGTGTGAGCCAAATCAACGGGCCCAGTAAGCAGCCTACATATACCTGTTATAGAAATCATACATGCATAAGCAAATACAAATAACTTTCATAGTTAACATACAAGTCCTTAGTCCACAAGTAATTTCACTCGATTATATTTAACAGTTAAGACTTCAAAAATAAATACAAAATAAATAATTCATCAACTCAATCTACTTACCATGATGCATGCACTTCTGCAAGTACGACATACATAACAAACAAATAATCACATAAACAAAGAAGAAGATAATGTATACCAACGAAGTAGATAAGCCGCAGAAAGTAAGTCACTCCACATAATAATGGCGCAACTTCATGATGCATGTCCTATTATGCATGTCACACGCAACGAAGTCATGTCACACGGAATGCTGATATCTCCACCATTCAATGCATGAACCCGGGTCCTAACTGAGTGGCTGTGGGTCGTACCCACCCACAGTCACCATACTGAGTGTGCGTGGCCCTGCCACCGTACACCATACTGAGTGTGTGTGGCCCTGCCACTGTACACCATACTGAGTGTGCGTGGTCCTGCCACCGTACACCATACTGAGTGCCCGTGACCCGTACGTCACGACCCACCATAAATGCAATGCACGTGCCATGAATGCAAACAACACAATCGCCTGAGGCCCCTGGCCCATCCTCACCATCCTCCGGCACTCGAATCTAGGTTCAGTTATTTCTGGAATTTATTTCTAATTTTCTGATATTTATTTATATTTTCCGATAATTATTACTATAAATTAAGTTACATTTATATCACGTTCTGGGTCGAGGCCTGCCACCGCAACCGGCCCGTTGGCCATTCAGTCCGGCTCGACGGCCTGCTTGGCCCGACTCTCTTTTCTTTTATCTCATTTTCATTTTCATTCTCATTTCTGTTCTTCTCATCTTTCTTTAATCTGGTGCCTCCACACTCATACATATAAACAATTCACATATATCACATATGCACACAATTTCACATATAGAGGAAATCCAGTTACAGATATGCAACAAATAACACACTGATGCATGATAACATAATGAGCACAAATAGACCATTTACAAGCACAAATAGACCATTTACCTCTGATGCATGACAATATAACGAGCATAGATAGACCACTTACTTCTGATCGGTCACTTAGCTATGCTTGAACATAATGAAGGTTGCCATAAAAGTCTCTGCTTCTACATGTCCAACTTATCCTCTGGAAATCTCCAAAATTTGAACCTGTAAGTTAATTATTTGTTTATTAACTAGTCTCTTCAACTTCACCTTTACACCACAAATTCCTTCTTTTTTTGAATTACTCTTATTTTTTTCACTACAATTATCCGAACATTATTCCTCTTTTATTTTTTCCCTTGCAGATCTTTTTTTTCATTTCACTTACAAACGAATGGCGCACCTTCTACATACAGGAAAAATAATGTGCATACATACATCACTCATACTCGACCAGTGGCCTAAGGATGAACACACACAAAAACTACAAACAACAATACCACATCGGCAAGCTTAACAAAAGGACACCAGTGATTCTGAGAAATTAAGATTAGATTTGCAAATCATCATTTTGTAACATCTCCATTTACATTCGGTGCACATACGTATGTCATATATATATATAATGCATTTATGTGAAAACATACCTACTGGATGTTATATATAAGAGAATATCATATGATCCTAATTTCATTTGTCTCCTTCGGACACCATCACAGCACTCATAAGTTTCTCAAATGTTACCTATATTCTTCCGCCAACATAACTTTTATACCACCAGAAATTTCAGTTGTTCACACATATTAATATGCTGCACAAGATATTCATATAATAGTAGAAAGTTATAATGTCCAGCATGTCCCAAACAAGATTTTCACAATGTCTTATTGTTCGGCCGTATAACAATTTAACCAAGATTCATATTAAATCCTTATATATACATATACGACACACACATATATATATTTATATATATACGCGGCCACGTACAAACATGTATATACATCTTTATACATTCAAATTTACTTATGCATGATCTATATTTTGGTACCAAAAATAAACACGTAATTTTTACAAAAACATAGCAAATACAGGTAGATTACTTACCTTGATTCGTATGCTCTACCGTAAACCATTGGAATTTGGAGCAGGTTAGAACAAATTTTCTTTTTTTCCCTTTTCTCCAAAGAAACCCTCGGCTGTTTGAACAAAAGCTTGGCCAAGAAACCCTTTTTCTTGTTTGAAATGTGTTTCGGCTGCAAGAATATTGCTGGGAAAATGGCTAGGGTGGAAACCTATTTAAAGTGAGTTTTGAATTATTTTTTTTTATTTGGGACATGGTCAAAACTGCTGGAGTAGGAGAGATTTTTGCAGACTGGATTATAGGCCATTTAGTGGGGGAATTGATACCCCCCACGTTTAACGGTTTCATATATAGCATTCTTTTTTATGTATATATAATTTCGATTAAAACTCTTTTCTTTCTTTTTTTTTTCCTTTTTTGGCGGTTGTAACATTTGTTATATAAATAAAATTCCAGACGGTATCACCAGTCCTTCCAAACAAATGTGTGTGTGTACGTGTATTTGTTGTTGCTTTTTTTATGTGTATTTGTACATATATCGTAAGTATGGTTCCTTTCTCAGAAAAGACGAGTTACCTATGGGTGATTCCATATCACCCACCCCCTACTATTCCTTCCACATATGAGCCAGACTTTGAGTACATATTTGTTGAGGATGGGTCAGACCAAGCTAGTTGGGATGAGTGAGCCTTATGGGATATTTTAGGGATTCGACGTTATCTGATTAGGAATTCTGAAAGACTATATTTATGTCAAACTGTTAGAATTGTGCTTGTGGTATTAGGTTTCGTTCGCCTCCCTAAACAATTATTTATTTCCATTGAGGTTATTTATAAAAAGAATTTGAATTTTTAATTATTGTTTCCGTGAAAAATTTCTAAGTTATTTCTGACGTGTAAGAAGTTTTAATGACGCCTTAAAGTTCTCATAGTAGACTACGACAGGTGCTATGTTCCTGAGGCTAGGGTTCGGAAATGGGCTGCTACAAGTGATATCAGAGCTGAGGCTCCAGATCTGCCTTAGAAACGCATGATTAACTAGATCTCTTAGACATAAGCTGTGTTTTTTTCTTGAAATGACGATTTTACCCTTCATAAACAAAGTAGACTTAAGAGATGATCTTAGACTTAAGTTATGATCGGGGTAAGGGGTGTGTGAGCGTTATCTCATTTTCTTAATTTATTTACTGTTTTACCCCTAAACTGTTGCATTGCACCCCAAAAGTGGTTAGAAATTTCAAAAATACCCCCTAACTTAACCTGCGTGTAAAGAAATATATTTTCGAATATTCTCAATTCCAAAAAAATACCCCCAAGATGTGATCAAGCCGGCAATAGAGGTAATGGTGGTAATAACCACCAGAATCAGGGGCCAATTCCCTAGGCACTTGTTGACGCTATGTCTACCGTGACTAATATTTTGGCGCAGCAGCAGCAGCAGCTGAATCAAATAAATCAACAGGAACATCCTATTGAAAAAAAGGGTTTGAGTGATTTATAAATTCATAATTTAAATGCTACGTGCTTACGAAATGCATAAATGAATTATTACTTGACATGTTCATATGATAAACATGCTTTATATGCTTATATATATTGTTGTCGTACTAACAAGCCATGAAGCGTTAAAGCTTACATCATATGAAAAACATTTGTTGTCGTTGTACTATTTTTAGGTGTTATAATTAATGAACTAAACTAGTTCATTAAGTGGAGTGCTTAAGTTAATGAACTAACAAGTTCATTAAATGAAGACATATTTGGAGAAAGCTATAAGGCATCAAATTTTAAAATGGAAAGACTTCTCCTCTTCTCCTTAATTCTACACACCATATATATATATATATATATATATATATATATATATAATATATACATATTTTTTTAACAAGGCACAGTACACATATATTCTGACGTACCACTGACATGTCACATATATTGTAATCGTACGTCGATATTCAGGTATTATATCATATGATATAAGTCATGGTGACGTCAAAATTATAACGACATGTCACAAGGTCATAAATTGAAAGTATTAGGTGACTACCGAAACTTCACCGATATGTCACATATTTGTCATATAAAGATGGCCAATCCATATACTTCAAAAATTATCAAAAATTTCGTGGCTCAAATGTTACAAACATCCACTAAGTCATTATATTTTGGCACACACAAATAACCCACAATTTAGGCTAAATTTGTGGAGATTTTAAATTGCAGTTCATTTTGGGCACGTAGACGTTTTTCTCTAGCCACATGAGCTGAATACACACTTTATTCTATATATATTATGTGTGACATAATATATATTACATGTGCAAGAAGTTTGAAATTAAGCGGAGAAATATCACGTAATCGACGAAAGTCAAAAATTCAGTTTTATACGAACATACACACATGGAACGCTTTTGGCATAAGTGTAACATGTATCTAGACACATTTTATACATTCAAGAAATGTTAGAGTGTTCTAGATAATTCAAAATAGGGCTGAATATTATTTACCATATATGTGTTAACATTGTGAATTATTTAACAAAGCTTGCTAAAATAAAATTTCAGCACATGTGCAGCTCATCATACACGCCTACTATATTTTTGTTGGAGCCAAGGTGGAGCTTATTTGGCACTTCAATCTGTGGAGTACATCCCAAACAAAATTGGTGACGTTGAAGAGGGCACCACACAAGGAAGGAATTCAAAATAGACACATGCTGAAAATTTCAGCACATGCCTACTATAGTGGGCGATTTTATCACCCTTAATGGCCTCAATTTGTCTCCTAAAATTCAAAGGATTGAAATTTATTGTTATGGTAATTGTTTGAATTGATTTTGAACAAATTTTTTGAGAGTTCTTTTTGTAGAATTTACAGCTCACTACAAGTGTGCCAAGCTGGACCAATCAACAAGTGACAAGTAAGCAAGATCAAGTCATCCTTCCAATCATATTGCACCAAGTAAGAAAGATTGTGTCATCTTCTACATAAGGCAATCTTCCAAGGACATTAAAGACAATTCTCAATGAAGGAAGAAAGCCCTAGGGGGGCGGCCAACATATGATAAAAGGGAGAAGATAGTGCAAAACAAGGCCAAGCTACAATTCACATTCTCTCAAGCGCAAAAAGCTAGACTACTCTATTCTTCTTCCTTTCTTTCTTCTTATTCTTAGTCTCATGCCTATTGTTTATATATTCTACATATTTTATAGGCTTTGAATATGCCACCCATACATGTTCAATTGTTGTAAAAGGTTGATCAAGGTGTGATCAAACCTTCATTCGATTTTTGGTGGTGTTCATGATCAGTTTGCTTGATTGTTTTGCTTGTAAAAGGGTGGAGTAAGTGTTTAAATCTAGTCACTCTTGTGGTAAGGTGTTTGCTGTGTTTATGATAACCGAGAAAGGCGTCCTCGAAGACTGGAGTAGGTTGTTTCAACCGAACCAGTATAAAATCCTTGGTGTTCTAACTTTACTGCACTTTACTTTCTGTTTTCAGTTTTCAGCATTGATTTCATTACAACAGTAAAAATATTAAACGAATTTCAAAAATCATAAACGTTTGCAGAAACATAGCGACACCGCCTAGTTTTCATTTGGTGCAAGTTTCACCCCATTTGGATAAGCATAAGTTAGTCAAACGTTAATAGATCTAAGACTAGTGCAATCTGATTTTCAGATTTGCAAAGGTTGAGAATCTCAACGTGGTTAACTTACTTCCCAAAGGAATTTTCAAAAACTGTTTCAACCCACTATAAATATGCATCTTAAGAGTATTTTAATAAAAATTTCAGAGCATTTAGAGCTACCAATCGATAGGAATAAATTTTTCAATTCGAGGTACATTTTCAGGCAGATTTGCACATTCTGACCAAAAATATATTTTCAAGTGGTTAGGATTGGAGTTTTGATTTAAAATTTTTGTGTCTCTCATAACATCTGAGAGTACATCTTCGCCAAAGTTCATAATTTTGGAGGTCTAAAACTATGTCTTTTAAATAATTCAAATCAGGATCTGAAAACAGAAACTGTTTTCAGAGGTGAGATTTTTGGTCCAAAAGTTCCTAAAAACCAAATTTTCCGCACTCACTATTCAACCCCCCTTCTAGTGGTGCTATACAGGTCCTACAAGTGGTATCAGAGCGCAGGCACACTCACTACAAGAAGATCCGACGATCTTTGTGAAATGGCATCCACTAGTTACAAAACCGAGCCAGAAGGAATGTTAAGCGTAAGGCCTCTTTTCGATGGTGAGTCTTTTATACAATGCAAACTTAGAATGAAACTTTTCTTTATGGCTATTGATATAGACTTGTGGTCCATTATAGAGGATGGTCTTTTTATTCCCTCAAAGTTATCCACGGTTGATGGTGTCACATTGGAAGTCGTAAAACCAAAACAAGAATATACTAGTCATGACGAAAAGATATTAAGCATGAATGCTAAGGCTATGCAACTCCTTCTAAATGGTTTAAGTAAAAGCGAATCGAGTTATATGTCAAATTGCTCTAGTGCCCAAGAGATATGGAGAATTCTTGAAATGAAACATGATGGTACTAGTCAAGTTAAAGAATCAAAAATAAACATGCTTATGTCAACTCTTGAATCTTTCAAGTTATTACCAAACAAATCTATTGTTGATATGGATTTACACTTGACTAACATTTACAATTCCCTTGAGTCTCTTGGAAAAGCATTTTCTACACAGGAAAATGTACAAAATGCGCTAAGGAGCCTCCCATTCGAATGGATCCTAAAGTCACGGCGATCAAAGATATTAAGCAAACAAGATCAATAAAAATGGAAGAATTAATCGGATCATTAAAGGTATAAGAAAACAAACTTACTCTATGAAATTCTGAATCTACTTCTAAACAAGATAAGGTTATAGCGTTTAAATCAAATGAATACATCTCTACTTCTTATGATCGCGCAGATGATAGTGACACAGATTCCGATGATGAAGATCTAATCACGTTGGCTAAAAGATTAAGAAAGATCATGAGGAAATTGATTAAAAACAAACCTAATCCTACTTCGTCTAAGAATCATAGAAATAAAAATAATGAGGATATTAGATGTTATACTTGTGGAAACTTGGACATATCTCTTATGACTACCCGAACAAGGACAAAACAACGAACAAAAACCATGACAAGGATCGGAAAAAACTAGACCCGTCTCAAAACCTAAACAAAGGAGAAGAGCCTTCAAAGCCTCCACATAGAGTGACTCATCCGATTCTGAGACTGAAGGAGTCGAAGAAGAAATGGCACAAGTATGCTTTACATCCAAGGCATCAAATGAGGTTTACTCTGACTCTGATTCTGATTCCGAGCCTTCTTATGATGATTTATTTTGTCAATATCTTCAATTGCATAAGTTTTCTAAGGCTCTGGCAAAAGAAAAGAAATGTTTAATTGAAGACAAGAAATTGTTAGAATCTTCTAACTCGAATCTTGTATCTCAATTAAACAATTCAAAAGAAGAGTCGTCTTGCATGATAAATTCATTAAAAATCTGAGATTTCCTCCTTAACATCCGAGAACACGGAGATGAAAGTCGAGATTTTAAATTTGAAATCAAGTAACGCAAATATAGAAAAGACAGTAAAACAATTCGATTCGGGTACGAGCATGCTAGATCGTCTCATTTCCTCCCAAAAGCATGAAAGCGGTAAAACTGGATTAGGATATGTTGAAGATAATAAAGTACAAAACTAGTCAAAAAATTTTATTTTATCTTCATCTAAGAAACCGCATGCAACTACGCAACCTAAGAAGATGTCTAGTGCACAACCCATTATATCTCATTGTACTTTTTTTAAGGGGGAGAGAGCATGATTTAAAGGGAGCACAAGACGATATGAAATTCAAAATTCAAAATTCAAATTTGTGCATAATTGGAGGGAGAGCGATCATATTTAAATCATGAACCAATGTTATTTTGAAAATCGTCAAAAGGGAGAGATTGTTGAGAAAAAGGGTTTGAGTGATTTACAAATGCATGATTTAAATGCTGCGTGCTTACGAAATGCATGAATGAATTATTACTTGACACGTTTATATGGTAGACATGCTTTATATGCTTATATATGCTGTTGCCGTACTAACAAGTCATGAAGCGTCAAAGCTTACATCATATGAAAAACATTTTTTTGTCTTTGTACTATTTTCAAGTGCCACAATTAATGAACTAAACTAGTTCATTAAGTGGAGTGCTTAAGTTAAGTTCATTAAATGAAGACATATTTAGAGAAAGCTATGTGGCAACAAATTTGAAAATGGAAAGTCTTTTCCTCATCTACTTAATTCTGCACGCCATATATATAATATGTAACCATATTTTTTAAAAAGGCACAATACACATATATTCCGACGTACCACTGACACGTCACATATATTATTACCGCACGTCGATATCACACCACTACATACAACTCATAAACCGAAAATTGTCTTATCAGGTGACTACCGAAACTTCACCGACATATCACGTACTTGCCGTATAAAGATGGCCAGCCCATATACTTCAAAAATGCCCAACCATTTCATGGCTCACATGATATAAACAGCCACTGAGTCATTCCATATTGGCACACACAAATCACCCACAATTTAGGCTAAATTTGTGGAGATTTTAAATTGCAATTCATTTTGGCACATGGACGTTTTTATCTAGCCACATGAGCTGAATACACACTTTATTTTATGTATATTATGTGTGACATAATATATATTACATGTGCAAGAAGTTTGAAATTAATCGGAGAAAAATCATGTAATTGACGAAAGTCAAAAATTCGATTTCTACGAACATACACACATGGAACGTTTTTAGCATAGGTGTAACGTGTATCTAGATACAGTTTATACATTCAAGACATGTTAAAGTGTTCTAGAAAATGTAAAATAGGGCTGAATATTAATTACCATATATATGTAAACATTGTGCATTATTTGACAAAGCTTGCTAAAATAAAATTTTAGCACATGTGCAGCTCATCATATACGCCTACTATATCTTTGTTGGAGCCAAGGTGGAGCATATTTGGAACTTCAATTGGTGGAGGACATTCCAAACAAGATTGGTGACATTGAAGAGGGCATCACACAAGGAAAGAATTCAAAATAGACACATGCTGAAAATTTCAGCACATGCGTAATATATTGGGCGATTTTATCACCCTTAATGGCCTCAATTTGTCTCCTAAAATTCAAGGGATTGAAATGTATTGTTATGGTAATTGTTTGAATTGATTTTGAGCACATGTTTTGAGAGTTTTTTTAGAATTTCCAGCTCACTACAAGGGTTCCAAGGTGGACCAATCAACAAGTGACAAGTAAGCAAGGTCAAGTCATCCTTCCAATCATATTGCACCAAGTAAGAAAGATTGTGTCATCTTCTACACAAGACAATCTTCCAAGGACATTAAAGAAAATTCTCAAGGAAGGGAGAAAGCCCTATGGGGCGGCCAACATATGATAAAACGGAGAAGATAGTGCAAAACAAGGCCAAGCTACAATTCGCATTCTCTCAAGTGCAAAAAGCTAGACTACTCTCTTCTTCTTCCTTTCTCTCTTCTTCTTCGTAGTCTCATGCCTATTGTTCATATATTCTACATATTATATAGGATTTTAATATTCCAACCATACACGTTCAATTGTTGTAAAAGGTTGATCAAGGTGTGATCAAACCTTCATTCAATTGTTGGTGGCGTTCGTGATCGGTTTGCTTGATTGTTTTGGTTGTAAAAGGGCTGAGTTAGTGTTTAACTCCAGTCACCCTTGTGGTGAGGTGTTTGTTGTGTTTAGTGATAACCGAGGAAGATGTCCTTGAAGACTGGAGTAGGTTGTTTTAACCGAACCAGTATAAAATCCTTGGTATTCTTACTTTACTGCACTTTCATTGATTTTATTGCAACAGTAAAAATAGTAAAAAAATTTCAAAAATCATAAAATTTTGCAGAAACATAGCCACACATCCTACTTTTCATTTCACACAAGTTTTACCCCATTTAGATAAGCATAAGTTAGTCAAACGTTAATAGTTCTTAGACTAGTGCAATCTGATTTTTCAGATTTACAAAGGTAGAATCTCAATGTGGTTGACATACTTCCCAAAGGAATTTTCAAAAACTGTTTCAACACACTAAAATACACATCTAGAGCATCTATAAAATTTTCAGACCATTTAGACCTACCAAAAAATAGGAATAAAGTTTTCAATTCGAGGTACAGTTTCAGGCAGATTTGCGCAATCTGACCAAAAATATATTTTCAAGAGGTTAGGCTTGGAGTTTTGGTTTCAAATTTTCGTGAGTATCTCATAACATCGGAGAGTACATCCTCACCAAAGTTCATAATTTTTGGAGGTCTACAAATATGTCTTTTAAATAATTCAAATCAGGATCTGAAAACGGAAACTATTTTGAAAAGTGAGGTTTTTGGTCCAAAAGCTTTTAAAAACCAAATTTTCTGCACACACTATTCAACCCATCCTTCTAGTGGTGCTATACATGTCCTACACAGCCCCCCAACCACAGCCAGGGTTGAGGTTTTTCCACAAGGAGATGCAGAGTTCTCGCCTCTAATCTAGAGAGGCCGAAATCTTGTTAAAGGAGATGCCGGACCATCTCTGGTTATTGCCGGTGCCAGATGAGCTGAGAGTGAAGGTGGTGATCTTTTTTCTGGCAGGTAATACAGAAGAATGGAGGCGTAGCGTGGAGATTGTTGAGAAATATATTTGGATAATTTTCAAAGTCATTATTTAAGTGGTAAATGCATAAAAATTGTCACACATGGTGTTATATGTGATTAAAAGTTGAAAAAGTTGAAAAAGCTGACAACGATCGCTCAGGTTGTTGCACTTCGATTGATCGATGTATACATCGAACCCTCACTCGATCAATCTATGTAAGGCAGTGAAAGTTCAAGACCTTACTGTGAGACATCGATCTCTAAGCCTGAGACACATCGATTGATTGATGTATACATCAAACCCTCACTTCGATCGATCGATGTAGGTCAGAGACAAATTTTGAAACTCATTGTGAGACATCGATCTCTGAAGCTGAGGCACTTCGATCGATCTATGACTAGGGTTTTTAGAAATATTTTTCTAAAATGTGATAAAGTGATTGTTTTCATTTGTATATGTTTCATATATGTCTATTGTGATTTTATTACTTGTTTTTGATGATAATGATAATGTCTTGTGACTAATGTGCCTTGGAAGTTTCTACAACTTACCAAAAAGGGCAAAATTGGTATTTTGAGTTTTGTAGCAACATGATATGGTGGAAATACTTCAAGGACTTATTCTCATATTATTAATCATGACAAAGGTGTTATTATACTTATTTCTGACCCCAGGGGCATTTTGGTCATTTTACCCCTGAGGGTATTTTGGTATTTTCACTCAAGGAATCTATTGAGTATATTCTTATCTTCATTCTGGAGTTGAGTTATGGTTATCTTGATGATTATATGGTGGTTTTATATTATTTCTCTCACATGATGATATTATTGACTATAGCGGGATATGTGACGAGTTGTGATGTCACATTCTATTTCTTTCTTGAAGACTCTCTTCTATATGTTATTGGAGCATATTTATCATCATTTTACAAAGAATTCACAGGTGTTAAAGTTGTGGAAATGATCACAACATACAAGAAGAAATTATGGGAATTTTGGTGTACATGTTGACATAATCTTGTCAACTATCATTTGTTGATTTCTCTTCATTAAATATGAGTTTGTACACATATATGGGGCCAAGAACATGCATATACAGGTGCCAAAGGTGGTTTATCTATTTTATGAGGTTATGTCAATTGGACAAACCAAAAAGAAGCTAGTTGGCAAAAATTGGCAACTTAGAAATTCTCATTTGAACCCAACGGCTACTGTGGAGATTTTTGGAGCTGTTTTTGGTTTGAATTTGTCAAATCCCACATGCATATTCTCAAGCCAAGGAGTTGAGGGGATATTGGAGGAATATGCCATTCTATCTTCTTCTCATTATCTTCATTTTTCAAGCAAAATTCCAAGTCATATTTGTGATAAAATTCGGCCAACATGTTGATTCCAAGGTGGACCAATCATTTTGCATGATGTTTCCAAGTGTACAAGGCCAACCAATGATATGAAGACACTTAAGCTTGATGATGAAGATGGTGACACATGTGCGTTCTTATCTACAAGGCTCAACTCACACTATAAACAGGAGGCAATGGTGAAGAAGAAGAACACACTTGAAGCTCACTTGAAAGCATTAGTAGATTTGTCTAGCTATCTTCTTCTTGTCATTCTTGTTCCATTCTTTGTAGCTAAGGTGTTCTTGTTGTATTTGTTGGAGAGCTACAAGCCACTTGAGCTTTATTTATAAGATTGATTAGCCAATTCTATGAGGCTACATCAATGGGAGGTAGAGGTGTTGCAACTAAGTGTTGCATAGAAGGTGTTCATCCAAGTCTTGAATAGGGTTTGTATTTAACCCAAGGATCAAGCTTGGTTCTTGTTGTAATTTGGTTCACACCATAGTGAAATCTAAGGAAAGGTGTTCCTTGGGACTGGATTAGGTCATATTGACCGAACCAGGATAAATTCTCGGTGTTTTTATCTTGTTTCTACATTTCTGCGTTCTGCCTGTTTTTCAATGCAGTTTTCACACAACTTCTTGAAAAAATAGCTAAACAATTTCAAAATTCGTGATTTTTGGTGGAGCTATACTTCAGACTGTAAGCTTTCATTTGCAACAAGAATCACTTGATTTGAGGAAGGGAAAGTTAGTCTTTTAGTCTTTGCAAGATTAACTGCTCCAATCTGGCTGCAACCTGACCAGTTTTGAGAAAACTTGAATTCTGTTTTAATCAAGAATTGTTCAAGGTCAGGGCCTGAAACATAAACTAGACATCATAAGGAGTATTTTGACATAAAGTTCTACCTTTTTGGTTAAGTATTCAAAGAGAAACACGTTTTCCAATTTCAGTAACATTCTGTCTAATTCTATCCAGATTGACCATCTGAATCTTTTTATTTATTTGAAGGGTCAAACGATCTTATTTTTGTCTAATGTTTGAACAGAGTCTTACCAAGACATTGAAGTTAAGTTTTAGAAATTTTCATAATTGTTTGAGTTGTGTACAAGGATTTTTGAATATTTCAAAAATAGGTTCTGAATCTGAGGTAGTCTCAGATTCTATTTTCAAAGGAGATTTTATCAAGAGTAGTAGTGTAATTTCCGTTAACCACTATTCACCCCCTTCAAGTGGTGTTTATTGCAGGTGCACAGTCCAACAGAGATAAGACTAGCGCCGCCGATTTCTTGAACTCAGTTCGGCGAGTAGTTCAAGAAGTTTTATGCTCCATACAGTGTGATCTTGCAGAGGGGCAGAGTTCCAGGCCCTGACCCAGGGCAACATGACGTTGACGAGGTATGCTGATAGATTCCATGCCTGGCTAGGTATGTACCGTCTACTAGGGTAGACGAGAAACTTAAAATGTTGAAATTCAAAATAGGGCTAAGATCACAGATACAGTCCAGGATAGTGACACCAGGGCCAGAACATATGATGAGCTTTTGGAGGTGTGCAGAGAGGTCGAGGGAGATTTTTGGAGAGTCGCTCCATAGAAGGGGGCAAGAGACCCCGTGATGAGACAGGTGCGGGGAGGTCAGGACGATGGGTGAAGGTACTTAGACGGCAGATCGGGGGACCACAATTCAGACCTTCCCACCCACATTTTCAGGGCAGAGCTCCGCGGCCACCGAGAGGCATGGACCATCCCTACCATGCACCTACTGCGAACGCACACATCCAGGCAAGTTCGGACATTATTCGAGAGAGTGCCCTGATCAGGGACCAGCCCCATAGACACAGCAGCCTCAGATAGGCCAGCAAAAGGGGAGACCAAGGATCAACGCCAGGGTCCATGTGATGACCGACGCAGACGTCGAGGCAGGCGACGACATCGTGACAGGTAACCACTAATTAAGCAGTTATCTTTAAATTAAAACATTTATTTGTGAATAAAAGTGCTATGTGAGTAACCTTGAAGGCGTTAGGTGTAATCCTAGTAGATAAAGACCTCACCGACGTGCTATTCGATAGTGGCACAAGCCACTCCTTTATTTTCAAGAAATTCGCCAAAAATCTGCATCATTGCCCCCCGTACTGGCACAACCATCAGGTTCTGTAGGATTCGTCACTTACAGCGATATATCCAAGAGTGGACTAGGATGTGTCCTTATGCAAGGAGATAGAGATATTACATATGCCTTGCGACAGTCGGGGCCTTATGAACAGCACTATCAAACTCATAACCTTGTGTTAGCTGTAGTGGTTTTCAGACTTAAGATATAGCGTCAATGTCTATATGGAGAGAAGTGTGAGTATTCAGTGATCATAAAATTAGGAAGTATCTGTTCACACAGAAACAGCTGAATATGCATCAGAGGAGATGGTTGGAGCTACTGAAAGATTTTGATTTGACTATTAGTTACCATCCAGGAAAGGTGAACCAAGTCGCAGATGTGTTGAGTAGGAAACTGAGACACGCCAGACAGACACTTCTGGAGAGAGAGATTGCACAGTCTTATTTGAACATCGTGGATTCTACGAAAATGAAAGTATCCAGTGATTGTTGATCGGCTGACTAAGTCTGCTCATCTTCTGCCAGTACCTAGCGACGTGATTTTAGAGAGATTGGTGGCGTTATATAGATAAGACTTGCATGGAGTCCCAGTCAGTATTGTCTCAGATTGTGACCCGAGGTTCACTTCCAGACTTTGTTCAGCGTGTCAGAAGAGGATGGTAACTTAGTTATGCTTAAGCACGGCTTTTGATCCCAGACAAACAGTCAATCAGAGAGGACGATCTAGACGCTAGAGGATATGTTGAGAGCATGTGCGTTGGACTTCAAGAGAAACTACGACGGCATGGTTAAGTTGATTGAGTTCTCCTATGATAGTAGTCACCACAATGCCATTGGCATGGCACCATTTGAGGCTCTCTATGGACGCAAGTGTAGGTCCCCTATTTATTAGGACGAAGTTAGAGAGCGAGCTATCACTGGACCGGACTTAGTCAAGATGACCAAGGAGAAGTGAAGATTATCCGTGATAGACTCAAGACCACTCAGGATAGGAGCAATAGTTGGTCATATACAAAAAGACGTCCCTTGGAATTCGAAGTGGGAGAGAAAGTTTACCTTAAGGTGTCACTCCCTAAGGGTGTGATGCGATTTGGAGAGAAAGGTAAACTAAGTCCTTGTTATCTGGGTCCATATGAGATACTCGATCGAGTTGGCACTTTGTCTATCATTTGCCACTACACCTTACCTTGGCCCAAGTGCACAACGTCTGTCACGTATCGCAGTTGAGGAGGTATATTTCATACCCGAGTCATATGTTGGACGCTCGACCATCGAAGGTGCATGACGATACTACTTATGAGGAGACTCCTATTTGGATTTTGGATCGTAAAGATCAAGTGTTGAGACGTCAGGTCATCCCCTATGTGAAAGTTCAGTGGACCAACCATACAGACGTAAAGCAACTTGGGAAGTCGAAGAGCTTATGCGCGAGCGCTATCTGTACCTCTTCGAATGAGATACGTAAGTTTTGAGGACAAAACTATTTATAAGGGCAAGGAGTGTTACATCTGGTATTTTCTCTATTATATATGTAAAATATTTATTGGTTGTACTAATTAATAAAAAGATAGAGAAAAAAATTAAATTGGAATTAGAGTTATACTTGGAAACTTAAACCTAAATTACATAGGAAAACTTATATCTATCATAACCCTCAAATTCCTCTATAAATAAGCCCTAACCCCCCATCCCCATTCCCATCACTAGCCGCCCCCTCGTCGCAGCTGCCTTTGCTGCTGCCGCTTCCCCTCCCCACAAGAAAAAAAATATTTCAAAACCCTGATTCCCCTCCCAAGGCAAGTTGGCCGTCACCCCCATAGCACACAAAAATAAATTTCTTCCTCTTGCAAAGCCCAAGATCAGCTGATGGTAGGAGTAGAAGAAAGGAGGAAGAAGAAATAGCACGTAGAAAATTAAATTCGTCAAAAAGGTAGGTTACCTTCCCTTCTTCTCGGATTGCCCGCACTTCGTGTGTGGATCATACTTGCTTTAAATTATTGTGTGTTATTCATATATGATGTCGTGTGCATGCTTTATGATGTTCGTTCGTATGGATATATTTGTGTGTGCGATGGTGTTGTTCGTACGATTTGAAAAAAATTAAAAGAATTGATTTTTATACGAAAAAATGGAAAATTGCATGAATAGAATTAGAAATAGCTCACGTAGCCCGGAAATAAGGTTCGATTTAAAATTGAAATTGAAAAACCGGCCTGGAGGTAACACGTGTTACACACGCACGTGTTTCATGGCGGCACGTGAGGCCCATGCGTGGCCATAGGCAGCGCGTGCAAGTCACACGCATATGTGCTCGGGTGATGCGTGTGCGTGTCGTTAAACGTGGTTAAATGAAATTTGTTTGGCTCATTTTAGAGTTAAATTGGATATTTTATTGAGGTTGGAAGGAAAATAGAATTTAATTAAGTTTTAAAAAAAGGAAAATCCAGGTCAGCCGGGTCGGGGCTGACCTGGTACCAGCTGGTCTGGCCTGAATGTGGGCTGGACTAGACCACTTGGTCTGGTCTCCGCTATTGGGCTGGGGTGGACAGAAATAAAAAAGAGAGAGAGAGAAAGGAGGAGTTCTGACCGCAGACTAACGGGCCGTGGGCTGAGTGCCAGCCCAGGCCACGGGCATAAAAGAAAAGGGCCAAAAACAGAGGGCGCTAAAAAGGAAAAAATAAAAAAAGAGGAAATTAATAATAAAATTAATTATTTATAAACAGAAAATTAGTAATTCAATAAATAAAATAAAATAAAATAAAATAAAGAAAAAAAGAGAAAAAAAAGGAAAAAATGAATAGTTGACCGAGAAGGAAAAAAATAATAATATAATAATAAATAAATAAATAAAGGTGTAATAAACTATAATAATAATAAATAAATAATAAGGACACAATAAAATATAATAAGAATAAATAAATAAATAAGGATATAGTAAAACATAATAAATAATGGAAAAATATATATATAAGGAAAAATATATTTAAATAAATAAAAATAATAGTAATAAAATAGGTGTATGCCTACAAGTATATATGCACGTGTATGAGCGTGAGTATATACATGAGTAGGGATACATCGTAATACAATAGGGGTATACATGCAAGTATATATGCACGTTTATAGGCGTGGGTGTATATATGAGCATAGATACACTGTAATAAAATGGGGGTATACATGCGAGTATATATGTGCGTGTATGGCTGCGGGTATATAAAGGAGCATGGATGTGTCGTATTGTGTGTGAAGCATTCATGGCCCGTGCATTGCATTGCATCCCTTCGGGACGCTGACTCTACGATACAGAGCAAGATATACGCTGACTCCACGATAGCGAGCGAGATATACACTGAATCCATGATATGGAGCGAGTCATATGCTGACTCCCCGATACAAAGAGAGATACGCTGACTCCACGATACGGCTGGAGTTAGGAGCGAGATATACGCTGACTCTACGATACAGAGCGAGATATATGCTGACTCCACGATACGGAGCGAGATATGCTGACTCTACGATGCAGAGCGAGATATACGCTGACTCCAAATATGGAGCGAGATATGCACTGACTCCATGATACGGAGCGAGATATGCTGACTCTACGATACGAAACGAGAGACGTTGACTCCACCATACGGAACGAGGAGTAGGAGCCAGGACATGTATAGCATATCATGGATAAAAAGGAGCATGTTGTGAGATAATAATGTGTTGCTTGTAACATGGTATTGAGAAGGAGCATGCATCATGAAGTTGCGCATTCCATTTGATTGGATGAGGGTGTGTTTATCTTACGTTTCAGTTAATGTTGTTCTTTATGCGTTTATATATTTGTTGTTGCTTTTCTTTATGTGTATTTGTATATTTATTATAAGTATGGTTCCTTTCTTTGAAAAGACGAGTAACTTAGAGGTGATTCCATATCATTCACCCCCTGCTAATTCTTCCACAGGTTAGCCAGACTTTGACTACATATTTGTTGAGAATGGGTCAGACTAAGCTAGCTGGGACGAGTGAGCCTTATGGGACCTTTTGGGGACTCGGCGTTATCCGCTTAGGAATTTTGAAAGACTTTATATTTATGTCAGACTGTTAGAATTCTATTTTGATGATTGGGTTTCGTCAGCCCTAAAAAATTATTTATTTCCATATTCAGGTTATTTATAAATTGAATTTGAATTTTTAATTATCGTTTCTGCGAAAAATATCTATGGTATATCTGATGTGCAAGAAGTTTGAACGATGCTTTTTAGTTCTTATAGTAGACCACGGCGGGTGCACCGTTCCCGATGATAGGGTTCGGAAGCGGGACGCTACAGCTGGTATCAAAGCCGGGGCTTCAGATCCGTCTCAGAAACGCAGAATTAAGTAGATCACTTAGACATAAGCAAAGATCTTTTTCTTGAAATGACGATTTTGACCCTAATAAACAAAGTTGACTTAAGAGATGATATTAGACTTAAGTTATGATTCGGGTTAAGGAGTGTGTGAGCGTTATTTTGTTTTCTTTATTTATTTACTATTTTACCCCTGAACTGTTGCATTGCACCCTCATAAGTGGTTAGAAATTCCGAAAATACACCCTAACTTAACCTGAGTGTAAATAAATATATTTTCGAAAGTTCTCAATTCAAGAAAAATGCCGCCGAGACGTGATCAAGCTAGCAATGGAGATAATGGTGGTAATAACCACAAGAATCAGGGGGTCATCCCCGAGGAACTTGTTGACGCCATGGCTACCATGACTAATATTTTGGAGCAGCAGCAGCAGCAGCTGAATCAGATAAATCAACAGGCACAACCACTGCCCTCACCGTAGCTAGGGTTGAGGTTTTTTTTTACAAGAAGATGTAAAGTTCTCGGGCTCCTATGTTCGGGGGACCTCAAATCCAGAGGAGGCCGAGATTTGGTTGAAGGAGATGTCGGACCATATCCAGTTATTGCAGGTGCCAGATGAGCTGAGAGTGGAGGTGGTGATCCCTTTTCTGGTAAGTGATGCAGAAGAATGGTGGCGTAGCATGGAGATAAGACTGGCGCCATCGATTTCTTGGACTCAGTTCCATGAGGAGTTCAAGAAGTTTTGTGTGCCATACAGTGTGATCTTACAGCAGATGACAGAGTTTGAGGCCTTGACCCAGGGCAACATGACGTTGGCGGAGTATACTGATAGATTCCATGCTCTGGGTAAGTATGTACCGTTTACTATGGCAGACGAGAAACTTAAATGTTGAAATTCAAGACTAGGTCGAGATCGCAGATACAGTCCGGGATAGTGACCGCCAGGGTCAGAACATATGATGAGCTTCTGAAGGTGTGCATAGAGGTCGATGACGACTTTCATAGAGTCGCTGCAGAGGAGAGGGGCAAGAGGCCCCGTGATGAGACAGGTGCTGGGAGGATAGTGCAAACCGGTTCGAACCTGGTTAAGCTGGATCAAACCAATTTACTCCTGAATCATGACGTTGGTCGAGTCCAAGCATAACTTAGGAGTGGCTAGTGCTGAAGTTCGTAAAATTATACGCGTTAGAATCATTGCCTTATATAAGAACGGTCAGGAGTGAAGTTCATGCAATTTAGACCAAATTCATCTCTTAGTTGTTATATTTTTGTGGATTTTATTTCATTATCCAATGAAGTTCACAGAACCACTAGGAAATGAAGAAGTCTTTGGTTGAAAGCATCAAGTGGCACATAAAATAAATTTTTACTTGTAGGTAGTAACCAACGCGGTAAACTCTCGAGCTCTGGGTTGCACTTTTTACGAGAAATAAAGATTTACACGTAGAAAGCATATTACATAAACAGTATCGTGTGCCTCTGATCCATCATTTTCATTTTTTTTCCCTGTTTCTTCTCTATCTAATCCATAGGTGTTAGAATAGTATGTGTACGTCTAGCCATAATTGCTCGACATTGTTTCCTTCACTGTCTTCTTCTTCGGGGGCAGTAGATTTCCATCCTCCGACATGGAATTCTCTTCATCATTTTCCAATTCATAATTCACCCACCCACTGTGAAATTTACCGCAAACACCAAGCAAACAGCGGGTGAAAACAACAATTAAGCATCCATGCGTAAAGCTAAAGCACAAAAAATGAATGTGCTCGAAAGATAGCACGCAATGGCAAAGCAAGAAAGGAAGAAAAATCAGAGAGCTTTCTTGAATAAACTTGGTAACCGTTCTTGGCACAGTACATTCGGTTATATAGCTGAAATGTAGAAGACAACATGCAAAAAGACTAAAATGCCCTTCAGATCAATACTACCATAGAACTTAAGTAAGGGTAAAAGCGTAATTTCATGCTATTTAAACTTCCCCGCCATCGTCCTTCTTCTTCTTCCTCCTCACGCACCTCAGCATCCTTTGCACCCCCGTGCACCTCGTTGCTTAGCCATCATCACACGCAACCTCTCCAACTCACAACTCAACCAACTGATCACTAAGACTCTTAATTGAAGATTGACACTGCAATTTCACAACACCTGCATCCAACGCATTACGGATCACTGATCATCAACCTTATCTTTGACATCCCCCCTCAAGCATAGCTTGCCATAGAGATTGTGTAATCCAAGCAATGTCATTAACTGCATCATCCTCTTAGAGTCAAGGGCCTTAGTGAATATATCCGCCAACTGCATCTCCGTACGAACTGGCATCAACTTTATTACACCTTCCTGCACCTTATCTCTAACCACATGACAATCTATCTCAATGTGCTTCGTCCTTTCATGGAAAACATGATTCTCAGCAATATAAATTGCGCTTTTACTGTCACAAAAGAGCTCTACTGGCACTTGATCACTCAGTCCCAAATCACTCATAAGATACAAAAGCCACTGTATTTCGCAGGTGACCATAGCCATCTCCCCGTATTCTGCCTCAGCTGATGAACGTGACACCGTGGTTTGCTTCTTAGCTTTCCATGAAACTAGAGCATTCCCAAAGAAAACACAATACCCGGTGACTGACCTTCTAGTTTCATGGCATCCTCCCCAATCAGCATCCACAAAAGCCTTCAATTTCAGATTCCCACTTCTAGGGAAAAGCAGACCTTGTCCTACCGTACCTTTAATATATCTGAGAAGTCTATGTGCAGCCTTTAGATGATTTTCAGTGGGGGCAGTCAAGAAATTGACTCAATTGCTGAACTGTAAAAGCAATGTCTGGTCTTGTAATGGTGAGATAGATAAGCTTCCCAATCAACTTCCTGTAATGTGTAGCATCCTCCAACTGTGCTGAGTCTTGGTGTGTCAGGCTAAGATGACTCTCCATAGGACTCCTAGCTGGTTTAGCCTCCAAAAAACCAGCCTGCTCCAGAAGCTCTAAAGTGTATTTTCGTTGGTTCACACTAATCCCCCCCTTAGCCTGAGCCACCTCAATGCCTAAGAAAAATCTTAGCAATCCCAAATCCTTGATCTGAAATGCCTGGTGCAAGGCACTTTTGATCTCAGTGATGAGACCCGTATTACTTGATGCTACTATGATATCATCAACATATACCAAGAGCAAGATAAAGTATGTGTCAACTGTTTTGGTAAACAAGGTGCAATCACACTTAGACTGACAGAACCCCATGGACAACAAAAATCTAGGTGAGGGTAGCATTCCATTCCCGGCTAGCCTGTTTCAACCCATACAGAGACTTGTTAAGCTTGCAGACCATGTCTGGACCTCCTACTGACATACTAGGTGGGGGGGGTAACATGTAAATATCCTCATGCAAATCACCATGTAGGAAGGCATTATTGACATCTAGCTGATGAAGATGCCACTGAAATCTAGCTGCCAAAGCCAGCACCACCCCTAACAGTTGTCATCTTGGCAACTGGAGAAAAGGTGTCCATGTAATCAATGCCATACTGTTAGGTATAGCCTTTTGCAACCAATCTGGCCTTGTGTCTCTCCACAGTCCCGTCTGCCTTCAGCTTCACCTTATACACCCATCTACATCCAATGGCCTTCTTGTCTTTAGGCAAAGGCACCACAGTCCAGGTATCATTGGCTTCCAATGCTGCTAACTCCACAGCCATAGCATCCTGCCACACAGACATACTAGAAGCTTCTGCATAGTTATGAGGTTCAACATGTGCATTTAAACTAAAATATATGACTTGTACTTTGGGGCTAAAGATGCATAAGACATGACTTTACTGAGTGAATGAGGTGATGTGTGTTTAAGAGGATTATTAGAAGAAACAACATTATTGCAATGGTAATCCTGGAGATATGGAGGTGCTCGTTTGTTTCTGATGGGTCTATTCTGAGACACTGGTTCTTGAATAGGGGGCATCTGTATACTGATATGTCCACCCTTCATTGGTACATCATGATCATCAGGCTGAACATATGGACTGTCATGTGATCCTGCAGATTGACTAGAAGATGAAGAGAACTGAGATTTTGAAGAAGGAGGACTAGGCATATGCTGAGAATTTGGGGACATTGAATGAGTATTTGTCTGAAATGGAGAAAGGCTGGATAGCTGAGTATTGACTTCAGGGGCAGAAGAATTTGTGGAATACATAGGCTCATCGATAAAAGGAGGAATGAAGGAAGGCATATGACTTGGCATGGCAGATGTGGAAGAATCATGAAGGCTGAATGGAAAAAATGGTTTCAAAAAAGGTGACATCTCTGGAGATGTAAACATGTTTAGTATCAAGATCTTGCAAAATGAATCCCTTCGTATTATGAGGTAGCCCCAGGAACACACTCCTCTTGGCTCTTGCAGCAAATTTTTCTTTGTGTCTTTGTGTGTTGGTTCCAAATGCTAGGCAACCAAACACTCTCAAATCCTTGTATGCGGGAACTTGGTTGAACAACATTTCATAGGGGGTTTTCTGACCAAGGACAGGTGTAGGCGTTATATTTATGAGATAAACAGAATGTTGAATGCAAAAGCCCCAGTATGGGGAAGGAAGAGAAGACTGAAATCTGAGTGCTCTTGCTATGGTGAGGATATGCTGGTGTTTACGTTCAACCACCCCGTTCTGTTGAGGTGTGTTCACACAACTGGTCTGGTGAACCACACCATTGTCTGCAAAAAACTGGTTCATCATGAACTCAGACCCATTGTCAGTCCTGATTTTCTTAATCTTCACATCAAACTGTACAGACACATAGTGATAAAAGCTTTGCACAATAGCTCTAGTTTCACCTTTGGATTTCATCAAATATACCCAACAGTATCTGCTGTAATCATCTATAACAGTAAGAAAGTAATGCTGCTTATACATTGTGGGGAACTTGTATGGTCCCCAGATGTCCATATGAACAAGAGAAAACAAACTGGAGGACACAGACTCAGAAACAGGGAAGGGTACTCTTTTCTGTTTGGCAAGAGGACACACTGTACAATGGAAAGACGGATCAGACGTTACAATAGACTCTATTTATGAACTTCTTTTATTCTTGGGCTGGACATGTGCCCGAGTCTTGAGTGCCATAACCATGCGTCTGAAGAGGTGACAGCATGTGCCAAAGAAACAGGAAGATGGCAAGGTGAATGTCTGGTTTCTGGTTTGAAGGTCCCATGAAGATAGTACAGGCCTTGATCTACCTCAGCTAAACCAATCCTCTTCTTGGTTCTGAGGTCCTGAATCAAGCATGAATTGGATTTAAACAGAACTTCGAACTTGTTTGAATGAGTAAGTTTGCTCAAGGATATCAGATTGAATGCAAATGCAGGAACGTAGAAGACATTAGTAAGGACTAGCTGTGGGTTTACCTTTACTGTTCCCACATGTGTGACCTCTGCCAAGGATTTGTTAGGCAATTCAACAGATAAAGAATTAACAGATATATAAGACTCAAATAGGCTGAAGCAAAGAACAGACATGATCACTAGCCCCAGAGTCCAATACCCATATATTTGAGTTTGAATGCAATGTCTTACCTGATTCCTTTGCAGAAGTTATAGTCTGCTGTGCAGACATGACGGCATGACGTCCACCTGCATTGCTTGACATCACAGGAACACTTTTCTTATTGTTTTCTTGACGTTCCTCCAACAAATTCATCAGTTGAGCATACTGATCTTGAGTCAGCGTAGGTGACCTGACTCCAGCTTGGCTTTGATCTTCCTCCCATTCTCCCTGATTGACTCTATCACCATGCTGGCCTGCTCCACAATCACTGCTCACCATGTTAACTTGCCCCTTGAACTTAAACCCCGGGGGATATCCATGTTTCTTGTAGCATTTATCGACAGTATGTCCCAACTTATTGCAAAAGCTGCACACAGGCACTTTGGAATTATTCTGATATGTCTTGGATCCACCTCTCCTTTGTCCTCTACCAGCACCTTTGTTGTTACCACTACCAGAACCAAAGGCATTGCTTCCAGACACATTGTTCACATTCATAATACACGAAGGATTATTACTAAACTGTCCTTGTGCACCAGAATAATTCAATTTTCTTTCCAGCTTTATGGCCATTGCAAACGCAGATTTCAGATCAGGCAATGGATTAGATAACAAGACCTGTGACTTCACTGCCTCAAATTCATCATTCAATCCTTTCAGAAACTTTATCACACAATCATTTTCAACAAACTTGTTGACCTCAACTGTTAGGTTACAAGTACATCTACGACAAGAACAAGCTGGAATGGACCTAAGAACTAGCCATTCTTCCCAAACACTCTTAAGTCTAGTGTAATACTCCGTACCGTGTTATTTTCTTGCCTAATGGCATAGAATTCTTCCTGTAAATCAGAAAGCCTAAATGAATCAGCATTTCCATATCTAGACTTTAAATCCACTCCAAATCTCGAATGCAGAAATCTAACCACACAACACTCTGTCCAATGTTTGGAATCAAGGAGTTTATTAACCAAGAAACTACCATAGTGTTAGCCTTAAGCCAAGCATGATACCTGCGAGCGTTCTCTGCTGGTTTCTCAATCGAACCGTCCACAAACGCAACCTTATTCTTTGACTCTAGAGCTCTTCTCGCAGATCTGCTCCAGCTGTGGTAATTGTTTCCATCAAGCAATGGTTGAACTAGCACCATTGATGGATTATCACTTGGATGAATGAAATACGGATCATCCAAAGGATCAACGATCGAATTCGATGTGGAGGCTGACATCGGACTGTTGTTTGTTTGCATTCGACGCCATGAAGGTCCCAAAATTCATGGACATCGCTCTGATACCATGGTTGAAATTTACCGTAAACACCAAGCAAACAGCGGTGGAAAACAACAATTAAGCATCCATGGCGTAAAGCTAAAGCACAAAAAATGAATGTGCCTCGAAAAGATAGCACGCAATGGCAAAGCAAGAAGGAAGAAAAATCAGAGAGCTTTCTTGAATAAACTTGGTAACCGTTCTTGGCACAGTACATTCGGTTATATAGCTGAAATGTAGAAGACAACATGCAAAAAGACTAAAATGCCCTTCAGATCAATACTACCATAGAACTAAGTAAGGGTAAAAGCGTAATTTCACGCTATTTAAACTTCCCCGCCATCGTCCTTCTTCTTCTTCCTCCTCACACGCACCTCAGCATCCTTCGCACCCCCGTGCACCTCGTTGCTTAGCCATCATCACACGCAACCTCTCCAACTCACAACTCAACCAACTGATCACTAAGACTCTTAATTTGAAGATTGACACTGCAATTTCACAACACCTGCATCCAACGCATTACGGATCACTGATCATCAAACCTTATCTTTGACACCCACTGGCCATTTGTTATGCTTTTTGAAAACCAAAGTTTGACTCTAACGATAGCTTTTATTATCGGTTTGCATATATTGAGTATGTGTTATGTTATAATTGTTAAAAATCCAAAGTTTCTTTCACTTCTAAGCATGTAAAAGGTGCTTATGTTTCGGTGCATAAGTTGGTACGATTTATACTTTAAAGCCACTGACCCTGCCAATTATGCAATTGTTGGAATATATAATTTCCATCATGAGACAAGGACTGTCACAATTGGTGGATGTGATGCTCCCTTCATGCGATTGTACTTTAAATATGAGGATATCCGAAACAAACTGCATGTCCTCCTAGATTAATGCGAATGAAGAATTTAAGAAATTGTGGAATTATCGCTTGGGAAAACAATTCGCAACCCTTCTGCATCTTTTGATTTTACTGTCATCGTTTCAATCTATCACAAATGCAGTTTTAGAGGTCATCTTAAAGTTCATATAAATTTTCAATACTTCTTACATGACGTGTTTGCATCACCATGAATAGTCGTTAGTCAAATAACACCCTTTAATTTTTGCTATGTTCATATTAATGAACATCATAAATTATGCTGTGTGTTAGGTCCGAAATAAACTCTAGAGGGGGATGAATAGAGTGTTTGGCACTTTGCGGAATTTTTCTTATTTGGCTCAACTCAAAAGAAGTTCAAAATCAGAGCAGGAATGGGAGATAGATGCAATGAATGTGTACACCAAATATAGAGTGGTTCAAATCGTAAATGATTCTACTCCACTACCACTTTGTTGCCAAAGTGGATTTTCAACAGCTACTCTTCTTATTAAAGCAATAAAAACAACAACAGCTACCTTACACTAACACCTTAGTGTAAGCAACAACAACAGCAACTTCTTGCACAAACCACACTTGTGCAACTGCAACAACTACAGCTCTTAGCAAGAACAACTTCTTGCTAACTCACAACTTCAACAAAGTTCCCCCTCAAGAACTTCTCACAGTGGGTTGAAGAAATATAGTAAAGTTCACACTTTCTCAGTTGTCTAAGCACAAGCAAGAGATCAAATATTTATGGTTTCCTCTTGTGCTTGACTCTCTATCTCTCATATACAAACAATGAAGAGCAAAGAAAAGCTTAACAAGCTTTAAGCAAATTTACAAGTATAAAAGAACTATACAACAATGAAAAATGAAGCTAGATGATGTTGAAAGTGTGTATTTGCCTATCCAAGCCTCTTCTATTTATAAATGAAGTTGACCACGTTTTGAGGCTCTCCACCATGTCTTGAACTACTCCAAATGTTAAGATAATGCCCAAATAGTCTTTAGCCACCTTATGGAGTGATTTGATCTTCAATAGCCACCCTAGAGAATCTTAGACATGGTTAAAATAGTCAAGGAAACATGTAGTATGTTGGGTTAAAGTCCACAAGAAATTTGAGAAAGATTGGAGAGAGGAAAACATCATAGATCTCCCTTGGATTTTTGTTCCAACATTCAAAAAATTTTGAATTATGGGACGTTGATCGATCCCACGTGCCAGTGCTAAGAGATCGACGTCCTCCAGAATGACATCGATCGATCGACGTCTACTTGGCTGAGAGATCTATGTCTTCCAGAATGACGTCGATCGATCGACGTCTCCTTAGCTTAGAGATCGACGTCTTTCCAGAATGACGTCGACGATCCACGTTTCTTGGCTGAGAGATCCACGTGACGTCGATCGATCGACGTCCCTTTATTTAGAGATTGACGTAGATCTGAGAGCTTTCAACCTTATCCCTTCACATGAGTTCATCTATGTGCCTTCCCGAGGGGCTGATGTATACGTCAATCGATCCATGTGAGAGATTGACGTCTCACAGTGTGTTTTTTCTCAATTTGCTTCAAACTCAAAATGTGAAATTCCATTTTAGCCCTTTTAAAACATCTTTTAACATAATCAAAACATTTTATAATCCAACAATCTCCCCTTTTTGATGATTTCAAAACCATGATTTTAAAAGATTTTTTTTGCTTTATTTTAATTAATTGAATGTTTCAAACTTGAAAAATCTCAATCTCCCCCAAAGTATATGCACTTTATACCTTCCGTAATAATCAATGCGAACATGATTTTACAACTCCAATGAATATATCAAAATGCTTCCCTTTTATAATTATGAATCAAAATGCTCCCCCTTAACCAAACATGCATCAATTTCCAAACTTTCTTAACCCAAACATGCATCAATAACTCAACTTTCTTAACCCAAACATGCATCAATAACTCAACTTTCAAACATGCTCAATTTCCAAACTTACCTCATTTTGCCAGCTACCTACAAAAAAAAAATTATCTTGTTTTCATCAAGATTCATAAGCAATAAACAACTTTAACAAATAAGCAATGATAAGCCGCTTTCTCCCCCTTTTTGAAAGCATCAAAACAATAAGGAGATAGAAACATACTACTTCATTAAACTTCAAAACACAACCAAGTTTAGCAGGTACATAATTCAATAAGCTAGCAAAACATGCTAAGCTAGAATCATAGATAAAACAAGAAGCGAGCTAAAAACACCCTAGTCCTCCTCGGAAGAGAATGTGATGCCAGGGATTGCACGCTTTCATCTTTTGCCTTGAGCTTTGCAAATCTTGACTCGTGTATGGACACCTTGGCTAGAAGATCACCAACCTCTTGTTGAAGGCTAGTAATTTGAGCCTGAAGTTCAAAGACATTTGAGCTCAAGCCACTAGGTGCTTCGTGAGTATCTGGTTCAGGAATAGGTGCCTCGTTCGGAACACCTTCGTCTTCGTCCCGCTTCATCCGGTTGGTCTCGACCTCTCATTGCTTCTTTTCTTTCTTTGAGTATTTGTTGGATATTGACCTTATCATAAAACTCTTTTGCGTGATGTCGTCAACATCCGTGTGTCCACATCAATACCTGACTTTACAAGCGTCCTATAGATAAGGTTACTATAGGGTAGGGCTTTGTTTTGTTTGGTGGCGGCCTCAATAACATTGGTCATAAAAGCTCCCCAAAGTTAACCTTCTCACGGTTGGCTATTCGGTATGCTATGTAAATGTCTAGGTTACTTGGCCCTTTGGCGGATTTACCATTGATACAAAAGGTAACAATGACAAAAATTGTATGATAAACTAAGGGCATATCATTGGTATTCTTAGTGGGATGGTAGCCTAAGAATGACTTCACTTCATCCTCAGTGACTCTCCACCGAGCCACATCCCACTTTCATGCATCAACTCAAAGTACCCCTCGTTAGGTACACCAATCGATTCACAAATTTTTTCAACCTTCCATTTAATGTGATGATTATCAATAATAGAATACAAAGCCAAAGGAAGACCATTTATGTATTGAACCCAATAAATTTGCATAAAAGAGTCTAGTGTACCTAGTGGACATTTTATACATCTCTCTCTCATTCCAAATACTCATCCATTCTTGAACATCTAACCACTCAATGTTAGGACTTAATTCATTATTACTTAGAATATCATTTATTCTAAGAAATTTGAGTGGGATAGTGGCTCTCTCATCATCTTCCCATTTATCATATAATATTTGAGAATGTCTAGTGATAAGTCTTACATGTCCGGGTGGTAGAGGTTCCGTCAAAGCATCCTTGGCTTCTTTAGTTTTGATCCAAGGAAAGTTTGAGAGAGTCAACCCACTTCGAATCTCGGCAAGAACTAGGCTTTGGCTCTCATCCATTGATTGCATTCTTCTAGGTTGAGAGGTTTGTCCTTGAGAAGGATTGATTGATCCTTCTCCTCCACTCCTAGAGGATCTTGCCTCTTGGTTGTGTTTTTGCTTCTTGAAGACATTTTTGAGAGATTTGGGGCTTGAGAGATTGAAAACTTTAGGTTGAAATAGAGAAATTCAAGAGAGAAATCAAGAATTAAGAGTAGAGATGCTTTAAATCTTGATTTAGAGATGAAATTGAAGAGAGGGATGTTTTTGGAGAGGGAGGCGCAGAGATCCTTAGGGTTTCAATTGATTGTTGAAGGTGGAAATGAGAAAGGTTTCGTTTTTGGAAGTTTTTAAAGGGGCAGAAATCGACGTACGTCGATCGATCGACGTACATGGATCTCTCATTTTGATACATGGATCGATCCATGTATGCTGATTTTTGAAATTTTCAATTTTAACCCTCTAAACATTGTTTATCATCCCTAATCTTGTTCTAATGACTCAAATGTCTCAGTAGGAAGGGATTTGGTGAATATATCCGCTAGTTGGTCATTTGTTGGAACAAATTCAACATACCAATCCTTTTTAATGCAATCCTTATAAAGTGATGTCTCACTTCTATATTTGGTCCTACTATGATGTACCGGGTTTTGCGCTATACTTATGGCTGAGTGTTGTCACATAGGATAGGAACTTTATCAAACTTAACATTATAATCGTTTAAGTGTTGATCATCCAAAGTAGTTGTGCACAACACGAAGCGGCCGATACATATTCGGATTCCGCCGTTGAAAGTGACACACTATTTTGTTTCTTGAGAACCAAGAAACTAAGCAATCTCCAAGGAATTGGCATGTCCCGGAGGTGCTTTTCCTATCAACAAGATTTCCGGCATAGTCGGAGTCACTATACCTCTTAAATCAAAACATCCATTTTTGGGATAAAACAACCCAAAGTTCAAAGTTCCTTTCAAATACCTAAAGATACGTTTAATGCAACTAATGCGATTCCTTAGGCATACTTTGAAATCTAGCACATAAGCACACAGCATGCAAAATATCCGGTCTACTAGCGGTTAAATAAAGTAAACTACCAATCATACCCCTATATTTGGTTACCTCAACCGGCTTTCCTTTTTCGTCTTTGTCAAGCTTTGTACTTGTGCTCATTGGTGTGCTTACACTTCTTCCATCCTCAAATTTGTACTTCTTGAGCAAATCCTTTGTATACTTTGTTTGAGATATATTCTCCATCTTGAGTTTGCTTGATTTGAAGACCAAGAAAGTAGTTGAGTTCACCCATCATGCTCATTTCAAATTCTCCTTCCATCAATTTTGCAAAATGCTCACAAAGAGAATCATTAGTAGCACCAAATATATCATCCACATAAATTTGAACAAGCAATTGATGGTTTCCTTGTTCTTTAATAAAAAGAGTAGTGTCGACTTTTCCTCTTGAAAACTCATTTTCAAGTAGGAAGTTACTTAACTATCATACCAAGCCCTAGGAGCTTGTTTAAGTCCATAAAGGGCCTTTTTGAGTTTAAACATGATTTGGATAATCATGATTTTCAAACCCCGAGGTTGAGCTACATACACCTCTTCTTGAATTATTCCATTCAAGAATGCGGATTTCACATCCATTTGATATAGTTTGAAATCCTTATAGCATGCATATGCTAATAGCATCCTAATAGCTTCTAACCTAGCTACGGGGCAAAGGTCTCATCATAGTCTATGCCTTCCTCTTGCCTATATCCTTGGCTACTAACCTAGCTTTGTTTCTAGTGATGTTTCCTTTATCATCCATTTTGTTTCTAAATACCCATTTAGTGCCAATTACGGGATGATCACTAGGTTTAGCAACTAATTCCCAAACATCACTTCTTTCAAATTGATTTAATTCTTCTTGCATGGCTAATACCCAATCTTCATCATTTATTGCCTCCTTTATATTTTTAGGCTCAACTTGTGAAATGAAGGCATTTTTATTGAATTTCCTCCTAGTCATTATGCCTTGGCTAGTTTCACATAATATTAACTCTTGAGGGTGATATTTCCTATACTTATATGAATCCGGTAAATTTGAGGTATCTCCTCCTACTTCTTCATCTTCAACCTTAGGTTCAAGGGGATCAATCCTAAGGTCAATAACAATATTACCTTTTGGATTCTCAAATTTCTCTATATGGCTTACTTCAATTATTTCATCATCATCATCATCATCATTAATGTTTGATTATCCTCAATGAGTTCACTAAACTTGACATGAATTGATTCTTCAACTTTCATGCTCTTTTATTATATACTCTAAATGCCTTGCTATTTTGAGCATAACCCATGATTCCTTCATCCGCTTTGAAGTCGAGTTTATCCAAGTTATCTTTGGTGTTAAGTATAAAGCACTTACAACCAAACCTTGAAATAACCAATATTTGGTACTCTACCTTTCCAAAGCTCATAAGGAGTCTTTTTGAGAATGGTCTCAAATAAACTCTATTGATCACATGACAAGCGGTATTTACCGCTTCGGCCCAAAAATATTTGGGTAGCTCAAATTCGTTTAGCATGGCTCTACTCATTTCTTGAAGTGTTCTATTTTTCTTTCCGCAACACCATTTTGTTGAGGAGTTCTTGGAGCCGAAAATTGTGTCCATACCCTTTGGATACACAAAATTCTTGAAATTCTCCATCAAACTCACCACCTCTATCACTTCTAATTTCCTTAATTGTGTCTTCTCTTTGATTTTCTAATCTCTACAAAGCTTTATAAATTCTTGGCATGCATCATTCTTTTTAGCTAAGAACATTACCCAAGTGTACCTAGAGAAGTCATCTACCACCACAAAGGTGTAATGTTTTCCACTTAGACTTGCCGTACCAATATCCCCATACAAATCCATATGAAGTAATTGTAGGGTTTGGTGGTGGAGATTTCACTTTTGGGCTTGAAGCTTGTTTTAACAAGCTTTGCCTTTTGACAAGTGTCACATAAGCCATGGTTTTCGAAATTTAATTTTGGAAGACCTTGGACTTTTTCATTTTTGCAAATCTCTTTGAAATTTTTAAAACTAATATGTCCAAGTCGTCTATGCCATAGTTGAGTCAAATCATTTTTGGCAACTAGGCAAGAAACATTTTGTGATATCAAATCATGTGTGCTAAATTTGTAAACATCATTTTTACGTATAGCCTCAAAAACAATCTTATCGTTCTTTTTCACAACACATTTTCTTTTCACAAATTCAATTTGAAAATTAGCATCACATAGTTGGCTAACACTTATCAAATTATACTTAAGCCCTTCTACATATAGTACATTATTAATAGTAAAAGAAGAAGTTACCAATTTCTCCATGTCCAAGGATTTTGGCTCTCCCATTGCCAAAATGCACCGTTCCACCATCTTGGAGCTTGAGCTTGGTGAACAACGTTTTGCCTCCAGTCATGTGCGTTGAACATCCGATGTCCATAAGCCATTTGGTTCCTTCTTCTTTGGCTACTCCATTTATCTTGAGAGCCTACAAAACCAAATATGTATGCATTGGTACCCTTTGATGGTTGGGTCCTTTAGGGTTAGCTTGTCGACCCTTAGGCTTTCAAACATATGTGCTTCCAAATCTAGCTCTACATGCATTTTTCACAGTCCTAGTTTGTTGCAATGAAAACAAGTGGGTACATGCTTTGGTTTGAAGGTGATGAATTTTGTTGTGTTTTTCTATTGTTTGCCTTTTTCTTTCGGGGACTTAGGTTTAATAGAAGAAAGTGATGAATTAAATCCTAAACCGGATTTATCATTTCCAATTCTTTGATTTCCAAGTAGTATGTCTAAATTATTTTTACCATTGGTAGTCTTGAAAGTCAAACTTTAGTTTTCTCACATTCTTTTCTAATTCTTACATTTTCAAGAGCTACGGTTTTATATGCATGGTGAGTATGATGTCATGCTCTTGAAACATCAAAATGTTCTTTTTCATGCAAGCTCTTATTTTCTAAGATGCATTTCTTGAACTCTTTTTTCAAATGCTTATATTTTAAATTCAATTTCTCAAAGTCATCTTGCAAATCTCCTATTTCATCATGCAAATTTAAAGGATTAGAATTTACCCTCAGATCATCTTCAATTGCCATGAGACAAGTATGTTGAATCTTTGGATTGTCAACTATTGCAACAATTCCAACACCTTGATCTTCACTCTCTTCTCCTTCTGATTCGGAAAGGAGAGTCATCCCACGTGTTACCTCCGCATTGAGATCTTTCTTCTTTTGAGAAAGATCTTATTTTCTTGTTTTTGCCTCCTTGACGTGGCAATCGGCAATGAAGTGACCGGATTGACCACATCTATAGCAATTTTCACTTGCTTCCTTTTCTTTGGGTGGTCGTTTGAAAAAGTTTCTTGCTTGAGCTGTGTTTCTAGTTGCCATTCTTCTAAATTTCTTACTAAAAGGGCAACTTCCTCATCCGATTCATCGGACTCTACCACCAACCCTTTGTGTGATCTTTGTGTGGGCTTGATAGGGTTCATTCTATTTTGTTCATCGATAGAATTTCATGAGCAAGAAGATTACCGGATAGCTCATCAAGAGTAAGAGTCTTGAGATTCTTTGATTCGGTGATGGCGGTGACTTTAGGTGTCCATTCTCTTGGCAAAGAGTTGAGGAGTTTTGAGACAAGATCTTCATTTGATATTTTCTTGTCCACCATGTAGAGTTGATTCACTATTCTTGTAAATCGGTCGATTGTCTCCTCAATCTTCTCGCCGCTCTTCATTCCGAACATCTCAGACTCCTTCATGAGCATAAGTCTTTGGGCCATTCTTACTTGCTCAGTCCTTCGTGTATCATTTCAAGCCTTTCCATGCCTCATAGGCTATCTCAAGACCTTGAAGTCTAATGAGCTCAGTGGTGGTAAGAGCACTTGAGAGAATGTCAAATGCTTTGCCATTGATGGCGAATTTTATCTTCTCTTGTCGATGTAGTCATCCTCATCTTTGAATATTGATTCTCCTTTTGAGTTGGTAATCATAGGAACTTCAATCCTTTGACAACGGCTCTCCATATATCAAATCCACAGCCTTTCAAATGATTGATCATTCGAAATTTCCACAAAAAATAATTTTGGGCATCAAACATATGTGCTTTAAGTGTTGATCTGGAAATAGTGCAGTATGCTTAGGAGATGAAAGTGTGAGATGAAGAGGTTGAGGTTGTCATTGCCATGATCTTTAACCTTGCTACTTGCAAAGATAGGCCAAGCAATCAAGGTTAGGCTCTGATACCAATTGTTAGGTCCGAAATACACTCTAAGAGGGAGGGGTGAAAAGAGTGTTTGGCACTTTTGCGAATTTTTCTTGTTTGGCTCAACTCAAAAGAGGTTCAAAATCAGAGCAAGAATGGGAGATGAGAAGCAATGAATGTGTACACCATATAGAGTGGTTCGAATCGTAAATGATTCTACTCCACTACCACTTTGTTGCCAAAGTGGATTTTCAACAGCTACTTTCTTATTAAAGCAATAAGAACAACCACAGCACACTTACACTAACACCTTAGTGTAAGCAACAACAACAAACTTCTTGCACAAACACACTTGTGCAACTACAGCAACTACACTACAGCTCTTAGCAAGAACAACTTCTTGCTACCTCACAACTTCAACAAAGTTCCCTCAAGAACTTCTCACAGTGGGTTGAAGAATATAGTAAGGTTCACACTTTCTCACTAGTCTAAGCACAAGAAGAGATCAAATATTTATGGTTCCTTTGTGCTTGACTCTCTATCTCTCAATATACAACAATGAAGAGCAAAGAAAAGTTAACAAGCTTTAAGCAAATTTACAAGTATGAGAGAACTATACAACAATGAAAATGAAGCTAGATGTTTGAAAGTGTGTATTTGCCTCATCCAAGCCTCTTCTATTTATAGATGAAGTTGACCACATTTTTGAGGCTCTCCACCATGTCTTGAACTACTCCAAATGTCAAGATAATGCCCAAATATCTTTAGCCACCCTATGGAGTGATTTGATCTTCAATCGCCACCCTAGAGAACTTGGACATGGTTAAAATAGTCAAGGAAGCATGTAGTATGTTGGGTTAAAGTCCACAAGAAATTTGAGCAAGATTGGAGAGAGAAAACATCATAGATCTCCCTTGGATTTTGGTCCAACGTTCAAAAAATTTTGAATTTGGGGACGTCGATCGATCCACGTGCCAGTGCTTAGAGATCGACGTCCTCCAGAATGACGTCGATCGATCGACGTCTACTTGGCTGAGAGATCCATGTCTTCCAGAATGACGTCGATCGATCGACGTCTCCTTAGCTTAGAGATCGACGTCTTCCAGAATGACGTCGATCGATCCACGTCTCTTGGCTGAGAGATCCACGTGACGTCGATCGATCGACGTCCCTTTAATTTAGAGATCGACGTAGATCTGAGAGCTTCAAACCTTTACACCTTCACATAGATCGATCTATGTGCCTTCCTGAGGGGCTGATGTATACGTCAATCGATCCATGTGAGAGATTGACGTCTCACAGTGTGTTTTTCTCAATTTTCTTTAAACTCAAAATGTGAAATTCCATTTTGGCCCTTTTAAAACATCTTTTAACATCATCAAAACATTTTATAATCCAACACTGTGGTCCTGTGTATATAGACACATAGACGCATATTTGTGTTATATACAGCATATGTAAATTTATGAAACTATTCTATAAGAACTTACCAGCACTAAAGAATAAAACATAAATAGTATCGAGAACAAAACATTTTCTGGTCGGATGGAGACGCATATGAATTTTCTTGTTAAAAAATAGACATGCTTTGATGGAAAATGCCACTTATATTATTGATTATACTTGTGTCGCCCCCACCGGAAACTCAAAGATGATGTTACTTATGAAGAGATACCGGTGAAGATAATAGACCGGAAGGACCAAGTTTTGAGGAAACGAGTGATCCCTTATGTGAAAGTTCAGTGGAGCAACCACACGGAACGCGAGGCCACTTGGGAACTCGAAGGACAGATGCAGGAGAAGTATCCTCAACTTTTTGATTAAGGTACATAAGTTTCGAGGACGAAACTTTTTGTAAGAGGGGTAGAATGTCATACCCCGTGACATTAAGGTCGCGACTTTCATACTTAAAGGTCAACCTTAAATGCAATTTAGTTATAACGTAGGATGTGAGACTTAGTTACTTAAAATATAGAAAAATAAGAAAAAAGGGGTTAAAAGTAGAATTAATAAGGTAATTAAGGAAATTACCTAACAAGTCCCTACTAAGGATAGGGGAGTTACACAACACATAGTATAACTCCCCATTAACCTAAGGGGGGGGTTAAACAGAGGAAAATAGAGGAGAAAACCGCAGGAGAAAGAGAGAAAAGTATAGGAAGAAGAAAAAGAGAAGAAGGAAAAGGAATGAAAAGGCCAATCTAGGTTCAAATCCTTATCAAGATCTGCAGTAAATTCGTAAGGCTACTAGAAACAAAGGCAAGTAATCTTTCTATGTGCTTTACCAACCAAATTTTGTTACCTTAGCCCTATGTCTTACAAAGAGAAAACTTGGATCACACATTAGTAGCTTCGATTTGTTTATGTTAAATGCTTTACTATATGTAATTGTTGTTGTTAGTTGTGTAAAGTCATGTTCTTTGGGCCAAATTTCTGAGAATAGCTATGTGGTGCTCTGTTGTTTGTCAGCATTGCCCATGAAAGTGTATTTTTGATTGTTTATTGTTTTGTTATTGTTCTTGTGTGGGTTGTCTACACCTTAGATGTTTTGAGAGGAGTTGCAGAGAATTGAAGGGATGATTGATAGCCTTGTTATAGTCTTATTGTGTTGGGAAGGTTGAGGATTCTATTGAAGGTTGTGAATGATAGAAGGTTATGACTGGATACTATATAACATGTCTAGAATCAATTCATGTTAGTGGTGTGTTAAGCATGATGAATCAAGGAGCTAGATTGGTCTTGAGGTGTTGAACAGGAAAGGGGGTTGAAGAAGAATGGTTGGGTGGAAGTTACTTGCAGAAAAACTACAGTTAGAACCGTCAGAACACTTCGAACACCTACATTAGGCGCTTCAAGTCACATTAGGCACCTAATGTAGGCGTTCAATGTGTCCCAGAGCATCCCCATACACTTCGAACACTACATTAGGCGCTTCAATGTCACATTAGGCTATGTAACGTCACATCCCCGAACACTTCGAACGCCTAGTATAGGCCTATATGTCCACATTAGGCGCTCCATGTAGCGTTCGAAGTATACTGGAAAGTCTTTTGACCCTTTAGGCGCCCTATGTATGTGTAGTAACTCTATACACGTCTTATGAACATAAATGCAAGGGTATTTGAGGTGTAATTAAGGTGTAGATGGTAAGTTTGATCAGTAGAATAAGATTGAATCCCAAGTGAATTAGTGAGACGAACGGACTTGGAAAGGTACGAACATGGAGTGTTTTGAGGTGCAAGACCGTATACTTGATATGTAAGATGTAAGTGTGTGTGTGTTACATGTTTGATACGAAGTTACATGTGCATCCTGCATCATGACATGGGCACTTGCATTTGACTTGAGAATCGCTTTGCGAAAGAAACATGTCTTTACAAGAGAAGTTTAAAGTTTTCGAAGGCAAAATGGCGCTGGCTGGTTGATCGCACGGTATAAAGATCACGCCTGCGAAAGCAGGGTGTAAAAAGCGTGACCTGTGAATCAACAGCAGAGTATAAAATATTTTATGGGGCCGTGGACCTATCAGCACAGATATATGATATATGTAATGGGGCCGTGGACCTATCAGCACGGATATATGATATATGAAATGGGGCCGTGGACCTTTCAGCACGGTGTATAATTATATGTTATGGGGTCGTGGACCTTTCAGCACGGGGTATAAAGTTCTGTTTGCTGTGGATTGATCACCCACAGGGTATAAAGTTCTGCTACGCGAAGAATATGATAAGAAGAGTTATGAAATGTTTTGTGAAATGACACGCATGACATGTTTATGAAGGAAGACATATGCATGGGTGTTTGTGTGATTTTAAAGAAGTACATGCATCATGATACACGAAGCATAAGATTTGATATGCAAGAGATGTGACTAGCTTATGACTTGCTTATGATGATATGTTGTTTTAGTACATGTTTGTTCTCGTATCCGTGTATCATTCATGTGTTTTATCCGTTTTGAGGAATCCTTATAAAGATGCTACTTGCTAACCCGAGCACCTTATTTTGGGCAATGATTTATACACTGGTGACTCGTCGTGTGTGATCCCGTAAGGTGTATAGACGGGTTACATGCTGGCGATATTTTCGCTAAGAGCAGATACTGTATTCCTTTTTAGGTGAGCCGGAATATGATGATATTTATCGAAGACGATGGAGAGTGGGCTCAATGGGATGACGGGCATGGAAATAGATAGATGCTTGACTACTCTCTTTAAGTTTGGAAACTCAATGTTAGTATGATGTTCTGGAACTTATGTTTAGCTAGATGAACAAACACCTTTTAATTCCGCTGTACTTTCCGTTACATTATTGATGGTGAATTCTAATTTAACATCGTTTCCCGCTGATGTAATCTTACGTCATGGATGATTACGCTTGATCTGCTTTGACGCTTCTTAGTTCTCATAGTAGACTACGCGGGTGCACTGGTTCCGATGACAGTTTCGGGCCGGGGCGCTACAAAACAAGTGCGATCAATCTTCTCTCCTTTCTCGGAATCCGGTACGGTAACTTCTAAGGGCCAAACACATTGAGGTAAGATATCATTTTCTTCGCGACCAGTTCAAAATGGGAACATAGTCTAGATCATGTAAGAACTGATCATAAAGTAGTTGATATTTTCACTAAACTCCTAATCAAGCAACTTTTAAGAGCTTAATGGCCAAGTTAGGTATGATGACCTACGATATAATCGCACAATTCTATCTTTTGCAAGATTTGCAAAATAAAGGGGGGAGATAGAATAAGAATATGATTTTAGATTCTAGTCATGATTCTAAGGTTGAATAATAAGTTAAGTTCATTGGTATAAGTTTTAATTGGTGTTAAATTGGCCTTAGGGCATATAGGTTAAGGGGGAGAGTATAAGTTGAAGGAGAGCATGATTATTAAAAAACATGTATCCAAAAAGAATTGAAACTTGAAAACATTGGTATAGAATTGGTGAGGTTTCAAAACAATTCAAATGGTATAAAATTAGAGATATGTGACATGTGACAACAATTGGTAAAAAGTTGTGACATTAAAATCATAATAAGGTTATTTTGAAAATCATCCAAAAGGTGGAGAATGTTGAGAAATATGTTTGGATAATTTCAAGGTCATGATTTTACGTGGTGAATACTTAAAAATGTCACACATAATGTTATAAGTGATAAAAAGTTGAATACGTGAAGAAAAATGACATCGACCTCTCAGGTTAGTGCACTTCGATCGATCGATGTACATCAAATACTCCACATCGATTGATCTATGTAAGGCAGAAAAAAAATCAAGATCTTTTGGTGAGACATTAATCTCTAAACCTGAGATATATCGATCGATCGATGTAAACATCAAACCCTCACTTCAATCGATCGATTTGGGACAGAGACAACCTCTGAAACTCACTGTGAGACATCGATCTCTCAAGCAGCGGCACTTCGATCGATCGATGTCTAGGGTTTTTTAAATATTTTTCTAAAATGTGATAAAATGGTTTTTCTTTCATTTTTACATGATTTTTATATGTTAATTATGTTGTCATTATGTGTTTTTGATGATTATAATCATGCATTGTGACTAACATGCCTCAGAAGTTTCCTACAACTTACCAAAAAGTGAAAAATTGGTATTTTGAGTTTGTAGGTACTTGGCATAGTGAAAATGTTTTAAGAACACATTCATCTCTTATTTATCATCAAAAAGGCGTTATCATATCTATTTTTGACCATCGCGGTCAGTTTTGGAGTTTTCTTCTCACGAGGGGTATTTTGGTCATTTTACTCCCAAGGGCTTTCGGTATTTTTACTCAAGGAATCTCTTGACTATTTTATTATCTTCATTCTGGAGTTCATTTATTATATTCTTGAAGATTATTTTGTGGTTTTCTATGTTATTCTCTCATTTGATGACATTATCGAAGGTAGCGGGATATGTGACGGTATCTGATGTCATATTCTATTTTTTCTTGAAGACCTTCTTATATATGTTTATTGGAGAGTCTTATTCATCATCTTGCAGAGATTTTGAAGGTGTTAATGGTGTGAAATTCATCACAACATACAAGGAGAAATTGTGGGAATTTTGATATTATATGTTGACATAATCTTGTCAACTATTATTTGTTGATTTCTCTTCCAAAAATCTGAGTTGATATACATATATACAGCCTCAAAAAAAGTGTATATACAGGTGGAAATGATGGTGTACTCATTTTATGACTTGATGCCAGGTGGACCAACCAAAACAAGCAAGTTGGCACAGTTGCCAACTTGGAAATTTCTATCTTAAACGCAACGGCTATTTTTGGTAGTTTGGAGCTGATTTGGTCAAACTTTTTCAAGCCCCACATGACCTATTATCTTTCCAAGAAGCTGAGGGTATAATGGAGGAATATGTCATCTTATCATTGGGTATTATCTTCACAATTCCACATCATTTTTGAAGACTAAATTTCGGCCAAGTTGAGGTTCCAAAGTGGACCAATTGTGTTGTTTCATTTTGACAAGTGTACAAGGTGATTATGGTGGCCAACCAATGATGGTGGAAGAAAACTAGAGCTTGATGATGAAGATGGTGACACATTGGAGTTCTTATCTTCAAGGCCTATTTCACACTATAAATAGGAGGCAAAGGTAAAGAGAAGAACCACACTTGAAAGCAAAAAAGTTGAAGCTCATTGTCTTGCTATCTTTTTCTCTTCATTCTTGTTTCATTCTTTGTGTAGCCAATGTGTTCTTGTGATAATAGTTGAGTAGCTACAACACGCCTCTTGTGTCTCATTGTAAGATTGGTTAGCCAAATCTATAAGGCTACACCAATAGGTGGTAAAGGTGTTGCAACCAAGATTTGCATAGAGGTGATCATCTAAGTCTTTAATAAGGTTGGTGTTTTAAACCAAGGATCAAGCCTTGGTTGTTATTTTATTTGTGTTCATACCATAATGAAATCCAAGGAAAGGTGTTCCTTGCAACTGAAGTAGGTCACATTGACCGAACCAGGATAAATATTTAGTTTTCTTGTCTTCTTCTCACTTTTCCTGTTTTTCTTCTGCCTGTTTTCACTGCATTTTCATCAAACTTCACACGTCTTGATAAAATAGCAAAACACTTTCGAAATTCATGATTTTTAGTGGTGTTATACTTCAGACTGTTAGTTTCATTTGCAATAAGAATCACTTGATTTGAGCAAGGAAAGTTAGTTTTTCAGTCATTGCAAGATAACTGCTCCAATCTGGCTACAATCTGACCAGTTTCAAGAAAACTTGAATTTTGTTTTCATCAAGGATAGGTTAAGTTCAGGTCTTTTCGAAACATAAACGAGACATCCTAAGGAGTGTTTTGACAAAAGATTGACCTTTTTGGTTGAGTAATTAAAGAGAAACATATTTAAAATTTCAACTCTATTCTATCCAATTCTGTCTAGATTGACCATCTGAATCTTTTATTTGGTTGAAGGGACAAACAATCTTATTTTTGTCTCATTTTTGGACAAAGTCTAGTCAAGAAATTGAAGTTATTCCTAGAAATTTTCATAATTTTTGAGTTATGTACACTGAGGTTTGAATTTTTTTCAAAAACAGGTACTGAATCTGAGGAGGTCTCAGATTTTGTTTTCAAAGGGGATTTTAAACAAGTGTAGTAAGTGCAATTTCAGCTAATCACTATTCACCTCCCCTCTAGTGGACTGCAGTTGCATGGTACAACAATGACATGTGGCGTGTGGCACTAGAATCAATAATCCAACTATGTAGGGTCTAGAATTGTTACTATAAGAGACCATAGTAGCCTGGATTGCTTCTTGATTTATGTCAAGTGAGTTTGACTGTCCTTGATGTTGCTTCATGAACTGCAAAATGGCATCAAGTTGGCTTTGAATTGGCACAGTTGGAGTAGGAGCAGAAGCACAGTGGTTGGAGTAGCCACTACTGAGGCTATTTCTAGAATTTGAGTTCTTTCTTCAGTTTTCTGATGGTGAGGACTGAGGCTTTCATATGAATGGTTCAGATCCTCTCCATCCCACAGGTGACCTTCCATTCTTATCATAGCACTTCTCCTCCCAATGTCCATACTTCTTACAGAATTTGCAGAATTTGTTGGGAACAAGACCTCTCCTTTGGGTGCTGTGTGCAGGAACAAACCTTCTGCCAACAACATTGGCCACAGCATGATTGCTTGGTGCTGATGGTCATAGCTGCTTCCTCAGTGTTGGAGGAGGAGATCATCATCAATTTGATTCTACTCTCCTCCTGCCTTATCTTAGAGAACACATTATTAATAGAAGGGAGATGCCTAGTCCCTAGGATTCTTCCTCTAACAGCATCAAATTCTTTGTTAAGGCCAACCTAAGGGTTCTCCTAGTCTCAGTGATAGACTTATACATTTTGTCAGCCTCTTGTGTAAGCCACTTATGAGTATCATGCACATCAATTTGTAACCATATTTTTTAAGCTGGCCAAAGTACACATTCGCAGGGAATCCCCTTGTTTAATGTCCTGCAACATGACTTCAAGTTCATAGAACTCAGAAATATTATCCACTTTAGAGTATATTTCCTTAGCTGCTTTCCATATTTTAGAGGCTGAGTCATAGAGGATGCAAATATGGCTTACATCTGTAGTCATTGAACCAATAAGCCATGACATGATCATGGCATTCTCAACATTCCACAACTTAAAGCCAGAATCAGATTCCTCAGGCATGACAAAGTCAGCCTTTAAGTAGTCCTCTTTTCCCTTACCAGTAATAAACATTTTTACAGCTCTTGACCACGCAAGATAATTGCTTCCATTTAACTTGTGACTAGTAATTGTTACCCGGGTTCGAATCATCAGCAATGGAGACTTGGGTTCTCCAGATGAACTAGTAGGCATAGCAACAGCTGCAGAACCAGGAACAGAGGGTGCTTCACTCCCAATGGATTCCATAACTTACAGAAACAGAAGAAGGATAGAATGTATGAAGAATTTAACAGAATCAACCAACCTTCTCGATAGAAATTTACAAAAGTATCACAAACGCTCGGGTAGAAGATGATGAACAGTAGAATTTAAAAAAAAACTGCACACAGTTCACTTTGAGCTCGATGGCTCTGATACAATATAGAGAAATTCACTCAAACAATCACTTGAAAGTCACTTTGAAAGTGAGAAGAAAACTCTTCTTATTCACTTGAATGAAGAATACGCGGATGAAATGCTTATATACATGTTAAAGACAACTAGCCATAAAACGTAATTAAGCATCTATAATGTATAAACAAGTAATCTAGCTGATGATTAACTAAGGGGCTGAAGGTGTTTGATATAATTAACAATCTGCTCGACGTATGTCTCAATGAACACTTCAGCTGTATCCAGAATTCCCTTGGTGCATTCTTCAGGTATTAGATTTTTTTTGAATTCCCACATTAAGAAATTTAGAATAATGGCCACAAGAAATAAGGCTCAAGCGAGAAAGGTTTTCAAACCACCCAAGGATAAAGAAGCAAATGAAAATTGCTATAGGTGTGATCGATCCGATTATTTCATTGCCGATTGTCACGTCAAGGAGCCGCAAAAGCAAGAAAAGAAAGCTTTTCCTCAAAGAAGAAAGCTTTAAATACGGAAGTGACTACATAGGATGATCTTCTTTCCGAATCGGAAAGAGAAGAAAGTGAAGACAAGGATGTTGGACTTGCTGCAATAGTTGAAAATCCAAAGGCTCAACATACTTGTCTCATGGCAATTGAGAATGACCTTGAGATAAATCCTAACTCTTCTAATGTCAATTTATAAGACGAAATAGGAGATTTATAAGATGATTTTGAAAAACTGAATTTAAAATATAAACACTTGAAGAAAGAATTTAAGAAGTACATATTAGAAAATACGAGCTTGCATGATAAGAATATTTAGATCTACCAAGAACATAACACCATACTCACTGTGCAAAAAATCGTAGCTCTAGAAAATATGGAAATTAGGAAGGAATGTGATAAATTAAGAATAGACTAACAAAAACTAACAAATGGTAAAAGTAATTTATACAAATTTCTTAGAAACCAAAGGATAGGAAATGATAAATCTGGTTTAGGACTTAATTCATCATATTCGTCTATTGAGCCCAAGTTATCAAAGAAAAAGCCAAATAAGAGAAAAACTCAATGGCTCATCATCTCACAAAAGCAAAAAACCCAAATAAGACATGTGCCTACTTTTTTTCATTGTAACAAAGTAGGACATGTAAAGAATGCATGTAGAGCTAGATTTGGTAGCATGTATGTTTGGAAGCATAAAGGTCGACAAGCTAATCCTAAAGGACCCAACCATCAAATGGTACCAATGTTAAATCTCTTGGTTTTGTAGGCTCTCATGATAAATGGAGTAGCCAAACAAGAAGGAACCAAATGGCTTATGGACAGCGGATGTTCCACACACATGACCGGAGACAAGACTTTATTCACCAAGCTCAAGCTCCAAGATGGTGGAACGCTATATTTTGGAAATAGGAGAGCCAAAATCCTTGGACATAGAGAAATCGGTAACTCCTCCTTTACTATCAATAATGTACTATATGTAGAAAGGCTTAAGTATAATTTGATAAGTGCTAGCCAACTATGTGATGTTAATTTTCAAGTTGAATTTGTGAAAAGAAAAATGCATTGTGAAAAAGAATAATCAAACCGTTTTTGAGGCTATCAGAAAAAATGATGTTTATAAATTTAGCATACACGATTTGACATCACAAAAAGTTTCATGCCTAGTTGCCAAAAATGATTTTGACACAATTATGGCATAGACAACTTGGACACATTAGTTTCAAGAATTTCAAAGAGATTTGCAAAAATGAAAAGTCCAAGGTCTTCCAAAACTGAATTTTGAAAACCATGGCTTATGTGACACTTGTTAAAATGCAAAGCTAATTAAAGCAAGCTTCAAGCCCAAAGTGAAATCTCCACCACCAAACCTCCACAATTGCTTCATATGGATTTGTATGGGAATATTTGTACGGCAAGTCTAGGTGGAAAACATTACACTTTTGTAGTGGTAGATGACTTCTCTAGGTTTACCTGGGTCGTGTTCTTAGCCAAAAAGAATGATGCATGCCAAGAGTTTATAAAACTTTGTAGAAGATTAGAAACCAAAAAGAAGACACCATTAAGGAAATTAGAAGTGATAGAGGTGGTTAGTTTGATGGCGAGTTCCAAGAATTTTGTGTATCCAAGGGGTATGGACACAATTTCTTGGCTCCTAGAATTTCCCAACAAAATGATGTTGCGAAAAGAAAGAATCGAACACTTCAAGAAATGAGTAGAGCCATGCTAAATGAATTTGAGCTACCTAAGTATTTTTGGGTTGAAGAGGCAAACACCGCTTATCATGTAATAAATAGAGTTTATTTAAGACCATCTCTCAAAAAGACTCCTTATGAGCTTTGGAAAGGAAGAGCACCCAACATTGGGTATTTCAAGGTATTCGGTTGTTAGTGTTTTATACTTAACACCAAAGATAACTTGGATAAACTCGATTTCAAAGTGGATGAAGGAATCTTTATGGGTTCTGCTCAAAATAGCAAGCCATTTAGGGTATATATAATAAAAGGTATATGAAAGTTGAAGGATCGATTCATGTTAAGTTTAGTGAACTCCTTGATGATGAACCATGCATAAATGATGATGATGAAGAAGAAAGAATCGAAGTAAGTCATATAGAAAAGTTTGAGAATCCAAATGGAAATATTGTTATTGACCTTAGGATTGAAACACTTGAAAATGAACCTAAGGTAGAAGAAGAAAAAGAATTGAGAGGAGACACTTCAAACTTACCGGATTCATATAATATAAGAAAGACCACCCAAAAGAATTAATAATAGGAGAAACAAGTCCAGGCATAATAACCAGAATAAAATTTGATGAAAATGTCTTTAATTCACAAGTTATATAAATGAGGCTTTAAATGATGAAGATTGGGTATTAGCTATGCAAGAAGAGCTAAACCAATTTGAAAAAAGTGATGTTTGTGAATTAGTGGCTAAACTTAGTGATCATCCTGTAATTGGCACTAAATGGGTTCTTAAAATAAAATGGATGATAAAGGAAACATTGCTAGAAACAAAGCTAGGTTAATAGCTCAAGGATATAGACAAGAAGAAGGGATACGCTATGATGAGACTTTTGGCCCCGTGGCTAGATTAGAAGCTATTAGAATGCTAATAGCATAAGCTTGTTATAAGGATTTCAAACTATACTAAATGGATGTGAAATCCACCTTCTTGAATTGGATAATTCAAGAAGAAGCGTATGCAGCTCAACCACTGAGGTTTCAAAATAATGATTATCCAAATCATGTATTCAAACTCAAAAAGGCCCTTTATAGGCTTAAACAAGCTCCTAGGGCATGGTGTGAGAGATTAAGTAATTTTCTCCTTGAAAATGGTTTTTCAAGAGGCAAATCGACACTACTCTTTAATATTAAAGAACAAGGAAATAATCAATTACTTGTTCAAATCTTTGTTCATGATATTATTTTTGGTGCCACTAATGATTTTCTTTGTGAGCATTTTGCTAAGTTAACGGAAGGAGAATTTGAAATGAGCATGATGGGTGAACTCAATTACTTTCTTGGACTTCAAATCATGCAAACTCAAGATGGAGTATACATATCCCAAACGAAGTACACCAAGGATCTCCTCAAGAAATACAAGTTTGAGGATAGAAGGAGTATGAGCACACTAATTAGCACACCTACAAAGCTCGACAAAGAAGAAAAAGGAAAGCCGGTTGAGGTAACTAAATATAGGGGTACGATTGGTAGTCTATTTTATTTAACCGCTAGTGGACCAGATATTTTACATGCTGTGTATTTATGTGCTAGATTTCAAAGTATGCTTAAGGAATCGCATCTAGTTGCCATAAAACGTATTTTAGGTATTTAAAAGGTACTTTGAACTTTGGGCTATTTTATCCCAAAAATGGGTGTTTTGACTTAAGAGGGTATAGTGACTCCGACTATGCCAAAAACCTGGTCCATAGAAAAAGCACCTCCGGGACATCATAGTTCCTTGGAGATTCCTTAGTTTCTTGGTTTTTCAAGAAACAAAATAGTGCGTCAATTTCGATGACGGAATCCGAATATGTATCGGCCGCTTCATGTTGTGCCCAACTACTTTGGATGATAAACACTTTGAATGATTACAATGTCAAGTTTGACAAAGTACCTCTCTTATGTGACAACACTTCAGCCATAAGTATAGCGCAAAACCCGGTACACCATAGTAGAACCAATCATATTGAAGTGAGACCTCACATCATAAGGGATTGTAATAAAAAAGGGTTGGTATGTGTTTAATTTGTTCTAACAAATGACCAACTAGCTGATATTTTCACCAAATCCCTTCATATCGAGACCTTTAAATCAATTAGAACAAGATTAGGGATGATAAAAAATGTTAAGAAGTCAAAAAATAAAATTTTATAAGAACAGGAACATCGATCGATCGATGTGCCTAGTTGAGAGATCAATGTATACATCGATCTTTACATCGATCAATCGATGACAACGGGTTCAGAAATGTGCACTTGCTTAAAAAGACGAAATTCATCCATGTTTTCTTTCAAACTCGACTTCTCAACTCCAAACACCCTTCTCTGTCTATTTTCTTACCAAATCCGACATCCTCTCTTGTTTTCTTGTAAAATTCTTCAATTCCTTCTAAACAAATTCCATATTTGACAACTCCATCCTATCTCCCTTCATCTTCTTCATTGATTTTCTACTTTCTCCAACCCTAGAAACAAAAATCCGAAAATGACAAGGTCTAAGAACACACTTCTAAGAGGGCTAGAACCTCTCAAGCTGAGGAAGAAGGATCAAGTCATGTCCAACAAGGGCATTCCTCAAGGTCTCAAGTGCCCACTCAGCCTAGAACCGGAGCAACTAGGAGTAGATATGTAGATTTCGGTCAAGCTGATGAATTGGGTCAAATTCAAAGTCGTCTCACCTATCAAAACTTTCCTTGGATCAAGAGAAATATCAAAGGAGTCATGGATAAACCTTATGGAACAGGTAAATTTGGATATATTTATCTTAGAGCTCAAGAATTATTTATGGAATGGGAAAATTCCGAGAAATCCACTGTAACATTAAAATTGTTACAAATAAATTATATTTCCTCCAATAATGAGTTAAGTCCAATCATTTAGTGGATAGAAGCCCAAAATTGAAGACATATTTGGACTGGAAGTGACATGAAGAAGATGTCCAAAAGATACACTAGGCTTTTTATGCAAATTTGTGGATTGAGTATTTGAATGGTTTTCCTTTCTTTTTGAATACCATAATTGATGGACAACATGTTGAATGGTCGTGTAAAACTATTTGTGAATATATTGGAGTTCCGGATGAGGGTTTAGATTCATTCAAGTATGAAAGTGGAATGAATTTAAGTGGAAGGTAAGTGAAGAGCATGTCAAGAGCTTCCTTGGATTTTATCCTACTAAGAATACAATTGACATGCCCTTAGTATATCGAGTGTTGATTGCTATAGTTACCTTCTTTATAAATGGAATATCTGCCAAACTCCCGAGCAACCTTGATTTCTACATTGCCTATAGAATTGCCAATAAGGAGCAACTAAACTTTGGAGAAATCTTCATGGCTAACGTTATAGAGGCAGCCACTAAAAAGTCCAAAGCCCTTCCATATGCAAATCTCATATACTATATGCTCAAAAAGTCGGGTATTGAGCTTGTTGACTCAGATATTGAGAAAATTTTCCCTAAGGACTATTATGACAAGATCAACATTCAACAAATCAACAAATCAAGAAAGGAAGCCCGCAAAGGCATGGGACAAGAAGAAGAAGGTGATGATGAGGAAGCCCAAGAGGGCGAAGAGAAAGCAGCTCTAGAGGATATGCAAGTTCCAATACCCGAATACCAAGAAGGAATCTGTGGCTTGAGCTCAAATGTCTCCGAACTACAAGCTCAAGTCATTGCACTTCAACATGAAGTGGGTGAACTAAAGAGCAAGGTGACAATGCACGAGTCACGATTCGCAAAGCTCAAAACCAAAATGAAGGTGTGCATTCCTGGCTTAGCTTTTTCATCGGATGAAGACTAGGACTAATCTTCCTCCATCCCCATTTCCCATTCTAGAAATAGGTTCTATCTTAGGGTGAAGAATATTATTCTGCTATGTATTTGCTAAACTCCATTATGTTTCTTTTGGTGATCAGTGTCATATTTGTGCTTCTCTTGTTTGTTTTGATTTTTTCAAAAAGGGGGAGAATTTTGGTATTGTAATTTAGTATTATATTTGGTACTATATTTGGATGTTTGGTATTATATGGGTTGGTATTATATTTGGATGTTTGATATTTGTTTGATGGATATGTAATGTGATAACCTTGCTTGCTTGATGGATATGCAAATGGTTGGAGTAAAAATGAAAGTTTTGGCATATTTGGCGCATATATTAAGTGATTAGCGTAAATGGGAAAACATGCTATGATGCACATATTGTACTTACATTTAATACACATTTTGGTTAAAAGAGAATTTTGAAAATTATCCATTGGCTTTGGGAAGAATATCTATTGAGGGGGAGTTTTTAATATGTTAACATATTTCATGTGAGCATAAAATGCATTGACTAAGGGGGAGATATAAGATTTCATGTTTTGAAACTCTTAGCTAACTCAAGTATAGATTTTTCAAGCAAAAACATCATTTAAAAAGTCTTGGTTTTGAAATCATCAAAAAGGGAGAGATTGTTGGAATATAAGATATTTTAATGAAGTTAAAAGATGTTTTGAAAGAGATAAAAAGGTAATTCACACTTGGAATTTGAAGCAAAATGAGAAAAATACACTGTGAGACATCGATCTTTCACATGGATCGATCGATATATACATCCGTCTCCCAGAAAGAGACATCGATCAATCTAAGTTAGGATTGTCCAAAGTTGGAACCTCACTGTGAGACATCGATCTCTAAGACTGGGTCACATCGATCGATCAGTGTGTACATCAGTCTCTTGAATAAGAGACATCGTATGTAGGTACAGAACTGAAACCTTACTGTGAGACATCGATCTCTAAACCATGGGACATCGACCGATCGATGTATACATCAGTCTCTCAAAGAAGAGACATCGATCGATCCATGTATGGCAGGTTCAAAACCAGAACCTTACTGGAGGACATCAAACTCTCAATGCAGACACATCGATCGATCGTTGTCATCCAGGATTAAAATTTTTATGACTGTTGGAACAAAATCCAAGGGAGTTTTTATGATGTTTTCTCTCTCCAATCTTTCTCAAATTTCTTGTGGACTTTTCCCTGACATTAAACAAGCTTCCTTAACTTTTATATCCATGTATAAGATTCTCTAAGGTGGCTTTGGAGGATCAAATCAATCCGTAGAGTGGCTAGAGACTAATTTCAAATTTTCATGACTTGATGACTTGAAGACACGGAGGAGACTTCAAAATGTGGATTACATCTCCTATAAATAGAAAAAGCTCAGGAGAGGCATATATATACTTTCATCCTCTTCAAGCTTCATTCTTCATTGTTGTAAATGTTTCTCATTTGTATAAAAGTGCTTAAAGCTTGTTAAGCTCTTATTTCTTATTCATTGTTGTAAATTGAGAGATTGTAAGTCTTACACAAGAGGAACCATACATAGTTGATCTCTTGCTTGTGTTTAGACTAGTGAGAAAGTGTAAACCCCACTACTTCCTAAAATCCATTTTGAGAAAGTTCTTAGAGAGGACTTTGTTGAAGTTGTGAGGTAGCAAGAATTTGTTCTTGCTTAGAGCTGAAGTTGTTGTAGTGGCACAAAGTTGTTTTGTGCAAGAAATTGTTGTTGTGGTTGCTTACACTAAGTTGTTAGCATAAGTATTGCTGTGGTTGTTCTTATTAAGAGTAATTAGAAGAGTAGTTGTTGAAAATCCACTTTGAAAACAAAGTGGTAGTGGAGTAGAATCATTTACGATTCGAACCGCTCTATATCGGTTAAATTCATTCATTGTATCTCATATTCCATTCTTTACTTTGATTTTGATATTTATTTGAGTTGGATTCTTTACTTTGATTTTGATATTTATTTGAGTTGGAGATAGTCAAACACAAGAAAATTCCGTAAAATAGTCTAACACTCTATTCACCCTCCTCTAGAGTGTTTGTCATGAACCTAACACTGATGGCAATTTCTTTGCTATTCAAATTGAAAAAGAAAAAGGGCTTCATTTTTACTTCCAAATGTGTATTTTAAAGAAAGAACAGCCTAAATACGCCAGAATTTATTTAAAATACTCTTCATGCCTTCCCAAACAACCTGCCAGAAAAAGTAAGCCTATTATTCTGGTTGTAAGTGAAAGTGCAATAAATTCTGTGCAAATATCTGAACTAATGATTTCGTCGAATGCGTAAACTAATCCTTTGATAGCCAAGAACATAAGTAAACATTTAGTACAGGAAAAGGAACGGTTAAGAACACAGATGAGTGTAGTACACGGACAATGCAACCTATTACGGTTGATAAACCATTAAATGAAGAAAAATAAAAAGAAAAACTCAAGTGTGACTTGTTCTTACAATTTTAAAATTGTATTATGCAATGTCAACGACTAAGAATGTTAAAACTACAACAACAATCATACCCATTATATCTCAACGGCAGCAAAAACTATCGACAAGAATGTTAAAATTATTGTGTTGAAAATATGCATCTAAGCTTCTCAATCTCTCCTAGTTTATGGGTTATATCTTGCTATACTTTTGTAGCTTTCAGATTTTGTCATGTGATTCATTTATAATTATCGTTTCTACTATATTTTAGATTGAGCTATTTGTTTCATGAACTATGAGACAATTAGTTTTTAAAATTTGAAGTATACAACCCAATAGCACAAGCATTAATAAAAATGGAACACTTTTTTGAACAATGGATAAAACAAGTATATTCAATAAATATAGCAGGTTGAAGTTGATGGTTGAAACTGCTACTGAAGACATTGGAGTCATATGGGGTACATGAGATAAGCTCAGTGAACACTGCTGAATGAAGAGGTGCAATGGATGATTAGGAGGTTAAGATGTTGGAGAAAAATTTGTAAATGAGTTTGTCTAAAGTTGGTGAGCAACATATTTTGAGCTTAATTAAGATTAGTTTTCGTTAATCAAAAATGAAAACTAATGAATCCTAAATTATCTACGTAATGAGTAGATGATTTTAGGCTTTTGAATCACTCAATTTCGATATCGGGTGAATGAGAAATTAATACTCAAAATAGGAATAAAAATTGGTTGCAAATTGGAAAATTGGTGATGTGGCTTCATGAGAAGCAGACACATCACCTTTTTGCAAATATACCACATTGGCAAATTGAAGGGAAAATGCCACCAAATATAGTGCTAGGAGAGGCACTTTAGATGTGCCCTAAGAGCATAAGAAGTTTTTGACCGGAGGGAAGACTTAGAAAGAGCCACACGCGCGCGCGCCGCCGCAGCCCGCTCGTCTGGTCAGCCGGCTCGGCTCATGCTTGGGTTCGTGGCTCGCCCATCCGGTTCTTATCTTTTTGGACAAATTTTCTTTTAAATTTTTCCAGAAAATAACTTACTTGATCCTACGATTATGATTTAATCCTACGATCTAACGGCTCAGATTGAGCTGATAGTTTCAGCTGACTGATTCCTACCAGTCGTGGGTTAATGGCCGATCAGAGGCAGTCATGGGGTGCGCGGTGAACGTGGGGGTTACTGGCCGATCAGTGCAGTCGTGGGTTGCCGTAACCTCCAAGATTTCCCTCTATAAATAGAGGCAGTGCACTGCTTCTGAAGAACACAGAAATTTTTCTTCTATCTCCCACTACATGCAAGCATTCTGCATAATCTATTGCTGCATACTGCAAAAACTGCTGCTGCATTTCATCCATTTGAGGAAGTCAGAACATTTGTCAGGTTCGTGGAATTCTTACGTAGGAGTCCCACTCGTTTGAACAGTTAACCGTTGTATCCTGGGAGACGTTTGAAAATTTTTGGTTGGGCACAGTGTACCGGAGCAATTCGTCTTAAGGACAGAGTCATGGACTCGCCTCGGTCCCTGTGTTGAGCTCATCCCTGTGTTGAGCTCATCCCTATGTTGAGATCATCTCTATTCGGCACTCTGATCGGCTCATCACTGTGATGACCTCAGCTTCTATGTTTGGCTCATCAGTTCGGCTCATCCCTGTGCTGAGCCGCGCTCTTTCTTGTGCTGTTCAGAATTTCAATTTCATTCTCTAATAAATCTGAGTTAGTATATGGGTATACAATCTTAAGACGAATTGCCTTGTTCTTATCTCAGTTCTGTACTGATTTATTTACAGTATTCTGTTGTATACTGACTTCTTGTTTCTACATTTGTCAGAAATTGAAACGTGATGGAGAATAAAAGCTCTAATTCATTCAATGCTGTGCACATTGGTTCTCAGGAACAGAACAGTGATGTTCCCATTGCACCTACTGTTGCTGCACTTGTTCCTGCTCCTGTCCTTGCGGTTGGATAGGTTGAGAAGCCGGAAAAGTTTGGAGGCAGTTTCTTCAAACGTTGGCAGCAAAAGATGCTGTTTTTCTTGTCAACAATGGGTTTGTCTAAAATGCTGACTGAGGATCCTCCGCAGGTGGTTCCTGTTGAAGATCAACATCAGAATATGCAAAACAGTTTGATGGCTGAAGCGTGGAATTATAGTAATTATGTTTGCTTGAATCATATTTTAAGTTGTTTAGACAATTCGTTGTACGGACTGTATTGTACCTTTAAAACTGCAAAGTCATTGTGGATGGCCTTAGATAAGAAGTACCGCACGGAGGATGCCGGTACAAAGAAGTTTGTCGTTGGCAAATTTCTTGATTTTAAAATGTCAGACTCCAAGACTGTTGTTTCTCATATCTAGGAACTTCAGATGTTATTGGTCGAAATGGAAGAAGAGGGCATGTCGCTCAGTGAATCTTTCATAGTGGCATCTGTGATTGAGAAGCTACCTCTTTCGTGGAGGAAATTTAAAAGCTATCTCAAACACAAGCGAAAGGAGATGACATTGGAGAATCTGATTGTTCGACTCCGTATAGAGGAGGACAACCGCAGATCCGAAAGAAAGCCAAGTTCGAGTTCTGGTCATGCAAAGGCGCATGTCGCAGAGGCGAAGAGAAAAATAGGTAAATCCTGTCGGAGTGAACCCAAAAGGCAAGAAAGTTGCCAAAAAGTTCATTGGAAAATGTTATAACTGTGGAATTCAGAGGCACCTCAGTGTTGACTACCGTAAGCCTAAGAAGAAACAGGAAAAAGCAAAAGCCAACCTTGTCAGTCAGATGGATGATCTGGATTTGTGCGCTGTTGTTTCTGAGTGCAACGCAGTAGGAAATCCTCGTAAATGGTGGGTGGACACTGGAGCCACTAGACATGTCCGTGCAAACAGGGCGATGTTCGGAGACTATTCTCCGGCAAAGAATAATGAAAAGTTGTACATGGGGAACTCTGATAGCTCGAAGATTGAAGGTTCGGGCAATGTGATTCTAGAGATGACTTCAGGGAAGGAATTGACTCTGCGAGATGTATTGCATGTTTCTGACATCCGTAAGAACTTAGTTTCTGGAGCTTTACTAGTCAGTCTGGATTTAGACTAGTATTTGATTGTAATAAATTTATTCTGAGTAAGAATGGGGTGTTTCTGGGAAAGGGACACTTAACTGATAATATGTTCAAGTTAAGTGTAATGACAGTTGTACCCAAGAACACTTTGCCCGAAGAGGCTAATAAGAATGCTTCTACTTTTGCTTATATGCTTGAGTCTTCTTGTTTATGACATTTTCGTTTGGGACATGTTAATTACCAGTCAATACAAAGAATGATTAATCTTGGCTTATTACCCAAACTGAACATTAGTAAAGAAAAGTGCCAAGTGTGTGTTGAAGCAAAAATGGCAAAGGCGCCATTTCCTTCAATACAAAGGAACACGGAACCTTGGAATTAATTCATACCGCTGTGTGTGATTTAAAATTTGTGCAAACAAGTGGTAAAAAGTATTTCATAACTTTTATCGACGATTGCACACGATACTTTTATGTCTATTTGCCAAGTAGCAAAGACGAGGCCCTTGATGCTTTCAAGGACTATAAAAATGAAGTTGAGAATCAACTTAGCAAACGAATTAAGACGATTCGTAGTGATAGAGGTGGTGAATATGATGCACCGTTTAATGAATTTTGTTCAGAACAGGGCATTATTCATCAAACAACTTCACCATACTCACCTCAATCGAATGGCATTGTTGAACGCAAACATCATTTTAAATAGAATTCCATCTAAGAAGATGGATGAAGCCCCATACGAACTTTGGAAAGGCCATAAGCCTAGTTACAAATATTTGAAAGTGTGGGGGTGTCCTGCGAAGGTTGCTGTACCAAAACCAAGACAAGTTAGAATTGGGCTTAAAACAATTGATTGCATATTCATAGGATATGCAACTAACAGTAGTGCATATCGATTCTTGGTACACAAATCAGACATTCCTGACATACATGAGAATGTTGTCATGGAATCAAGAAATGCAGTGTTCTTTGAAGATGTCTTTCCAAAGAGAGACAAAAATGACAAAGAAACAAGTATTAGTAAGCGAGTGCGTGAGACGACCCCTCAAGAAATTGAGGAACTGCGTCAAAGCAAACGAGCCAGAATACAAACATCTTTTGGACCAGATTTTCTAACATACTTGGTAGAAAATTATCCAAGAACCTTTTCTGAGGCGATGTCAACTCCAGAAGCTCTCTTCTGGAAAGAGGCAGTAGATAGTGAGATAGAACCAATTCTTCAAAATCACACTTGGGAGTTGGTTGATCTTCCACCAGGAAGTAAACCACTCGGATGCAAGTGGATCTTTAAGAAGAGGCTAAAAAAGGATGGGTCTGTTGACATGTACAAGGCCCGGTTGGTAGCTAAAGGCTATCGACAAAAGGAAGGTTTTGACTCTTTTGATACCTACTCACCGGTAACTAGGATCATTTCAATAAGGACACTAGTTGCTATCGCTGCAGTCTACGACTTAGAAATCCATCAGATGGATGTGAAGACTGCCTTCCTGAATGGTGAGTTAGAAGAAGAAATTTATATAAGCAACCTGAAGGGTTTGCTGTACCAGGGCAAGAGAAAAAGGTGTGTAAACTTGTTAAGTCTTTGTACGGACTTAAACAAGCACCCAAACAGTGACATTTGAAGTTTGATGAGGCAATGTTGTTAAATGGCTTCAGGATCAACGAGTGTGACAAGTGTGTGTACATCAAGAACACACCAGACGCTTATGTGATAGTATGTCTATATGTAGACGACATGCTTATCATCGGCAGTACTCGTGACATCATCTTGAATACCAAGAAGATGTTAACACGAAATTTTGATATGAAAGATATGGGGGTTGTCAATGTTATTCTAGGAATTAAAATTTCTCGGATAACTGAAGGCCTTGTTATATCACAAACTCATTATATTGAACATGTTCTCAAACGATTCAATATGTTTGATACAAAACCAATAAAGACCCCACTAGACTTAAGTGTACACTTAAGAAAGAATCGAGGTGAACCTGTAGCTCAATTGAAATACTCACAGGTAATTGGAAGTCTGATGTACATAACAAACTGTACAAGACCAGACTTAGCTTGTTCAATAAAAAAATTGAGCAGGTTTACAAGTAATCCAAGTGAAGATCATTGGAAAGCTCTAAATAGAGTGATGAGGTACCTAAAGTACACAATGAACCTTGGATTACACTATACAAGATATCCAGCAGTATTGGAAGGATATTGTGATGCGAATTGGATATCAGATAGCAAGGACTCTAAGTCCACCAGTGGATACTTATGCACTGTTGATGGTGGTACTGTGTCATGGAAGTCACAAAACAAACGTGTATAGCTCGGTCCACTATGGAAGCCGAGTTTATGGCACTAGATAAAGCTGGATAAGAGGCTGAATGGCTTTGAAATTTCTTAGAAGATGTTCCTTGTTGGCTTAAGCCAATCGCTCCTATCATCATACACTGTGATAGTCAGTCTGCTATAGGACGGGCTCAAAGCAGCATCTACACTGGTAAGTCTCGACATATACGTCGGAGACATAATATCATTAAGCAATTGATCTCGAATGGCGTGATTTCCATTGATTACATAAAATCAAAGGAGAATCTTGCGGATCCGCTTACAAAAGGCTTGCCTAGAGATCAGATGTCAAAATTGACAAACGGAATGGGACTTAAACCTACTATGCAAGAGTCTTTGTAACGGTAACCCAACCTTGTTGACTGGAGATCCCAGAATCTTGGTTCAATGGGACAACTAAGTTATGAAGGTTCAGTTTAGCACTTACTCATTCCACTATATAAAAGTGCTGTGCAGAGAATATTTAGGGTAAGCTAAAGATTTTAATGATGTCCTATATCTTGATACATCAAGTGGGGTATGGCAGAATGCTCCTGATAGGAATCACCTATTTAAGTGTGAAGTGGGGCCGCTTCTATGAGAATTCTGTGAGGCAAAGAAATCTCTAGATAACTTTCTGAAACCAGGTTGTTCATGGCCAAAACGAACACAACCATGAGAACCAAAAGAGTGTTAAAGGAAATTTTGTGTGAGTATTGTTTTAGGTTCATAGCAATGGCTGACTAGTTCAAGACATCAAGTCACTACTTAGCCGAGTGAATCCGATGGTACATCACTACGAAAGGTTCAAAGCCAGAAGCTACCTATTCTGATGCAACATTTTCTTGTCTGACTTCTCGTTAGAGTCTGCATTTGCATTTGCATTAATTTTCATTCATGTGGGGGATTGTTGGAGAAAAATTTGTAAATGGATTTGTCCAAAGTTGGTGAGCAACATATTTTGAGCTTAATTAAGATTAGTTTTTGTTAATAAAAAATGAAAGCTAATGAATCCTAAATTATCTACGTAATGAGTATATGATTTTAGGCTTTTGAATCACTCAATTTCGATATCGGGTGAATGAGAAATTAATGCTCAAAGTAGGAATAAAAACTGGTTGCAAATTGGAAAATTGGTGATGTGGCTTCATGAGAAGAAGACACATCACCTTTTTGCAAATATACCACATTGGCAAATTGAAGGGAAAATGCCACCAAATATAGTGCTAGGAGAGGCACTTTAGATGTGCCCTAAGGGCATGACAAGTTTTTGACCGAAGGGAAGACCTAGAAAGGGCCACACGCACGCACACACGCACGCGCCGCCGCCCACCCGTCCGGCCAGCCGGCTCGGCTCGGGCTCGTGCTCGGGCTCAGGCTCGTGGCTCGCCCGCCTGGTTCTTATCTTTTTAGACAAATTTTCTTTTAAATTTTTTCTAAAAATAATTTACTTGATCCTACGGTTATCATTTAATCCGACAATCTAACGGCTCAGATTGAGCTGACAGTTTCAGCTGACTGATCAGAGGCAGTCGTGGGGTGCGTGGTGAACGTGGGGGTTACTGGCCGATCAGTGCAGTCGTGGATTGCCGTAACCTCCCAGATTTCCCTCTATAAATAGAGGCAGTGCACTGCTTCTGAAGAACACAGAAATTTTTCTTCTCTTATCCTACTACATACAAGCATTCTGCATAATCTATTGCTGCATATTACATAAACTGCTGCTGCATTTCATCCATTTGAGGAAGTCAGAACATTTGTCAGGTTCGTGGAGTTCTTACGTAGTAGTGCCACTCGTTTGAACAGTTAACCGTTGTATCCTGAGAGACGTTTGCCTTTGACGCCACTAAAGCACCTTCTCATGTGGCTAAAGGTACTCATTTATCTCGCTACTCCCATCTACTCTTCCAAGAATGGAGTAGCAACAAAGACCAGTGGTGCCTCTCAAACTCATCCTCGTTAGTGAGTTTACATAGGCACACAACACAAATGAAGTCATCACCCTCCTTGATCATCAAGGCTGGACGCCTTTCTGGTCCAGACGTGATATGATGGAATTCTCCCGAGATCACACCATGCTGTTTTACGCAAACATGTGGATTACTCCACAATTTGAGTCCCAGCAATTCACTCTGCACACCATTATTGCTGGTACACCCCTCAATTTCTCTATCCAAGAAATATGTGATGTTCTTGGTGTAAGAAATGAAGGGTTGGCTGATTTCTCAGTATTTGACTGGAGCAGCAAATACGGAGTTTGTGAGCAGGATGTGAAGTTTGATGTGGGATATCTTCCCACAAAGAAGACTCAAAATATGTCTCTGGTAAACCGCATTCTATTAGTTGTGGTCACCTGCTGCGTCAACGGTAAGTCAACTAGAAATCCAAGCAACATGGATTTCTACGTTACTCACCGTATCAAACATGAGATCCATATCAACTTTTCTTGGATCATTGTAGAAGTCATGATGGCGGTGCTCAGGAAAGGGTCAAAGGCCTTACCCTTTGCCAACATTGTCACCATACTGATGAAGTCCAAAGGCATCGTTATACCTAATGGCGATCTGACAAAGGTGGCAAAGACAGGCTTCTACGATAACTTCAACATTGCTCAAGCCGTTGATTCTCAGCGAAGAAAAGCCACTACCATTCCGGATATATCTGATGAGGTTGACGAAGGACCTCAAGAAGAAGGAGGTGGTAGCGGTAATACAACATTGTTATCATGCATTAAAGCACTTGAACAGACTGTTCAACGGTTGCAATTTCGTGATGACGAGCATGAAGCTTGGCATGCGCGAAATGAATACCGCATGACATCATTTAAAAATGCTCTCATGCAGCGTAGTCCGTGGGCGCTTCCTCCTGATTTTGATGATTTAGGGGGAGAAAGTGGTGGTGGTGCTGTAAGCGGCTCAGGTGGTGCTGAAGGGTCAATGAGCGGATTTGCTGACTACGCAGCTAGTGGTGGAGGTTTTGGATTTGGAGGATTTAAACCTCTAGGAGGAGGTGTTTGTGGTGCTTAATTTTTTTCTTGCTTTTATGACATGTATAATTTTTTTTACTCGGAAGTAAAATAGACTCATTTTATTTTGAATTTGATGATGGTGTGGTTAAACATTATTTACATCATTTCTGTTTGATTCATCAAGTTCAAAGACAGAAATGCTTGCACATGAAGTGAGGGGGAGCATAAGTTAAGGGAGAGCTAACTTTGAATAGTTATGCACATTGTGAAATCATCAAAAAGAGGGAGAATGTTAGAATATGTTAAGTTTTGATTATTTGCACAATTAGCACTTCGAACACCTACATATGGCGCCTAATATGAAGTGTCTGAAAGTCAGTACACTTCGAATGCCTACATAAGACGCTTTATGTGAAGTGGTTGGACTCCGGTACACTTCGAACGCCTACATTAGGCGCTTCATGTTAAGTGTTTGGATTCCAGTACACTTCGAACACCTACATTAGGCGCTTCATGTGTCTATGTGTAAAACAGTACACTTTGAACGCTTAAACAAGGCACTTTATGTGTTTTCCCAAGTCTGTACTTTTCCACCTAAAATGGGCACGAACATTAAGTTATCTTTTGATAAAAGTCAGAACTATTTCGAACAAGCATGAATGCTGAGATTAGGCGCTTCATGATACTTCGAATTCATTCAACTGCTCATAACAGGCGCTTGATGTAACATCTAACGCCTATTCAAAATCACATTAAATGCTCCATATTGAACGCCTCTTCATTAAACAGTTAAGGCGCTTCATGTGACCAACGTCACAAATGTCTTATGCTTTGTTTTCTAATGCTTACTTGACATTTGTACCCTCTCTTTTAGTGCAGTTTCCACAGGTTCTCTCTTATTCTTGAAGGAGTTACCTTTACTCTTTAAGCTCTCAACAAGAGGCTTCCTCAAGAAGCTTGCATTCACCCAAGGGAAGATCTCCAAAGATGAGGACATGTCATGACAAGAAGACAAGACCCATTATTGGCCTCTGTAATTTTTTCAAACGGCTGGAGGATGAGTATTTGATAAAACAAGGGTTTCATCTCATTCTTCCTCAACTTTCTATCTTCAAGGTCTCAAGTTTTCTCTCAAAGTTCAAGCTCTCAAAATAAATGTAAACATTGTATATTTTACTTTATTGTTGAGAGTTGTGTTTGTAAAGAAGAAGAAGAGTCTTCTTCTTGGTGAGTAAAGATTGTGGAGGTTGAGTAGATTGTTGTTCAAGAAGCTAGGGTGCTTCTTGTTTTAAGAAATTCAGACCTTGGAGGGTTAGTTGATAGTGTGGTGGTGCACTATACTCCCTACAAGAATTCTTTGAGGGCAAAGAAGTTCTTTGGTGGCTAGACTTCAAAGGGTTGGCTTTCTTGGTTGTGGTCTAGGCGAGTTGCCTAATTTCTTTGTATTTGGATTTTGCTTTGATTGTTGTTTCACCCAAAGAAATAACAATCCCCCATTCAAAATCCTTCTTGTGAAAAATCAAGTAGGTAGAGGAGTAGAGTCATTTTGACTTGAACCTCTATACATATTGTGTTCTTTGTTCTTTCGCAAGTTTTATTCATTTCATGAATACATCCAAGTATTGGTTTGCACCCAAAAACGAAAAACATCCAAGAAAATATCCATACTTGGTTAACACACTATTCAACCTCCCTTCTAGTGTGTTCTAAGGGACCTAATATTCTCCACCAATCTATTAGCACATCATGTACTCCAAGACCCAAGAGACTACTTTTTGTCTATCCAAGATCTCACTGCAATCAGTTTATCACAGATTCACAACTTCTGCAAGTAGACCACATGTAAAGAGATAAAGAATACGAGTTTCTATGCTTAGATTCAAAAGGAGTGCACAATGTAAATCCATCATACCCATATTATTCTAAGTCGGACAAAATCTAAAGTTTACTGTTCAATAACTGAGATGCCTCTTCCCAAAACAAGCAGCTATTGGATAAAACCACATCCGAACCATTTCCTAAAAATTTCATGTGCAAAAGGAAAACCTGCTCAATAAGGCAAATTGTTGGGTAGGCACTCCTTTCCAAGAAAAGAAAAGAATCAATTCTTCTGCAGTCCTCAAAACCAGTCTTAGCTGGGAAAACAAAATGCAAAATATCTAATTCCAAAAAGAAACTTTTATAAGCATAGCTACAAGAAAACCACCTAATAAATATTTTTACAGAGGAAAACTAATTGGTTTTTAAAACTTTTTGAACCAAAAACTCACTTCTGAAAACAGTTTCTGTTTTAAGATCCTGATTTGATTAATCTAGATGACCTAGTTGTAGACCTCCTAAAATTATAAAATTTGGTAAGGATGTGCTCTCAGATGTTTTGAGTGCCTTACCAAAATTTCAAATTAAAGTTCCAAGCCTAACCCTTTAAAAACACGTTTGTGTAGAGATTGCCTCAATCGGCCAAAAATTGTACTTCAAAATGAAAAATTTATTCCTATTAATTGAGAACTCTAAATGACTTGAAATGTTTATGGTTTGACTCTCAAGATGTGTATTTTAATGGGATAAAACAGCTTTTGAAAATTCCCTTGGTAAATATGTCAACCACGTTGATGTTCTCAACCTTTTTAAATATGAGAATTAGATTGCACTAGTCTCAAAACTATTAACGTTTGATTAACTTATACTTATCCAAATGAGATGAAACTTGTGCCAAATGAAAGCTATGACGTATGGCTATGGTTCTGCGAAATTTTATGATTTTTGAAAAGTGTTTTCTATTTTTACCGTGCTAATGAAAAAGATGTAGAAAACAAGAATTGAAAGTAAAAGTGTTGAAAAGTAAGAACACCGAGAATTTTATACTGGTTTGGTTAAAACAACCTACTCCAATCTTCGAGGACACCTTCCTTGGTTTTCACTAAAAATAAAAACACCTTAACATAAGGGTGATTGGAGTTAAACACCAACTCCACCCTTTTACAATCAAACAAACGAACAAACCAACATGAACACCACTAACGATCGAATGAAGGTATGATCACACCTTGATCAATCATTTACAAGAAATGAACGAGTGTAGGTGGTATAATAAAAGCCTATATAATATATGGAATATAAGAATGATGGGCTTGAGGCTAAGAAAGGAATAAGAAGAGAGTAGTCTTGGTTTTTGGACTTGTAAGAATATCAACTTTGTTTAGCCTTCTCTTGCACCATCTTGCTTCTTTTTATAACATTGTGGCCGCCCCCTAGGGTTAATTTCTTCCTTGAGAATTTTTTTGAATACCCTTGGAAGATTTCTTTGTATATATGGTGACACAACCTTGCTTGCTTGGCGCAACATGATTGGACAAATGACTTGTCTTCGCCTAGTTGTCACTTCTTGATAGACCATCTTTAATCCACCTTGGCACACTTTAAATGAGCTGGAATTTCTTCAAAAAAATTTTGAAGCATGTGCTTAAAATCAAGGTGAATAACTTCCAAATAATCATGATACAATCCCCGTAAATTTTTGAATAAAATTGATGACAAATATCACCCAAAAATCGGCCAGCTCTCAACATGTGCTGAAATTTTCAGCATGTGTTTTTCTTTTGAATTTTTTCCTTATGTGTTGACCTCTTCAATGTCACCAATCATGTGTGACATGTCCTCCAAACAATTAAAGTGTCAAATAAGCTCCACCTCGGCTCCAAAAATGCTGATCTAGGTGTGTGAAATAGGCTGGACATGTGCTGAATTCTTTTTTTGTCAACTTTGTCAAATAATGCACAATATTCACACATATATTGTAAATTGCAATCAGCCCTAATTTGAATTTTTTAGAATACTTTCACATGTCTTGAATGTGTAAAAATTGTCTAGATACATGTTACATCAATGTCACAAACGTTCCATGTGTGTAGGTTTGTAGAAAACCGAATTTTTGACTTTCGTCGATTACGCGATTTTTCTCCGATTAATTTCATACTTCTTACACATGTAATATATATTATGTCACAAATAATATACATAAAATGAGGTTTATATTCAGCTCCAATGGCTGAGTATAAAACACCCCATGTGCCAAAATATGATTGAGTTTGAATTCTCCACAATTCTAGGCTAGATTGTGGGAGATTTGTGTGTGCAAACATGGGCTGAATATAACATGTGGATCACGGAATTTTGTAGTATTTTTAGTGTGTATAGGCTCACCATCTTTGTATGGTAAGTGCGTGACATGTCGGTGAAGTTTCGGTAGTCACCCGGTACGAAAATTTTTGGTTTATGACCTTGTAACAATCGTTATAATTTTGACGTCATCATAACTTGTAATATATGATATAAGACCTGTATATACTCATACATATGAGGTGTATATAGTGATGTGACGTTGACGTATGTGTATAATATGTATGACATGTCAGTAGAATGTCAGAACATAAGTATATAGTTTGTCGTATAACAAAAATATGGATATATAATATGTGTAAGTGGCGTGTAATTTGAGGTGTGGAGATGAGGAGACTTTCTGTTTCAAGTTTGTTGCCATATAGCTCTGTCCAAATATGTCTTCATTTAATGAACTAGTTAGTTCATTAACTTTAGCATTTCACTTAATGAACTAGTTTAGTTCATTAATCATGGCACATGAAAATAGTATAAAGACAACAAATGTTTGTCATATGACGTAAGATTTAACACTTCATGGCACGTCAGTACGACAACATTATATATAAATACATAAAGCATTTTTATCAAGTAACACTTGTCTCAAGCTGGCCTTTTCCCATATGACGGTGGCTTTTCCTTGTTGTCTCATGTAGCGGCCCATCATGGCCTTAGTACTCGAAACAATTCACCCGCCATATTTTTCTAAGAGAAATACAACACGTCGATACCAGTAAAATAAGCGTCATTAAAGTAATGTAAAATGAATTCAGCGGAAGTTGTAAAATTAAAATCCTCAAATAATCATTACTCAATAATATATAAAGTCTAGGCAAATCCAAAACCAATACAAATATCATAACTAAAATCTATCTCTAGTCCATGAACAAAAACCTCAAATCCATAAAATAAATATCTCGTAATAAACTCCACAAATAGTATCTCCACCAAGTCCCTCGAATCAATAATATCCCCACTCGTACTCGTCCTCTACGAACTCTAAATCATAACCTTGATTATCTGTAAAAAAACCATTAGGATATAGTATGAGCGACAAGACATCGCTCAGTAAGCAACCTTCCTGTACCCAATATGGGATCATACATGGGAAAAACAAGTGTAAATATATAATTAAACAATATACGAAAATATCGAATTTCACTTAAATAATTACTATTATATCCTTATAATCAAACCACCAATCAAGTCAACCAAATCAATAAAGTCACACATCTACTTAATAGCCAATTAGTTGTTAGTCAAAGTAAATATTCGATGATGTAATTTACAAATCACTGCGACGCAAAGTCAAAATCAATATTCGATTTCCACATTCAAATCCAAAGCCAAATCCAGTTCCAAACCGTTACCAAATCTAATGTCCAATATCCAATTCCAAATCGGTATGATATCAAATCCAAATCCAATATTGATATAATGGTTATAGCACTTTCTTTACAAGTGACTTATATTGCAAGATTTACGAATTGATCTCCCAATAGTCAAATATGCACAGACAACCTGTCCCTGACTAGGTCATTACGTCTGTGGCGCTCTAATGGAGGTCCAATATGTCCGTGCACCCTATCCAGACTAGGTAGTTACGCCCGGATGAGCCGTTTCTTTGCGGTCAATCCAACTTACCGATATATTTCCTTTCTAAGGGTGAATTTCACAATATGCAATGTACGATTTTCCAAAACAATTTCAAAAATATTCAAATTTTCCAAAGCGATTTCCAAATATCAAATACTTTCCATATACAATTCCAATCACAATTCATTTCAAATAGCAGTCACAAATATTTCAAATCTCAAATTGAAAATATACCAAAAACCAAATCACAATATTTTCGATATCTAAATAACTCCTAACTCCCGTACATATATATATACATGCTCATGCCTATACATACGCATATACACGTATACACATATACGTGTATGTACGCATATACACGTATATACATATATGTACCCACTACCTAATTTACCTCACCCCCTGCCCCCAATATCCTCGCCCCCTCACTGCTCCCACCAGAACTACCTCCCTTCAGCCTCCCTCGGCCAATCCCTCTCCCTTCTCTCCAAAACCCTAATTTCACTCACCCAACTTTCTATCCCACGGCCTCCCTCTATAACTCACACCATCCATATTTTCTCACATCAAACACCAAAGGCACCACGTAAAATTCATGCCTAACAATCTGCACTCACGCACGCACTGCACGCTCCTCATGCGCACGTGTGGCTCATGCACACTGGCGCTGCTACCAAACACCAGAATTCACCTTATGCCATTTCCAACTTTATTTCATCATCAAATAATACAAAATCACAATTTACAGCCTATCAAATTGTTAGGAAATCATACGAGATCACTACAAAACGTGCAGCGGAAAAACAAAACTTGATCTCCGATTTCCTACCAAGGATCCATGTTGTTCGTTTAATCGATGAAAAACTCAAAAAATTACCTCCGAAGATTCGAAATCCGCAGATGGAAGAGGTGCAAAATCACGAACACCCTCTGTCGGTATCCACACGAATGCTTCCGCCCGAAGTGCTAGCTCTTGAACGGCGCGACTGAGAGAACTCGCTTTCACAAAAACGATTATTGCCCTTTCGTTTTCTACTGGTTGTATGGTGTACGAGATACACCATGCTCCGTACATATATATAGATATCAAAATCCGATTCCTGATCAGATTGGTTAATACCTATCATAATCCGCACCAAATACGGATTCTGTTAGGATTAGATAAAACCAATCAAAATCCATATCATATATGGATTCTCTGTTATTATCCGATGATATAAATATATACAAAAAACAAAATTAATAATAATAATAATTAATATCCAATATTAATATTGTTAATATTAAAACGATAACAATAATAATAATAATTAATATCCAATATTAATATTATTAATATTATTAATCTCAGCCATACGCATTCTTGTGTGTGACCCGATAGGCCCATATTAATTGGCAGTTGATTAAATCTCTATTAAACCAACAAGTCGTAATTGGCCTCTAGCAAGGCATTACAACTACCCAATTACGAGTAAAGTCCAACTAGCCTAATAATAGTACATGCATTAATCCCTTTGTCACACGATATCTAGTTTGAACATAAGTCATGGTCAGCGTCATACTTATATAGTTCAAACATATGATTACTCGATCTCTAAGTATGACTGATAAAACAAATGATATTGATCACACTATCAATTCATTTGAGCACGGCCATGCATTTCATAGTCTCACTAATCGAGGGGACCAAAGATATCTCTCTCAAAAGAGAGGGACAAATTCTATCTTGATCCTTCAATATCCTCTACATAATTTCTATCACATTCAATCATGACCTTTATTATTATCCATTTACGGATAACGTTTGATCATGTCAAAATATAATAGTCCTTATGTTGGAAACTATGACAATCTCAAGTCAAAGGATTAAAACATGACTATCATGAGATTTACTTATGACACTAATCCATGTAGTAATCTCATGATGGGTCTATCCAATACACTGTTCTCTAACAAGTATCTATGAGATTGATTTGTATCACCATACACATAATCATCTCATGATTATCAAATCAATACTCATACTGATTATAAATTATTTTATCTCTATAACAATAATGAATCAGGGACATATATCAAAATTGTGTAACATACTAACCAACAATAATGATAATAAAACCTCTTTTATTAATAATAAATGTATAACATAAATATCCAAATCATGGCCTAGGGCACATATACTAACACAATTTTGTCCAAAATCCATACACTTTCCCAAAATTCATATTACATATAATCATACATAACCCATAGCCTATAAATCATATACTTATATAAATTATGTCATCACCTAAGCCAAAATCAATCTTGGCAGAAAACTATATCATCTCCATATACCATTATACAAACCTCGGCCCTTATACAAAACCACACAAAATTTACAATTTTTTTATGAAATACGGGCGGTACCGTTCGGTTATTTTACTAATAAATGAACCCTCACTTGTGGCGGAGGAATACCCTGGTTACATTTGGTGTGAGAGACTCTCCCACTGAAATGCATGAAATGATTACATAGTACATGCAGAAAATGTGTGTCTACATGAAATAGTAAATGTAACGCAAAACAAAAACTATACGTTGTCTTATGTAGATATTATGTGATATTGCAATGGGTGAGTCGCCGTGTAATAAATCTCACTGACGTGCAATGTCATATGCATGGCTCAATCCGGCAACTGTGTGAATCTCTAAAGAGAATTCGCCATCCCGCTCATTTGCCACAGAAAAGAAATGGTTACCATATACAATTAAGGAAACCAACATAAAAGAAGCCATGTACGTACCAATGTTGCATGTATTCAACATGAACACAGGCAACCCAATGAATAGCCAACCAAAATGATTGAAAGTGCAACATGTGATGTAGAAAGCAACCCCTAGCCTTAAGCTCATGAAACACGTACATAGTCAACCCATAAATAGTAAAAGAAAATGGATGGAGTAAAACGGTCAAATAAGAGGGAAAGGTTACGTACCAATGTTGCATGCATCAACCAGTGACACTGGCAACAACATGGTAATATAGCCAACCCAATGGGAGGCAAACCGCTTCATATGCGCAAGGTAGGAACGTTGACATCTAAAGCAATTGCACCACGAACTTCGCATGGCAGGCTGTGTAGTGATGTGTATAACGGTAAACTCGCCGAATGAAATCCGTGCCGTGATAATGTATGTGCTGCAAAATTTGCTTCTGTCGGACAATACTGAAAATAAGAAGCGTTGAGACTCAAAAACGTAGTAGCACACTGTAGGTCCGTGGCCAATTTTCCTGTATATCGATCCATATTTGCGAAATAATTAAGAATCATACAACAATTTGTTTCAATTATGAATTGATCATAGTCCCTTGCGTAGTAAATTAATGCATAGGTAAGAGCCAATAATTCTGTTCGCAATAGGCTCGCAGAAGGAAATGTGAAGCAGATAGCCGATACGAAGACTCCTTGTGCATTTCGCAGGACAGCCCCAGGCGCAGTTAGTTTCCCACTGCAGCATCAAAATTCAGTTTTAACTTACCTGACGTAGGAAGCACCCAATGTACTACCCGAAAGCGTCTTATCCGCAGTACAGGGGAAAAATGTTGGGCTATCAATTGTGGAATGGATTGGGGAAATTTTTCCCTTGCGTGGATGCCCACCAAGTGTAAATGTGCGCTTGAACCCTCTCAAACAAGCGTCTATAAGAAAATGTTTTGGTGCCAAAAAGAATAGACGCATATTCTTTCCAAATGACCCGAACAATTATCATAGGAACAATTACTCGCAACTGAACTCGCATGGAGTTTGAGGAAGGAATGCGCCACCAACGAACGAGATAGGAATAGGTAGACGCTTGCTGAGGCATGTGGCCTGAGAAAAGGATCATCATTTCGTGCCAAAGCGCCTGCATTGCTGAATATTGTAGTAAAATATGATCCTGCGTATCAGAATGAAGCTTAAAAAGCACATTGCGAAGACAGAACCGAGATCCACGTACATAAATTACCTAAAAGAGATAACGATCGCAACCATAATTTCCATATGAAAATACGCCCTCCCGGATGAGAGTCGGCCACCACACATAACGTGAATAAGGAAAGAGTGATCAACGTAAGGTAGGACGTTATAAGCCGACTTTAGCGATAACTGACCATTTGAATCTACTATCCAGTTCAAGCCATCCAAAGTATATTCAACCCTCCTAGTCATGTAGTCATGAATGCTGCAAAGACGCTTACAAATGGCCGAGTTGTATATATGTGAATTGTGGCGCCCCACACTCCGGCCCCGCCGTACCTCAATAAGGAGAGTACAAGGCGTCATCCATACGTGTCGTGATCCATGATAGAAATGCATGGATTTTAGCGCTTACATGTAAATGGGCAAGCGAAACCGTGGCAGAATTTAAAACTTCAAAATTTAAAACTACATCACCATCAATCAAGGTTTACAACCCCATTCAATGTATCAGAAAGCAACAAAAGTAATTGTTTTCTATTTCAATACATAAGTCCGTCATCCTTAGGGCTGGCAAGTGTGGTCTCCTAAATCTGTCCCTTCTTCGCTACACTCACGGGTAAGGAACCCTAGGTTCGTCATCGATCCATTCTACTTTGTCTTCTGCAACCTCTGGGAGGAAAAATAAGGGTGAGTGACAACGTCACCAGCAAGTATATTATAATAATCGGGGATTAAATGGAAAGTGCGAACAAGAACCGAACCCCCAAAATTTTCGGTTTTGAAGCATACCTGTCTCCTGTCCAATCCTCGATAGACATCATCACTTAATGAAGCAAGGTCATTTCTCAAATAAAGTTTGTTACTTAAAGCAGGATATAACATCAAAGAACTGCAACTTATATTGATGAATAACATAACAAAAATCAACACTTTATAACTACAAGGTCATCATAACTTAAACATTATATGATCCTACATGAATGCAACATGCATGCATATGTACGTGTACTGCGTCGAGATGAAAATAAGATATGATCTTTTCATGCTTTTCTTTCAAATCATCATCGTTGTAAAACAATAGAGTGTTCAGATCTATTTTCCGGATCTGAGGCGGTAACGTCATCTTCTTCTTGTCAGGTCTATTCTATCCGGGCCCGCACGGCCTACTGTTTCTTCTCGTCGGGTCTATTATATCCAGGCCCACACGGCCTACTGTTTCTTCTCGTCGGGTCTATTATATCCCGGCCCGCACGGCCTACTGTTTCTTCTCGTCGGGTCTATTATATCCAGGCCCGCACGACCTACTGTTTCTTCTCGTCGGGTCTATTATATCCGGACCCACACGGCCTACTGTCAGATCACTTAACCCTGATCTGGTGGGTTCATACTGGCCAAGTTCATACTCACACACGGTACCGGTGGGGAATCATCCTTTTCAAAAATCATCTTTTGAAAATGCTCTTCATCTTTCTTTCTCGTAAAAAAGACATGCTGTGAATCATGTATGTGACGATGATGCAATGCATGACATGTAATATGCAATTATGGCATAATGCGTGACATAAACAAATGCATACATCTCATCGCTATGCTGGAAAATTTCCAGCTTAGTGGCGTCCACTTCTCCTTAGTGATTCCCTACTCAAATAAACATTCTAGGCCAATTGGTTGGCATGTACTCCTTCATAAGTGGCATAAATGATTACCATGCAAGTTTTATAGAATTACGTTGTCAATAAGTGTATCGTTTGTTCTTTTCCATAAAGCGGTGCAACCTAAATTCAGAAATGACCAGTTTTACTATAAAATTCATTGTGACCAATCCGTTAATCTTTTTCAAGAAATTCCAACTCTCCAGCTTACTAAACTCGTAGATCTAGCATCCTTCTAAAATTTGGCCCAAATGCACTTTTCTAAGGTTCAATCTCAGGTCATGCAACATGCTACATAAATTCTGCCAATCCGGCACATTTTAGTTTGACATATTTTACTAGAACATTTATTAAAAATAAACCATAACTCATTTTGACAAAATTCAACCTTTCACCTTTACTTTATTTATAGGGTTAGTGTCATACCGAAATTTAGTTAATTTGTAGGCCTCTAAGGTCCATTTCTAGGCTACTAAATATGTTACTTAATTTCTGTCCAGGACAACATTTTCAGCAGGACCACTCTTACTAGGAAATTTATTAAAAATAAATTGTAGCTCCTTTTAATGAAATTCCAACTCTCACATCTAATATACACATAAAACTAGTGGTATACCTAAAATCAACAGATTTGAATCTTCTTAGGGTTCCTTTTCTGGTCTCATAATACCGCCCAAGTTTCTGTCCAACCCCAGTAATTTCTCTAGTGGTCATATATTCTTCCTAAATGTCCTTGTCTTACCTTTTTGTCACAAGCACCAAGTAGCAATTGTGGGTACGCACGCACCCTCCATCAACAGCCCCATTTTCGGTACATGCAAGAAAATAATGAATCTAAGAGCATGTTATGCGCAACTCACAACATGACCAAAGACTTATCTCTATTTCCTACTAAGTTATCATTCCATGCAAAAGTCACACTCAATCCCCTTCACCCCTCCCACCGTGAGTCCTCCTTATAGAAAAGAGAGGATCTTTAACTTGTTCTTCTTAAATTAACTCATAACAAGTCACATAACCCCACAAGATTACACCTTTGGAACAAGATTTCACATTCACACCCCAAATGGCTTGGGCCGAAAGTTTTGGCCTTCAAACTTAGCATAATACTACTAAGATTAGAACTTAATTATATCTAGCCATTCATGCACACACTTTCACATTAAAGCCACAAAGAGTATAGTGTACTTGCCTTCTTGGTTTACTCTTATTGGAGAGGTGTAGAAAGGTTGAAATCTTTCTCCTCTCTATGCAAGCATTCCCACGGTGGTGGAGAGAAAAAATGAGCAAGGTTAGCTTATATCTTTAACTCAATATCCTCTTAGAAAAGGAATTAAATGGCTTACCAAAAAGGAGCTTGTGTAGTATCCAAGCTTCTCTAGGCTAGAGTCCTTGAAGACTTGAGATCCTTGAGCCTAGTGACCATTGAAGGTTACGGTTTAGGGGCAAAAGAGATGAGTGAGTTCTCAAACTAGGTAAAATACAAGGTTTTCCTTGTATAGTTGAGTGTGTACTTACCTATGTTCTCTTGAGCTTGTATGAACCTTAGTCCCCTTGGTATGTCCTTAGGCCGTTTGGCTTATGAGGAAGAAGAGAGGGGAGTGTCTTGTTTTGGTGTTAGAAGATGGAGGCTAGGGTTTCTCTTTGGAGGGAAATTCTTTTGGCTACTTGGTTGTAGCCGTTGGGGTGGGGGTGTTTTCCCAAATTAATTCCCCAACCTTGGTTACTTTTTAGTTAACCAAGGTTACTTTATTACTAACCATAGTTACTTTTGCCAACCTTGGTTAGTTAGGTTTGGTTAGGTTGTCATTTGACTAGGGTAGAGAGATGACTCTCTTAATTGGCCTCCCCCCTCTTAAGTAGCCGGCGGTTGGGGTCTTTAATGCCCCCAACCATGCCTAATTAAATTTTCCACTTTCCTCCTTTTTCTCTAATTAATATATTCATAATTATGATATAGGGAAATAAAAATAATATGGTGTGTCTTCCTTGGACTATTGGCCGAAACTTATAAGGCCTTGGGCGAAAATTGGGTATTTCCCTCATGGTCCAATATTCACTCTCAAGTACCATATGCATATCGCTCTTATTCGAAATGAAATTTGTAGTGGTAGTCATCGATTCTATTACATCGTAATTAATATAGATTACAAGTACAAAAGGGTCCCCCATTGGGTTACCACATCCTCCCCCCTTATTATAAGTTTCGTCCTCGAAACTTGGAAGCGCTTAATCAAAGAGGTGAGGGTACAAGTTCTTTATATGTTCTTCTATTTCCCAGGTAGACTCATCTTCAGAATGATTCTTCCATTGCACTTTGACCATTGGTATTGATCGTTTCCTCAATACCTTTTCTCTACGATCAACTTTCTTCTCTGGTTCCTCCTCATATGTCGTATCGGCTTTTAGTTTCAAAGGTTGATCCTTTATGACATGGCTATGATCGTGTACATATCGTCGTAGTTGGGATACATGAAGCACATCATGTGTTTGAGATAGGGTGGGCGGTAGAGCGAGTCGATAAGCCACTTCTCCAATCCTATCAAGAACCTCGTATGGCCCAATAAATCTTGGGCCCAACTTCCCCTTAATACCAAATCTTTTAACTCCTTTCGTTGGCGACACCTTTAGAAACACTTTTTCCCCAACTTGAAATTCTAAAGGTCGCCGCTTTTCATCTGCCCAAACCTTGCTTCTATCTTGGGCCGCTTGTAACTTTTGCTTTATGACTTTTATTTTCTCTTGAGTCTGCTCTACTAGGTCGGGTCCAGTGAGAATCATGTCTCCTATTTCATCCCAGTAGAGAGGAGAACGTCATTTCCTTCCATAGAGGGCTTCGTACGGGGCCATCCCTATGGATCGGTGGTATAAGAAAATTCTACTAGCTTGAGACTTCGATCCCAGCTTCCCCCAAAGTCTAGTGTGCAAGATCGCAACATGTCTTCTAGTGTCTGAATGGTTCTTTCTGATTGACCGTCCGTTTGGGGATGAAATGCCGAGCTCATATGAATCTCTGTGCCCATTGTTTTCTGAAAAGCTGTCCAGAACCGTGATGTGAAACGAGGATCGCGGTCACATACGATACTTAGGGGTATTCCATGAAGACTCACAATTTGTTCCATGTACATCGTAGTCAGTTTCTTCATTGGAGCCTTGATGGTCATAGCCATGAAATGGGCGGACTTGGTCAGACGATCCACAACCACCCAAATGGTATCGTAACCGTTTCTCGTTCTAGGTAGGTTGGTAACAAAATCCATCGTAATGTGGTCCCACTTCCATTCGGGAACTTCAAGAGGCTATAGCAATCCAGTGGGTTTCTGATGTTCTACCTTCACCTTTTGGCAAACGAGGCATTTTTCCACAAATTCCGCAATCTGTCTTTTCATGCCATGCCACTAGAATCGTTGTTTCAAATCTTGGTACATTTTATTTGCTCCTGGGTGGATAGATAACCGAGAGTTGTGAGCTTCCTTAAGAACTTCATTCAGTATGTCTTCGTCATTGGGTACACACAATCTCTCCCGAAACCATAAACTGTTGTCATTCCGGACCTTAAATTCTTTGGTGGGTTTCATTGTACCCGGTCCTTCATCTTCCTTAAGGTTTCATCCTTTTCTTGCCCTTCTTTAATTTTGTCTATTAGTGAAGGGATTATCACCAACTTTGCGAGCATGCCTTCAATTGAGTCAACCTCTTCTAGATCAAATTCTTCCATGTCACGTTGTAAGGGTGGTTGGCGTAGATGACTTGTTTTTCTGCTTAATGCATCTGCTACCTTGTTAGCTCTCCTCGGATGATACTGGATTGATAGGTCATAGTCCTTCATTAGTTCTAGCCATCTTCGTTGTCGCATATTCAGTTCTTTTTGGGTGAATAAATACTTGAGGTTTTGTGGTCTGTGAAAATTTCGCACTTTTCGCCGTATAGATAGTGCCTCCATATTTTCAGTGCAAAGACCACAGCTGCTAACTCGAGGTCATGTACAGGGTAGTTTTGTTCAAAGGGCTTCAATTGTCGGGATGCATACGCAATCACTCGATGTTTTTGCATTAGCACACATCCCAGCCCGTTCTTAGAGGCATCACTATATACAACAAAGTTTTCTCCAGGGATGGGTTGTGCCAAGATCGGGGCGGAGGTCAGTTTCTTCTTCAATTCAGCAAAGCTATTTTCACAATCTGAGGTCCATTCAAATTTGGTTTTCTTCTGGGTCAACCGGGTCAGAGGCATAGCGATCCGGGAGAACCCTTCCACGAACTTTCGATAGTAACCGGAGAGACCAAGAAAACTTCGCACTTCCATAACATTTGTCGGCCTGGGCCACTCTGTGATTGCCTCAATTTTCTTGGGATCTACTGATATACCCTCTTCGGATATCACATGCCCCAGAAATGCTACACTTCGTAGCCAGAATTCGCATTTACTAAATTTTGCATATAGTTGTTTCCTTCGTAGAACGTCCAGAGCGATCCTTAAATGGGCTGCATGGGTCTCTTCATCCGGTGAATATATCAAAATGTCTTCAATGAAGACCACGATGAATTTGTCTAGTTGGTCTTGAAAAACTCGATTCATTAGATCCATGAATGCTACAGGGGCATTGGTCAGTCCGAACGGCATTACTAGGAATTCGTAATGTCCATAACGGGTTCTGAATGCAGTTTTCTGAACGTCTTCAGCCTTGATCCTCAACTGGAAATATCCTGAGCGAAGATCAATTTTACTGAAAATCCTTGCCCCCTGCATCATGATACGTTTAGGTAGGGTTTAGAATAAAATTCTTACAAAATAAAATTTTTGTTTGCTTACCTGAAGCTGATCGAACAAGTCGTCGATTCTTGGCAAAGGGTACTTATTCTTTATGGTGATCTTATTGATTTCCCTATAGTCAATACATAATCGCATACTTCCGTCCTTCTTCTTAACGAACAGTACAGGAGCTCCCCAAGGTGAAACACTTGGGCGGATCAGTTTCTTCTCCAACAATTCACGCAGCTGCTCCTTCTGCTCCTTTAGTTCCGTATGGGCCATTTTGTAGGGAGCCTTAGATATTGGTTCAGCTCCCGGAACCAGATTGATTTCAAAAGATATCTCTCGTTCCGGAAGAAGGCCTGGCAATTCCTCAAGAAACACATCTGGATATTCTCGAACTACTGGTACTTGGGTCGGGTCTGAGGGGACTTGGTCAGTGTTTATGGCATATACAAGATATCCTTCATGCCCTTTCTTTAGTGCTTTACTAGCGCGGATCGCATTTACATAAATGTTCTTAGGATTCTTTCGTAACTTTGATCCTCCTTGAAAGGTTGCGTCTTTACATGTGGGGTCCTTAAAGGTAACTTGTTTTTCTTTACAATCGATGCTGGCATGATTCTTGGAGAGCCAGTCCATTCCAAGAATCACATCGAAGTCCGTCATGGGTATGGAAATCAAATCGGCGTCAAACCGATGATTATCGAACTCAAGTTAACAATTTCTGAAAACATGGTGAGCTACAAGCACCTGTTCCCCAGCTGCTTGAATTCTATAAGGGGCGTCACTATAGGTTGGGTTTTTCTCAATATTCTTTGTAAATCTCTTGGATATGAAGGAGTGGCTAGCGCCACTGTCAAATAGCACGTTGGCAGGTATTGAACACACTAGTATAGCTCCTGAATCATACAATGCTTACTGAGCAATCATAAGGCAACCGTATTATAAAAGGAATTTAGTACGGTTCTCTGAAAATACCTGTCACCATATCGTTGGCCTCTTCAGCAGCTTCGTCGGTCATAGCGTGAACTCGTGCGTTGGTATGCTGTCGCTGGGGTCTTAGTGGCTGTTGTTGTTGCTGCTGGATCTCTTTCTGCGGACACTCTCTTGCTATATGTCCTGCCTTCCCGCATCCAAAGCAGGTGGTTCCTTGATTTGGACAGTTCCTAAAGATGTGCCCTGTCTGGCCGCATCCAAAACATTTCCCGGTCTGGACATAACATTCTCCTGCGTGGCGCTTACCGCAATGAGAGCAGTTTGGAATGGCAGATTGTTGTCCTTGATTTTAGGATTGATCCTTCTGGGAGCGGCGTTGAAATTGATTCTTCCCTTGACTCCCAGGGCCCTTTGTATTTTGCTTTGCGGACTTACGGGGTCCCCCGCTTCCGGACACCTCTCTTCCTCTCTTTTGGCTAAACTCATCCCGGCAGATGATATCTCTTTCAATTCGGTAACAGGCATCTAGAAGAGCACCAAAATTTACTGGGTTGGCATTAACAACCCATGTTCGGATTCTGGGGTTCAGTCCTCTCTCGAATTTCAACATTTTGGTTTCTTCATCGTTCATGGTGGAGGGTTGGAATCTTCCCAGAGCTATGAATTTGTTAGCGTAATCAGCAACCATCATTCCAGATTCTTGCATTAGGGACTCAAACTCATGTCTTTTCTGTAGTTTGACTAAGGGCGGTATGTAGAACTTGTTGAATTCCTGGAGGAACCTTTCCCAGGAAATTGGTCTTGGCAAGGCTTGTAGATTGGCCTTCCACCATTGGTTGGTCTCTCCTAACAGAAATGGTCTCACTGCTTGAGTCTTTACGTCATCTGGGGCTCTGATCAGTTCGAAACAATTCTCCACCTCATCAAGCCACTTCTCAGCAGTATCAGAGTCTGAATTTCCTTCAAACGGTGGAACGTTGGCTCTTTTCAGTTTTTCAAAGTAGTACTGAGCATCTCTTACTGGCTCATGAGGTTGGGGGTTATTTTGTTGCAGCATTACTTGCCCAATCTGAGTGACTGTCTGGCAAAAGTTCTGAAAGGCGTTAATATCTGGCATCATAGGTGGAAAAGGACCTTGTGGAGGGGCGTTCTGATCCGGCGGTGGAGTTTGGCCTTGAGGCGGCGGGGGTGGTGGGGCCTGAGCGAGTGGAGGTGAGTTAGATTCCTGCACCTCGGTCCTAGCCCTGGCTGGTCTTCCTCTGGGTCGCACCATCTGCAGTATGCAGTGTCGACTTTATTTAATACAGGAATGTCACAAATAGTAGTAGAATTTATCTTAGCATATCGGAAGGGCATATACGTATCTAATTCAAAATTCACGATTGATCACTAATTAGGTATATCATTGGGCGTACCCAAATTTGCTAGTCTAAGTCATCTTGTTCTAAGGTCAATCCTCATCTAAGATCAGAACTTAGTCGACTACAATCATAACTTAATTCTATATTCTGCCCGGATCTGGAGCCTCGGATATGATACCACCTGTGGCGCCCCGCACTTCGGCCCCGCCGGAGTGGGTGCATCCGCTGTACCTCACTAAGGAGAGTACAAGGCGTCATCCATACGTGTCGTGATCCATGATAGAAATGCATGGATTTTAGCGCTTACATGTAAATGGGCAAGCGAAACCGTGGCAGAATTTAAAACTTCAAAATTTAAAACTACATCACCATCAATCAAGGTTTACAACCCCATTCAATGTATCAGAAAGCAACAAAAGTAATTGTTTTCCATTTCAATACATAAGTCCGTCATCCTTAGGGCTGGCAAGTGTGGTCTCCTAAATCTGTCCCTTCTTCGCTGCACTCACGGGTAGGGAACCCTAGGTTCGTCATCGATCCATTCTACTTTGTCTTCTGCAACCTCTGGGAGGAAAAATAAGGGTGAGTGACAACGTCACCAGAAGTATACTATAATAATCAGGGATTAAATGGAAAGTGCGAACAAGAACCGAACCCCCAAAATTTTCGGTTTAGAAGCATACCTGTCTCCTGTCCAATCCTCGATAGACATCATCACTTAATGAAGCAATGTCATTTCTCAAATAAAGTTTGTTACTTAAAGCAGGATATAACATCAAAGAACTGCAACTTATATTGATGAATAACATAACAAAAATCAACACTTTATAACTACAAGGTCATCAGAACTTAAACACTATATGATCCTACATGAATGCAACATGCATGCATATGTACGTGTACTGCGTCGAGATGAAAATAAGATATGATCTTTTCATGCTTTTCTTTCAAATCATCATCGTTGTAAAACAATAGAGTGTTCAGATCTATTTCCCGGATCTGAGATGGTAACGTCATCTTCTTCTTGTCGGGTCTATTCTATCCGAGCCCGCACGGACTACTGTTTCTTCTTGTCGGGTCTATTATATCCGGGCCCACACGGCCTACTGTTTCTTGTCGTCAGGTCTATTATATCCGGACCCGTACGGCCTACTGTCATATCACTTAACCCTGATCTGGTGGGTTCATACTGGCCAAGTTCATACTCACACACGGTACCGGTGGGAAATCATCCTTTTCAAAAATCATCTTTTGAAAATGCTCTTCATCTTTCTTTCTCGTAAAAAAGACATGCTGTAAATCATGTACGTGACGATGATGCAATGCATGACATGTAATATGCAATTATGGCATAATGCGTGACATAAACAAATGCATACATCTCATCGCTATGCTGGAAAATTTCCAGCTTAGTGGCGTCCACTTCTCCTTAGTGATTCCCTACTCAAATAAACATTCTAGGCCAATTGGTTGGCATGTACTCCTTCATAAGTGGCATAAATGATTACCATGCAAGTTTTATAGAATTACGTTGTCAATAAGTGTATCGTTTGTTCTTTTCCATAAAGCGGTGCAACCTAAATTCAGAAATGACCAGTTTTACTATAAAATTCATTGTGGCCAATCCGTTAATCTTTTTCAAGAAATTCCAACTCTCCAGCTTACTAAACTCGTAGGTCTAGCATCCTTCCAAAATTTGGCCCAAATGCACTTTTCTAAGGTTCAATCTCAGGTCATGCAACATGCTACATAAATTCTGCCAATCCGGCGCATTTTAGTTTGACATATTTTACTAGAAAATTTATTAAAAATAAACCATAACTCATTCATCAACATATACTTGTACAATTAATTGATTTCTACCTTGTTCTTTGATAAACAAAGTAGTATCAACTTTACCCCTTAAGAATCCATTATTAAGAAGAAAAGTACTTAACCTCTTGTACCAAGCTCTTGGAGCTTATTTAAGGCCATAAAGAGCCTTTTTAAGTTTGTAAACATGATGTGGTGAATCATGACATTCAAACCTGGGAGGTTGTGTAACATATACTTCTTCTTGAATAACGCCATTCAAGAAGGCAGATTTAACATCCATTTGGCAAAGTTTAAAATCTCTATAGCAAGCATATGCTAATAACATTCTAATGGCTTCAAACCGTGCTACGGGTGCAAATGTCTCATCAAAATCAATACCTTCTTCTTGATGGTATCCTTGAGCAACTAATCTAGTTTTGTTTCTAGTGACATTTCCTTGATCATCCATCTTGTTACGAAATACCCATTTCGTACTAATAATGGCATTATGAAGTGGTTTAGGAACTGACTCCCAAACATCACTTCTTTCAAATTGGTTTAATTCCTCTTGCATAGCCAAGATCCAATTTTCATCAAGAAGTGCATCCTTTACGTTTTTAGGCTCTATGAGAGAGACAAATGTGTTTTCTCTATATTGCCTTCGTGTAGTGATATCCCTATTCAAATCACCTATGACCAACTCGTGTGGGTGAGAAATTTTATGCTTGAATGATCTAGGAAGGTTGGAGACATCTCCTCCAACTTCCTCATGATCATTTTCTTGAAGTGACGTATCTTCATCATTTAGATGATTTTCAATTTCCGGAATATGAGATGCATTTTCGACATTTTGTGTATCAACAAGATGAGTTTGAGAAATATTTCTATTTGACTCACTAAGTTCATGCACACTAGGTGGAGGAGCACCTTCAATAGGTTCTACTCTCAAGTCAATGAAGATGTTTCCATTTGGAGACTTATCAACAAATTCTTGTTGATGAGCAACCGTTGGAATATCTTCAAGAATTTGTTGTTGAGGAGCAACATCTCCATTTTCCTCACAATCCTCATTAAGTTTAGGCTCGTCATTAAGTGACTCGTTAAACTTCACATGGATTGATTCTTCCATCTTTTGACTCTTTTTGTTGAAAACACGAAATGCTTTACTATTTGAGGCATAACCTAAAAAGATACCTTCATCTGCTTTAAGGTCAAGTTTGTCCAAAGTTTCCTTGGTGTTAAGTATGAAACACTTACAACCAAACACTTTGAAATACCAAATGTTGGGAACTTTACCATTCCAAAGCTCATAAGGTGTCACATTTAGGTAAAGTCTCACATATACACGATTAATCATATGGCAAGCGGCATTTACCGCTTCGGTCCAAAAATACTTGGGCAAACCGAACTCATTTAACATTGCTCTACACATTTCTTGTAGAGTTCTATTTTTTTCGTTCGTCTACATCATTTTGTCGTGGAGTTCTACGTGCCGAAAGATCATGTGAGTATCCTTTAGATTCACAAAACCTTTCAAACTCACCACCACAATCACTTCGGATGGTTTTAATGGTGTCACCCATGTGATTTTCTAATCGTCTACTCAAATTCATAAACTCACTACATGCATCATTTTTCTTAGCAAGAAACATCACCCATCTATAGCGAGTATAGTCATATACTACCACGAAGGTATAATGTTTACCACCCAAACTTTTTGTTCCAACATCCCCATACAAATCCATATGTAGTAATTGTAGGGGTTTGGAGGTGGATATGTTTGTTTTTGGTTTAAAACTTTTTTTCACAAGCTTTGACTTTTGACAAGTGTTACACAAGTCATGGTTTTCGAAACTCATTTTTGGAATGCCTTGGACTTTATTGTTTTCGCAAATAAATTTAAACGTTTTGAAACATACGTGTCCGAGACGTCTATACCATAGTTGCGTCAAATCATTTTTAGCAACTAGGCAAGATACATTTTGAGAAACCAAATCATTGATGCTAAGTTTGTAAATGTTTTTGAATCTCAAAGCCTCAAATAAAATATTATTATCCTTTTTCACATCACACTTTGTTTCAAAAATGTAACTTCATAATTAGCATCACATAGTTGACTGACACTTATCAAGTTAAACTTTAATCCTACAACATATAAGACATCACTAAGAGAGAAGGAATTGTTACCCACAATACCATGTCCTTTGATTTGGCCTTTGCTACCTCCAAAGTGGACAATTCCTCCATCTTGCATAGTGAGTCTATGGAAGAGACTTTTGTCTCCCTTCATATGGTTGAAACACCCACTGTCCACGACCCATTTGACCTTCTTGTCGTCGCTTTCTCCATTAAGTGCTAGGGCCTCCATGTCGTTGTCAATGGCCATAAGTGCATAGAACTCCTTGTCTAGATCATCATTTATGACCCCCGTGAGAGCTACGTTGTTGTCGTCATTTTTTTCTCGGACCCAGAGAATATACTTTCTCAAATGGCTACTTCCGCTTGTAAAGCCTTCTTCCGTTGGTAGATGGCTTTCTTGTCCTTGTATTGCGTCTCCTTCACCCTACAATCCTTCATGAAGTGACCAAGTTTTCCACACTTGTATCATTTATTCTCTTGATCCTTCACCTTGTCCTTGGAGACCTTTTCCTTAATGAATCTTTTGGCCTCATCTCCGTTCTTCCTTGCGAATCTTCTAAATCTTCGGACAAGAAGTCCGACTTCATCATTTGAATCTTCCGATTCACATGCAAGTGCCTTAGATGAGTTCAATATGGGATCATTCTTTTCTTGAACTTCAAGATGAATGTCATAAGTGATGAGATTCCCATAAAGCTCATCTAGAGTGATATTCTATAGATCTTTTGATTCTTCAATGGCCGTGACCTTTGCGTTCCATTCTCTTCCTAAACTATTTAGGAAGTAATGGTTGAGATCCTCTTGCTCTATCTTCTTGCCAACCGCTGTGAGTAGGTTGACAAGCTTGGTGAACCGTTGAATAGACTCTTTGATCTTCTCAACCTTGGGGACATTAAAATTATAGAATTGTTTGATCAATTGTCTCCTCTTGACCTTCCTCACTTGAGATGTTCCTTCATGGATCGTCTCTAGCTTTGTTCAAGCTTCATGGGCAGATTGGACTCCTTGGATTTGAGCTCTCTCATTTGGTGAAAGAGAGCTGTTCAAAATTGCAAGAGCTTTGCTATTTATTGCAAATTGTAATTCGTCCTCCAGAGTAGGATCATCAACATCAAAAGGAATGGTGGAACCTTTTGATACCTCTCTCCATATTCTGTACCCACACAAACATAGATATGTCTCCATGTTGGATTTCCATAGTGGGTAGTTTAGAGGGTCAAACATAGGGACTTTGACATGGACACTAGAAATAGAAGGGAGTAGTGATTCTTGCCTTCTTCTTCTTGAAGCATCACCACTAGGGGAACTAGCATCTTCAACACTAAAGGGATCCATACTTTAAGATCAAATCTTGCTATTTGAACTCAAATATTCAAGATTAGACTCTGATACCAAATGTTAGGTCCCTTAAAACACACTAGAAGGGGGTTGAATAGTGTGTTCACCAAGTATGGATACTTTCTTGGATGTTTTTCGTTTTTGGGTGCAAACCAATACTTGGATGTATTCTTAAAATGAACAAAACTTGCGGAAGAATAAAGAACACAATATGTATAGAGGTTCAAGTCAAAATGACTCTACTCCTCTACCTTCTTGATTTTTCACAATAAGGATTTGAAATGGGGAGATTGTTATTTCTTTAGGGGAAACAACAATCAAAGCAAAATCCAAATACAGAGAAACTAGGCAACTCGCCTAGACCACAACCAAGAAATTCAATCCCTTGAAGTCTAGCCTCTAAAGAACTTCTTTGCCCTCAAAGAATTCTTGTAGAGAGTATAGTGCACCCCCACACTATCAACTAATCCTCCAAGGTTTGGATTTCAAACAAGAAGCACCCTAGCTTCTTGACCAACAATCTACTCAGCCTCTCACAATCTTTACTCACCAAGAAGAAGACTCTTCTTCTTCTTTACAAACACAACTCTCAACAATAAAGTAAAATATACAATGTTTACAACTATTTTGAAAGCTTGAACTTTGAGAGAAAACTTGAGATCTTGAAGATAGAAAGTTGAGGAAGAATGAGATGAAACCCTTGTTTTATCAAATACTCATCTTCCAGCCGTTTGAAAAAATTGCAGAGGCCAATAACGGGTCTTGTCTTCTTGTCATGACATGTCCTCATCTTTGGAGATCTTCCCTTGGGTGAATGCAAGCTTCTTGAGGAAGCCTCTTGTTGAGAGCTTAAAGAGGAAAGATAACTCCTTCAAGAATGAGAGAGAACCTGTGAAAATTGCACTAAAAGAGAGGTTACAAATGTCAAGTAAGCATTAGAAAACAAAGCATAAAACATTTGTGACGTTGGTCACATGAAGCATCTTAACTGTTTAATGAACAGGTGTTCAATGTGACATGGAGCGCTTAATGTGATTTTGAACAAGCGTTCGATGTTACATGAAGCGCCTGTCGTGAGCAGTTGAACGCGTTCGAAGTATCACGAAGTGCCTATTCTCGGCATTCATGCTTGTTCGAAATAGTTCTGACTTTTATCAAAAAATAACTTGATGTTCGTGCCTATTTTAGGGAGAAAAGTACACTTGACTTAGGAAAACACATGAAGCGCCTTGTTTAAGCGTTCAAAGTGCACTGTTTTACACATAGACGCATGAAGCGCCTAATGCAGGCGTTCGAAGTGTACTGGAATCCAAACACTCCACATGAAACGCCTAATGTAGGTGTTCGGAGTGTACTGAAGTCCAACCACTTCACATAAAGCGCCTTATAGTTCGAAGTGTATTGACTTTCAGACACTTCATATTATGCGCCTTATGTAGGTGTTCGAAGTGTTAATTGTGCAAATCATCAAAATTTAATATATTCTAACAGGGAGCACATTTGAAGTTTAAAGACTACTGTTATAATTGAGAGGCAAAGTATGAGTAACCGGTAATGACAATCAATGGCTGTGTTTTCCAGATTTATTGATTAGTTCTTTTTTGAAAGCCTTTTTGAGATTGGTGAGGACCACATGGATGACCTTCCCTATTTTTGAGCACAAGTTTTAAGTTGGTTCACTAACAACATCCTATTGCATAGCAACCAACAAGCACTATTCTTGATTTCACATTCTTCCACTACTTGTTTCTATTCACTGCCTGGTGACTGATTACAGATGGAAACTTTTCTTGGTATTTCTGTATATGTTGCATGTATTTTCATAATATTCAGGGAGTAAACAAAATTTTATCACCACAAATAATTACACAACAAAATTTTGAAATTCTTTCCCCCCCTTCAAATGATCAAACTACGTCTTTCGGTTTAGAAGGTCGATTAGTAACTGATTACTGGATGGATTAGTAGCTGAACCTGGACTAAAGTAACACTTGTATTTTGGAGATAGTGCTAGAGCAAGACTTTCCAAAGAATTGGGGAACTATGGTAATTTTTTCCCTTTTGGTGGACAAAAGGTGTACTTCATCTCAAAGCAACTGGAGAATGCAACGCGAACGGGTTGTATAACAATCTTTAGAACATAACTAAGGAAACCAATAAAATGTGCCCCAAAAATGGAGGACTGAGTTGAGATAGCTGCGTTATAAACCACCTGTGAGGAGCTCACTACACTCAAAAGCAGTCTGACAAGACCGCTGGAGGGTCCCTTCATGGTACTTGGACCAACCTTGTCTTAACATGGTCAACCACAAAGTTACATATGCTTCTATAAACTGCTATAGCAGTTATGCAATCACACATTAAAAGGGCAAGAAAACTGATACAGCTGGCCTGGGCGAAAGCGCAATAAGTGTGGGACATGACCAAGATGTTTGTCACTTTGGATTATATCAGCAAAGGACAAGAGAACAAAAGAGAAAGATGACACTAGATAGGCGCTCCTCCCTCTCCTCCCTCTGCATGCCCTGAGGCAGCCATGGAAGGATAATGGAATTGGTCTGGAAGAGAACTGCACAGTAGTGAGGTGGTGTATATTTGGAAACTCAGGCGACGAGCGCATACAAATCTTAAGAACATGAAGATGAAAGATCTAGTGCAAAAAGTCCTTTTTTTCATTTTCTTTTTGTGGTTTATGTTTTCAATTTACTCGGAGGTAGCAAGTCTTATCTGAACAATTAGAATTTGGGCCTTGAAGCAGTGAGGTGGAGCATTTTAAAATTAAATTAGGATAAAGGTAATGATACAAGTGACATCTCTTATGTTGGTCATGCCCTACTTTGCTTGGCTGTTGTTGCAAAAGAAGAGTTGCATAACTTTTTTTCTTAAGAAAAACTTGTGATATTCTATAATGCGTGGTTGGAATTGTATGGGGAAATGACAATTAATGAAATCTTTCTTGGTGAATGCCATACAGTTTCTTCTTTTGTTTTTCCAAAGAAAATGTTTAAGCACTTCAATATGGACACATTTCTGGAAAATGTACCAGAGATGTCACTCTTGACGATTCTGAAGCATGTTTTTTGCATAATTGTTTCATATCATAGAAATTCACAAGGTTGGTTTGTCTGAATTTTATTTTCTTTGAGAAATTATGCTCCATTTCTTTGCATAATATACTACGTACCTACAACTTTGATGTAACCTTTTGATTGGGATACATCCTTTTGCAAGAAAAGTATTCTTGGTTTTCTATAAATCAAGTGCAATTAGTATGAGAGGTGATAGTTGTTACAACCTGAATATTTCTTTGATTAGTCAGTATATGTTAATTTAAAATTAGGTAGTCGTTGGTGTAACGATGCTCTCGAAATTTAACTAGTTGTAACGTGTTAATTATATCCGAGCGATTTTATAATTACATATAATGGTTATGCATATAAGAGCATATGTAGTAATAGTCGGTAGAAAAAAAGAAAAAAAATGAGGAAGTAAATAAATAGATAAAAGAAAAAAAAATAAATAAATGATAAAATAATAAAGAGTCTGTGGGAGAAGTAGCGCATAAAGGGGAAAAAAGAAAATGGAAAAAAAGAGGAAGTTGAGGGGAGTGGATAAAGTGTATAAAATTAAAAAAAATAAAGTAAATGGGTAATGGGGGGTAACCGACCCCCTGCCCATAATCAACGCCAGCTCTCATTGGGGATTGGGGATTAAAGGGAAAAAGACAAAAAAAAAAAAAAAAAAAAAAAAGGAGATGAACGCAGGGGAGTATAGAGCGGCGGCCAGGAAGAGAAAAGAGGGGAGGAAAAGAGAAGAAAGAGAAAGAGAAAAGGCAACCGGGTTTATTTCAATCGTGTAGTTTTGTACACAAATAAGTAGGTTCTCTTTTCTCCCTCCAATTGGTACAAATTCAAGCATGCTTTAGTGGTATTCTAAGTGTTTTTGTTGTTTTAATTGTTTAATTTGATAGCATGTTGTTCAATCTGTGAAAAGCATGAAATTTGGAATCTGTTGAATGCCTGAACTGTATTGCGTGACTTTGATTTGATTTTAGGGAAAAATTTGATAATCAAAATATCACCACCTTTAGTATATTTAGGGTCTTTAGTCCTTGATTTGACCTTAGAATAGGTTCCCATAGACTGGAAATAGGCGAAAATGTAGATCGGGGTCGAAAAAACGGCAGCCAGAGGCCGCCGGTGCGCCGCACGCACCACCGGAAGCGGCCGCGCGTGGCCGCCACGCATGCGCAGGGCTGCACGCGCCTCTGGCGTCTCTGCGCTGGAATCCTGATTTTAAAAAATAAGGTTAAGGTAAAAGGGCCGAAGCCCGGACTCAGTGGACATGCCAGCCCTTAACGGGCCGGCTAAACTTGCACCAGGCTTGGCCCAATTTGCTGAAAATATATATAAAAAAGGGCGGCGGCTTAGCGGACCGGGTGGAATGGCCAACGGATCCCTGGTGGGCTGGGCCGACAGAGCGAGTGGACCAGGGCTGGTGAACGAGACCAGCCCAATTGCTATAGAATCTATTAATTTCTGAATTCTGGAATTTTTATAATGGTTATTTAATTAAATAAAAATAGTAATAATCATAAGAAAAATATAAATAAATATCAGAAAACTATAAATAAATTTCAGAAATTATAAAATGCTGAAATTAAATTATTTCAATTAAATTTCGGTAATTGTGATAATTTATTTAATTTGTATAATTAGGTAATAAATAGAAATAAATTAGGAAAAAATGAGAAAAATATAGAAAATGCACAATAAATGTATACAAGCCATGGAAAAATAAGTTTAACATCAAACAACATTAAATCATTACTCGGATAATAAATGAACCTAGATTTGAGTGTCCGAGGATGGTGAGGATGGGCCAGGGGCCTCAAGCGATTGTGTTTTTGCATTCATGGCACGTGCATTGCATTATGGCGGGTTGTGATGTACGGGTCACGGGCGCTCAGGATGGTGTACGATGGCAGGGCCACTCACACTCAGGATGGTGTACGGTGGCGAGGCCACGCACACTCAGTATGGTGACTGTGGGTGGGTACGATTCACAACCACTCAGTAGGACCCAGGTTCATGCATTGCACGGTGGAGATATCGGCATTTTGTGTGACATGCATAGTAGGACATGCATCACGATGTTGCGCATTCTCTATTTGGAGTGAATTACCTTTTCGCATTCTTTCATATGCTTATGTGATATCATGTTATGTGCTATGTGCTATATCATTTTTGTATGCTCGTCTTGTACTAGTTGGAAGCAGGTGCGTACTGGGTGATTTTCCGTCACTCACCTCTACTCCCCCCCAACCAGGTGAGCACGAGAAAGAGTACGACTATATCTTTGCGGAGGATGGGGCTGACACGGTAGTATGGACATACTGACGGTCGCGCCTAGGATACGAGAAGACCTTGCGACTGTCCGTTATTAGTTCATTGGGGTTTCCATCAGACATCACCTTGTATAGTTCGATAGACTCTGTTAGCACATCGACGTTCTTGACATGTCTTATTTATTATTGTACTGAGGATTTTATTTATCAAGAAAACTTTACGTTATTGTAATTCGTTTCCGTGCGAAAAATGTCTACATCTTTTCGGGCATGTTGAAAATTGATTCGACGCTTTGTATTCTCCTTAGTGAGATACGGCGGACGCATAATTCCCAATGCTAGGGTTCGGGAGCGGGGAGCTACTATAGTATTCTTGGTTTTCTTTCCCCTTGAAGAAATGGATCGGTTTTGATTCTATGATCAATCAGATCCAAGGTTTAAGTATTTCTATATCATCTCATAGACTTGGTTTTCAGTATTTTTATGATTTGTATTTGCTAAATTCTTTCACTATCATACTAGTACACCATATCCCTATTAGTGTGTCATCTATGCAGGTACATATAGAGCCGGGGGTCTCATTGGAAGCAAACTCTCTATCCCTTAGGATGAAAGTATTGTTTGACTGCTTCTCACCCTCCTAAACTTGAATTTTAGTTTCCGCTTTCAATGCTAATATTTATGGATTTTATTGCTTTTGTTGGGTAATCTTGACCTGTTGGCTTAATCCCGCTCTCAGTTGTATTACAGGGCTCTAGTCTGTTTTATTTGACCTGGAAGTGCATGTTGACTTGTCGTTGATTGAAAAGTGATGTTGACTTGGCGGTTCCTCTGTTGATTAGTATCATTGTTCCCTATGTAATCCATTAAATGTTTTATGGAATACTATTAGACTTGTGTATTTTAATTGTATTGTTGGATATTTGAATTTGATATTCAAACCGGAGAAGTGTTTTTGGATGTTGAATTTGTATTTTAGTTTGTTATATTAGTATTCTTGTCAATCAGAATTGCAGTTGTCATAGGTTTTGATTGGACTTTTAATTTATAATCTGATTATTTAACATTTGAATATTTAATTTTTTCCCTCAAAATTAGTGATCTTTTTTATTTTTATCAATCATTGGAAGAATCGCTAACATTAACATGGGTTGATCACAAAAAAATATTAGCGACCGCACAATCGTCCTTGTAATTTGTGATCGCTAAGCCAGTCGATAATTTTTAACTGCAAAAATAGTCGGTAATTTACGACCGATAAGACAGTCGGTAATTTAAGACCGATAAACCAGTCGGTAATTTTCAACAGATCAAACAGTCGGTAATCGGCGACTGTTAAAACAGACGGTAATTTGCGACTGATGAAGCAGTAGTAATTAGCGACAACAAAAACATTTCGTAATTTACCACCGCTGAAACAGTCGCTAATCGTTGCTAATTTGCAACCGTCAAAGATGTCGGTAATTTGCGACTGTCAAATCCGTTGCTAATTTGCGGTAGTGTAAAAAGTCAATAAATTTGCAATAGTTTCTGTAGCGCCCCGACCCGGACAGCGGAATCCGAACCGGTTCACCCGTCGTAGCTTACTGAGAAGACTACAAGACGTCTCATCTCCTCGAATACACATCATCGATGACGTAAGAGAAACAAGCGCGGAAACATATCATGTCAATCTAAAACATCAAATTAATACGTCAAAGACAATGTAATTACTAAAAGAACTGTATATGGTCGCAGCCATCTAAAACCTCAACAGATTATGGAGTAGAAATATCAAAGCTATCCACATAATGCTCTCTACAAAGTCTAAACATCCCATTCAGCCCACTCGCCGTCGTCCTCAATGAAGATCATATCGTAACTGGGTTCATCTGCAAGATCAAAGGCAGTACCCTTAGCGAAAAACGCTAGCAAGTAACCCGCTTATAAGACGTACGAGATCAACACATGGCAAGACATGAGTAATATATATAATTCAAGGGAATTGAGGGGCACATGTCTTGTAAATTTCCAAATAGAGAAACGACCACGTATTAGCAAATACAGCAATTCGAACGCAATTAATCAATTCAATACCGATCAAATAACATAAGCACACACTCCACAACGACTCTCGTGATGCATGTCCAAATGATGCACTACACTACACAATCACTTATGCATGAACCATTTCTTTTCAAATCGATGCAATGCATGTCACAATGTCCGGCTCCTAACTCATTTCCTTGTAACGCACCCCGGCTTATATTTCCATCCCGGTTAACGTTACAAGCTCATATGCTCTGTGATGCACCTCGGCTTATATTTCCATCCCGATTAACATCACAGATCTCGTAAAACTCTACAATGCACCTCGGCTTAAATTTCCATCCCGATTAACATTGTAGAGGACTTTATACCCTGTAACGCACCCCGGCTTATATTTCCATCCCGGTTAACGTTACAGTCTTTTGTGTCCTGCAATGCACCCCGGCTTAAATTTCCATCCCGGTTAACATTGCAGTTCACCTTCGCAAATCTGTGCCGAAGCACATCTCTTTTTCAAAACCTTATGCAATGCAAGTGCCATGATGCAAGACTCCTTATTTCAATCACACTTCTCGTTCACATATGCAATTCACATTCACATGCGCAAGTACAAGTCACACACAAGAGTTCACTAGCTTATTCATCAACACTTAGACTTCAACTAGCTCGTCAACACTTAACCTTGATTCTAAGGTTCACAACCCAACGAGAGTATCCCTATCTTTCCTTCATTGAACTCTAAGACACCTTGTACGTTCATTTCCTAACCCTCCTAAGTCATTCACGTTGAAACTCGGTTCGAGAACCCATTGAAGTCATCAATATTGATTCACCATCCTAGGTCATGTTCCCAAGACTTAGACTACCTTTAATCAGGTCTTAAGAAGCCTCTAAGGTCACCCAAAGATTCCCCGAGCTTCCCTCTTTCTTTCTCTATTTTTCCACAAAACTGGTGGACATCATCCCCTCACATCGATCGATCGATGTGACATCATCCCCTCACATCGATCGATCGATGTCCATCAGAGAACATCGATCTCTCAGCCTCTTATACATCGATCGATCGAAGTGACTTCATCCCCTCACATCGATCGATCGATGTCCATCAGAGGACATCATACCCTCACATCGATCGATCGAAGTACTTCATCCCCTCACATCGATCGATCTATGTCCATCAGAGGACATCATACCCTCACATCGATCGATCGATGTACTTCATCCCCTCACATCGATCGATCTATGTCCATCAGAGGACATCATACCCTCACATCGATCGATCGATGTACTTCATCCCCTCACATCGATCGATCTATGTCCCCGATTCCAGAACAGAAACTTTGCGATTTCTGCAGAAACTGCAGAACCATAACTCCAATTGATCCCAAACTTCATCCCAATCAATCCAAGCCTAATCCCTACTATAATCTCATGCTTAAACTACGAATCAAACACCGCACATATATCAATTACCGATTCAAGCCTAACACTCAAACCCTCCACCCAAAACAACCCCAAAAATCCTACCTTTCTCTCCATTATTCTGTCAATCTAAAATAGCGGCAAAGAGAGGGTTCAAGGGGTTGGGATTTGCAGGATTTCACATAATCAACAACACCAACGAATGCTTTTTTCATATACATTGGCCAAATCTCGAAACGAAAGCACATAGATCATATACAAATAATCACAAAACGAAACTACTGCATGGTGATCCAACTTGATATCAAAATAGGCCATTTATCTTTCACAAATCGTAAGAACTTATAAGAAAGTTACTTGCCTGTGATTACTCGTAGACGGATTGGAGAACGGACGGAGTTTGGATCAAAACCTGAGGGTGTCTTCCTCTCCTACACCTTTGGGGAAACGGCTAGGGCTTAGGGGGAGCAAGGAGTCGACGCTTTTTCTGAGGGATGGGAAAAACTGACGTTCAGTCAGTTTATATATGGGAAGGGGAAAGTTTGGTGTTTCTAAATTATATCCTTAATCTAATTTATCTTAAAGGATAAACCTTAATTATTTAATTCTAAATTAAATATAAATAAATTCTAATATTAAATCCCCTCATTAATTTCTAATTAATCCTCATATAAATGCCTAATTTATTTCCGTTGACCGTCATTAATTTCTGTGAAATCCTTCTTTGTCTTTTAACTACCCTACGGAAGGTGCGGGGCATAACATTCCACCCCCCTTACAAAAAGTTTCGTCCTCGAAACTTGTGCGTTACGAAATTAATGGCTTAGTATAGCCCTTCCTAAACTATTTACTTTGGTCATGACCGAAATTAGTATCCCTTGCGTATTCCGATATGGTACCCATTTCACTTCCTCGGTACAGGACTAAGTTCTCAAATCATTCAGTGTGTAAGCACACAATGTACTCTTTAAATCCATTGTCCTCTGCTTGATAGATCGTAACCTATTCTTGTATAGTCCTCGAATCAACCTTAAGTGTAACGTCAATATACACGCTTCATGACTTAATCGTCGGTCTATATCGAACTTATAGTTGCCATCCTGACCAACCCTCTAAAATCAGTTCTTAAGTGTATTACAATCCTTAACTCAACGCCTTGCTCACAAGAATCATCCCTAAGGCCATATGTATTTTTCGAAATACGTTGTACTCTAGTACGATTTAATTTAGTCAATACTACGTCCCTTAAGGTGCTCTAGTCCTTATGCGATTCAATCCTCAGTCCTCGCTAATGAGTGCTTACAATCTTCCACTTACCCACTTGACGTGTATCACCTAGCTTATCGAAATCTACGATCCCGATTCATAAACTTTTCCCATATGATTTACCATTAAATACTCAACCATACTAACCTCCTTTGTGTATGCCAATACGGTAACCGTTACCCCTCCTTAACGCAACTAAGTCTTCAAAAGCAATTCTTATATACTTATCAACTAGCTCTATGATCATGCTCTTAATCTCTCATAGATACCGTCATAAGCCTAGTATACGAACTACATGTATGGACATGCTTCTTTTTAAATAAAATGCAGTTTAAGTGGATATAATTCAAAATATAGCTTCGATTAGTTATACAGTATTTCTAAATTTTTTCTTTTTTGTAAACATGCGAGCTAAAATATTATAAAATCGTCTTCGCAGATGTTGATTCACATGACCTCTTATAAAAAAAAGACTAACTTGTTCGCAAGAATGTCTCAAACGAGGAAGAAAAGAATATATGTGGGCATATCCTACTCTCAAGAGTGTTTCAGGTAGGACCTCCTTAACACCATTTGAAACTCAACGACATGAAGTTTAATAAAATAATTTGGAAGTGGCATATCTCTTTTAAAAAGAATGTACGTTTTGCAACTACTTTTGTCTCGTAAACTATTAGGTAACTTCGTAGCAAGCAGGTGATAATTCCAAGGATAAAATGCTTGCGATATCGATAATCAACAACTCTCATCATTTTAACAAAATAAACATGGTGAAACGAAAATTTGCGAAATAATACCAGAAATATATAGACATATTGTTTTTCAAATCCTCAACATTTTAAAATGTATCTATTTTTCAGAGTTTGTCAATAGTAGTTGAAATTCCATCAGGTGGAAATACGAAGGCGGAACAAAATATAGCATTGTTAAGTTAGCAGACTATACAAATAAGCACCCTAATTAAAATACTTAGAAACATTGAAAAATCTTTGAAATATAAGGTATATCTTGGCGTACGTGCTCACGTATAAATACTTAACCACTTGAAAAATATTTGCCCATACTTCATATAATTTCTATGATTCACTCTTACGGTCAAGGTAAATTCTACCTAAGTACCGTAACTTATAGGTCTAATGTTTGTCTATTCATGCTAACATCTTTAGCTGAGACTGTCCAATCTTAGCATGACAAACTAGATATTAATCGTCTTAAGGTATTCTCATTCACCGTACTCCCATGGGCCACCCTGATCCATTGCACTTCTCACTGGGTTGTTTTTAACCGCTAATACTAACTCCGTTAAATCTCACCTGAAAAGCAATCATTACTTGTTCATGCTGGCTCCCTTGCAATTTCAAGCCAACCCGACTCAAGCCAAGTAACCCATTGTTTCTAGGGGTTCATCACTTAGCGAAAGATTTTGTGACACTTTATTGCTCCACAGTGTAAAATATAATCGATTCTCATATGTCGCTACCGATCAATATTGACAATGAGTCTAATATGATCGGCCTATTTTGGTAATTCTAAAATTGACATCTTAATTGTAAACTATAAACTCCGTTGACAGTATCTTTCACTAACTCTACTGATCGTAATGCTTATAAATCGTTGCTTAATTTCTGTCATGCTACTATAAATCCTCCCTTAGTATTTACTCCACTATTACTATTCATTTCTTAGTAGCTATGGTCCCAACTTAGTCCTAAGCCTACTATGGTATTACCGTCCAGGTAAGAATATGGACTTTCTCTAGTTTACCCTAGTGGTGTCAGGTGCTATATTACAATTATGGTAAGGGAGCCCGAGTTACTGCCTGACCCGGTAATATGGATCTAAGCTTTGTACTAGGATGTTCTGATTGACATCATAATTCATTCAAATCAATTATATACTGTTCAACTAGGGTTACTAAGATCACGGCTTAGAGAGTTGTGATCATCCTTAGATAAGGGAGAATTGTATGGGGTATCTTAGATGTACGTGCGTCCAAAACCGTTGGCCCTCTTCGGTTTAGGATTATAACTTATCTCTAGGATCGTTCTTAGCATCATCATTCTTATCTCTAAGATCGCGTGTTATCTCCCAATCATAATTAGTACATAATCAACACCTATTACTAATTCCATACTTATGTCTAAGGTCAACTCGTAATCAATATCATTACTTACGTCTAAGATCGTGACTTATGTGCAGAATCATCGCTTATAACTGAGGTCAGTGCCTATGTTCATGATCATCACCTTAAGTTCAAATCATCACTTAGGTCTGAGATTGTGTCTTAAGGGTAAAATCGTCAGTTATTTTCTAATATCAGGGCCTGGAGAAGTACGGCGTGCGATGGGGCCGTATCCTCAGAGTGGTTCCCTCAAAGGTTGGGACGTGCACGCTTCGCATCTCCTCAGTGTAATACCCTATGCTACGCCGAGGCGGTGGTAGAGGAGGGGGTTGCTGCTGCTGCTGAGCAACATCTTGCGCTATCACTATGATAGCGTCTATCAGTGCCTGGGGTACTGACACTGGTGATGGTGGAGGGTTCTCGTCACCATTGCCACCGTTTCCTTGGTTGTCACTTCTGGGAGACATTTTTCTGCAAAATCAACGCTTATTAGCATTCAGAAATTCCGAAAATATAAGTACTGAAAGCCCCTATGCGTTGTACCAGGTAGAATTTGTACCCTAAATAGAGTAACATTTATTGATTAACTTTTATCGCGCTCGCACACGCCCATCCCAATCAAACTTACATAGACGATCAGATACTTAGACCTAAAGATCAACTTAAGGTGAAAATCATAGCTTAAGACTCTACATGTCATAACCTAGGTCTCCGAGGTAGATCTGAAGCCTAGGCTCTGATACCACCTGTAGCGCCCCGACCCGGACAGCGGAATCCGAACCGGTTCACCCGTCGTAGCTTACTGAGAAGACTACAAGACGTCTCATCTCTCGAATACACATCATCGATGACGTAAGAGAAACAAGCGCGGAAACATATCATGTCAATCTAAAACATCAAATTAATACGTCAAAGACAATGTAATTACTAAAAGAACTGTATATGGTCGCAGCCATCTAAAACCTCAACAGATTATGGAGCAGAAATATCAAAGCTATCCACATAATGCTCTCTACAAAGTCTAAACATCCCATTCAGCCCACTCGCCGTCGTCCTCAATGAAGATCATATCGTAACTGGGTTCATCTGCAAGATCAAAGGCAGTACCCTTAGCGAAAAACGCTAGCAAGTAACCCGCTTATAAGACGTACGGGATCAACACATGGCAAGACATGAGTAATATATATAATTCAAGGGAATTGAGGGGCACATGTCTTGTAAATTTCCAAATAGAGAAACGACCACGTATTAGCAAATACAGCAATTCGAACGCAATTAATCAATTCAATACCGATCAAATAACATAAGCACACACTCCACAACGACTCTCGTGATGCATGTCCAAATGATGCACTACACTACACAATCACTTATGCATGAACCATTTCTTTTCAAATCGATGCAATGCATGTCACAATGTCCGGCTCCTAACTCATTTCCTTGTAACGCACCCTGGCTTATATTTCCATCCCGGTTAACGTTACAAGCTCATATGCTCTGTGATGCACCTCGGCTTATATTTCCATCCCGATTAACATCACAGATCTCGTAAAACTCTACAATGCACCTCGGCTTAAATTTCCATCCCGATTAACATTGTAGAGGACTTTATACCCTGTAACGCACCCCGGCTTATATTTCCATCCCGGTTAACGTTACAGTCTTTTGTGTCCTGCAATGCACCCCGACTTAAATTTCCATCCCGGTTAACATTGCAGTTCACCTTCGCAAATCTGTGCCGAAGCACATCTCTTTTTCAAAACCTTATGCAATGCAAGTGCCATGATGCAAGACTCCTTATTTCAATCACACTTCTCGTTCACATATGCAATTCACATTCACATGCGCAAGTACAAGTCACACACAAGAGTTCACTAGCTTATTCATCAACACTTAGACTTCAACTAGCTCGTCAACACTTAACCTTGATTCTAAGGTTCACAACCCAACGAGAGTATCCCTATCTTTCCTTCATTGAACTCTAAGACACCTTGTACGTTCATTTCCTAACCCTCCTAAGTCATTCACGTTGAAACTCGGTTCGAGAACCCATTGAAGTCATCAATATTGATTCACCATCCTAGGTCATGTTCCCAAGACTTAGACTACCTTTAATCAGGTCTTATGAAGCCTCTAAGGTCACCCAAAGATTCCCCGAGCTTCCCTTTTTCTTTCTCTATTTTTCCACAAAACTGGTGGACATCATCCCCTCACATCGATCGATCGATGTGACATCATCCCCTCACATCGATCGATCGATGTCCATCAGAGAACATCGATCTCTCAGCCTCTTATACATCGATCGATCGAAGTGACTTCATCCCCTCACATCGATCGATCGATGTCCATCAGAGGACATCATACCCTCACATCGATCGATCGAAGTACTTCATCCCCTCACATCGATCGATCTATGTCCATCAGAGGACATCATACCCTCACATCGATCGATCGATGTACTTCATCCCCTCACATCGATCGATCTATGTCCATCAGAGGACATCATACCCTCACATCGATCGATCGATGTACTTCATCCCCTCACATCGATCGATCTATGTCCCCGATTCTAGAACAGAAACTTTGCGATTTCTGCAGAAATTGCAGAACCATAACTCCAATTGATCCCAAACTTCATCCCAATCAATCCAAGCCTAATCCCTACTATAATCTCATGCTTAAACTACGAATCAAACACCGCACACATATCAATTACCGATTCAAGCCTAACACTCAAACCCTCCACCCAAAACAACCCCAAAAATCCTACCTTTCTCTCCATTATTCTGTCAATCTAAAATAGCGGCAGAGAGAGGGTTCAAGGGGTTGGGATTTGCAGGATTTCACATAATCAACAACATCAACGAATGCTTTTTTCATATACATTGGCCAAATCTCGAAACGAAAGCACATAGATCATATACAAATAATCACAAAACGAAACTACTGCATGGTGATCCAACTTGATATCAAAATAGGCCGTTTATCTTTCACAAATCGTAAGAACTTATAAGAAAGTTACTTGCCTGTGATTACTCGAAGACGGATTGGAGAACGGACGGAGTTTGGATCAAAACCTGAGGGTGTCTTCCTCTCCTACACCTTTGGGGAAACAGCTAGGGCTTAGGGGGAGCAAGGAGTCGACGCTTTTTCTAAGGGATGGGAAAAACTGACGTTCAGTCAGTTTATATATGGGAAGGGGAAAGTTTGGTGTTTCTAAATTATATCCTTAATCTAATTTATCTTAAAGGATAAACCTTAATTATTTAATTCTAAATTAAATATAAATAAATTCTAATATTAAATCCCCTCATTAATTTCTAATTAATCCTCATATAAATGCCTAATTTATTTCCGTTGACCGTCATTAATTTCTGTGAAATCCTTCTTTGTCTTTTAACTACCCTACGGAGGGTGCGGGGCATAACAGTTTCTCCATACAGTTGCTAAATCCATCAGCATCTTACGACTGTTTTTTAGACAGTTGCAAATTTCGTTTACCAACCATTGTTACCGACCGGCACTACGGTCGCTTTTAGAGTTTACCGGCTATTTTTTAGAGTTTACCGGCTGATCCACACTGTCGCTAATTAGGCTTTTTTGGTAGTGTAACTTGCAAGGTTTAACAAACTCGTGGCATTTATCATTCTTTTTAGCTAAGAACACAACCTAAGTAATCTAGAAGAGCTATCTACCACTACAAAGGTGTAATGTGTTCAACTTAAACTTGCCTACCAATATCTCCATATAAATCCATGTGAAGTAAATATAGAAGATTGATAGTGGAGATTTCACTTTTGGGCTTAAAACTTGACTTAGCAAGCATTGCATTTTGGCTAGTGTCACACAAGCCTTGATTTTATAATTCAATTTTGAAAGACCTTGGACTTGTTGATTTTTGTAGATCTTCTTGAAGTTTTGAAGCTAATATGTTCATGTCATCTACGCCATAGTTGAGTCAAATCATCTTTAATAATTAGGCATGAAATATTTCGAAAAATTAAATCATGTGAACTAAATTTGTAAACATCATTTTTCTTAAAAGCCTCAAAAGCCACTTCACCATTCTTTTTGACACTACATTGTTTTTCACAAATTCAACTTCAAAATTAGCATTACATAGTTGGTTAACATTTATCAAATTATACTTAAGCCCTTCTACATATAATACATTAATAATAGTAAAAGAAGTGTTACCAATTTCTTTATGACCAAGGATTTTGGCTCTTCCATTTCCAAAGTAAACCATTCCACCATCCTGGTTCTTGAGCTTGGTGGATTTTGTCTCCCGTCATATAAGTGGAACATCCTCTGTCACTAAACTATTTGGTCACCTCTTCTTTGACTATTCCATCTAATTAAGTATCTACAACACCAAATAGTTTATACTTAGGTACCCATTGATGGTTGGGCCCTTTGGTATTAGTTCTTCGACCTATAGCTTCCAATTATACATACCAACATGTCTAGCCTACACACATTTATAACATGTCCTTTCTCGTTGCAATAGAAAAGAGTAGGTACGTATTTTATTTGAGTGTTTTTGATCTTACGAGATAGTACAATGTTTTTGGTTCTTTCAAACTTTGAGCTATTCACTACATTTTCCATTGATAGTAGTGGTCTAGGATCAACTATTGAAACATTCTTATTTATTCAATCTGAAAATGGAAAGTCTCAAATTCTAAGTCGGCTTTATTCTTGCCAACCTTTTCATTCCAAACGATTTTTCAAGGTCTTCTTTACCATTAGTTTTTGCAAATTTGGTCTTCCACAATCCATCATCGTTTTCATATTCTCTAGTGATATAGCCTTACTTATGGTAAGTATAAATCAAGGTCTAGATAAATGAAAATATTCTTCTCATGTAAGTTTTTATTTTCTAATATAAATTTCCTGAAGTCTTTCTTAATATTCTTATATTTCAAATTTAGTTTTTCAAAACCATCTTGTAAATCTCCTAATTCATATTGTAATTCAAAATTTGAATGAATAGAATGTACCTTAAGACCAACTTCGATTGTTGTGAGGCAAGTGTGGCGCATTTCTTGATTATCTATTAGAGCAACAAGTACAAAATCTTTGCCTTCTGATTTAAAAAGAAGATCATCTCAAGTTGTCACTCGTATTGGAAGCCTTCTTCTTTTGAGCAAAGACTTTCTTATCTTGTTTTTCGGTTCTTTAACATGGAAATCTACAATGAAGTTACCCACTCGACCACATCTATAATATTTTCTTCTTTTGCTTTGCCTGGGTGTCTTTTGTAGAATTTCCTTACTTGAGATATGTTCCTAGTCGCAACTCTTTTAAATTTTCTAACTAGAAGTGCAACTTCTTCATTTGAATCTTCAAACTCTACAACCAACCCTTTGTTTGACACTTATGGAGGCTTAATAGGGTCAAAACTATTTTGCGCATCAATCCGGACTTCATGTGCCAAATCTAGATATTTCATTAAGAGAAAGTGTCTTGAGATTTTTGGACTCAGTGATAGTCGTCACTTTGGGTGTCCACTCATTTGGCAAGGAGGTATGTAATTTTGAGACAAGATCTTCATATTATATTTTATTGTCAAGAACCGAAAGTTGATTTACAATTTTTGTGAATTAATCAATAGTTTCCTCAATCTCTTTCCCGCTCTTCATACCAAACATTTCATATTCCTTCATGAGTATTAGGTTTCTGGCCATCCTCACTTGCTCGATTCCTTCATGGATAATCTCCAACCTTTTTCATGCTTCGTCAGCCTTTCAAGACCTTAAAGTCATATAAGCTCGGTAGTGATTAGAGTACTTAAAACAACATCATATGTCTTTCCATTAATAACAAATTTGAGCTTTTCTTTACTTGGATATTCTTTCACCTTTTGAGTTGATAATCATAAGAACCTCAACTCCTTTTACAACGCTCTCCATATACCAAAATCGTGCCCTTTCAAATTGTTTATCATTCTAAACTTTCAGTTGGAGTAGTTTTGAGCATCAAACAAGTAAATTTTAGTGTTTAATGCAGTACATATAGCGGATGGTTTGGGAGTTGAGCTAGCATAGGTGAAGGTTGTCATTGCCATATTTTTCAATGATTTTAACTTGCTACTTCCACAAATTGATCAAGCAATGAAGGCTAAGCCTTGATTACAATTGTTAGATCCGTAAAGAACACTCTAGAGCAGAGTGAATAAAGTGTTGGACAATTTTCAGGTTTTCTTGATTTAGTTATCACAACTCAAAATATTCACCAAATAGGAAAGAGGAATACGGAAAATAATGAATGGAGACACAATCTATAGTGATTCGAATATCCTTGATTCTACTCCACTACCACTTTGTTTCCAGAGTGGATTTTCAACAACTTTCTTATTACATTCAATAAGGAATAAGGACTACAACAACTACTAGAGTACCTATTTCAACAACTTGTGCAACAGCAACTACTACAACAACTATTAAAATAACAACTCCTACAACAACTAAAAGCAATAGCCTTAGAGCTTATCTACTTATTTTTTCACGACTTCAACAAAACTCTGCTTAAAAACTTCTACCAAATGGATTTTGAGAGAAGAGATCAAGTGACACTTTTAAAAGAAGTATAAATCACAAGCAATAGATGAAACATATTTAGTTCGTCTTATGTTATACTTTAATAATCTCACAATACAACAATGACAAATAAGTTATAAGAGCTTAATGAGCTTCAAGCCCTTTTGCACTTAAGAGCTTTTGAGATGAGGAGAAGATTGAGCCTGAAGAGGTTGAAAGTGTATAATTGCCTCTTATGTGATTCATCTATATATAGAGGATTTCATTTTTGTTTTGCAACATTCTTCAAAGTCTCAAACTTCATTAATTGCATTGGAGAAGTCCAACTTCTCTTCAACCACCCTACTATTTGATTTTTTGAATGATAGCCACCATAGAAGAGTTTAGATAGGTGTACAACACTCAGAATAACATTAGACTCGTTGGTAATAAATGCACAATCAATTTGGGATACATTGCAGAGAGAAAATATTTTAAATTTACAGCAGATATGTTTGTAGTGGCTATAAAAATTTGAATGAAGCATGACATCGATCGATCGATTTCTATCAGTTTAGAGATTGGTATATGCATCGATCGATCGATGTACTTAATTTAGAGAGTGATATCTCTTTTCTTCTTTTGTAGCATTTTTAGTTCACCGATCGCTCCACTTCAGATATTGATGTTGGACAGTGTACTCTCAATTTTGAACAATTCGTACATAGATCATTGACGTCTCTCTTTTAGACATCGACGTGCTCATAGATTGTTCAATGTCCCTGTTTAGAGGTTGATGTTTCATTTTTTGCTTGGAACAAAGATTGATCGACGCACAGAGATCGAC